>OY757274.1:9870027-9951305 GCA_963584085.1 Pyrausta aurata
GAGTAAGTTTTAAGTTTTTATTTTAATTTTTTTTTATCTTTTAATTTTTTATTTTTTATTTTCTTATTTTATTTTATTTGCCTATGTGTAATTTATGGGCCAAGATGCCTGAAATAAAGGTTATTTTATTTTATTTTTTTTATTTATTTATTTATTATTTGCATGTTTTTTCTTTAACTTTAGTTAGTTCAAATATTTATTTAAAATCCAAGAAATGCAGTTTCAAAAATAAGTGAGAATCCATTTCAATCAACTCAAATTGGATTGGGTAATTTGTATTAAAATTTCTGCACAAGCTTAACACCAGGTAAATAAAATAAACTTCCTGCTCGCTGCTACTCCTGTGCAGCCAGGATCTACAGCATGGCCTAGTTGAAAATCCCAACCAGTGAAGGTCAAAAAGTCCCAGGAGTGACTTAAAATGTCTTGGATCCCGCAACAAAGTTAATCAGAAAGAATAATAGAAGGAGTTAGAAAGACTTATTGTCGATATCAAGGAGGTTCACAGTAAAACCTTTAAAAAAAAGCTTAACATTAGCATAACTAACCTGTCATCAGGTCTATACGGCTGGAACCCGCTGGTAGGCAGGTGGTGAGGCGAGGCTCGCTTCGCAGGCGGGGGCGGCGCCTTCTCCTTGGCCGGCTCGGTCGCGGCCGCTGCGCCTGCACACTCGCACACTGAACATGGCCGGCGGACGCTTATGGTCCTTCGAGCCGGATACATATTATGGCCAAACAAATTAGCGAAATTTTGAAACAACAATGAACTTGGAATAACTGTTAGTTGCTTAGCGAGATTAATATCTAGGTTTTAATAATTATATATAAAAAAACAATTAAAATAACCGATTGAACGGTTTGATCTTCCGATGCAGATTAATGATTTTTATGTGACATGAAATTATTATAAAGTATAAGTATAAGTTATTTAGTCATAAATTCTACTGTGTTACAAAAACTACAAGATTGACAAAAGCGATAAATTCACTTTGGTCAACCATCACAATAGTATTAAGATATATCAAATTTCCGTTAAATGTTACCCTTAACGTTTTTCAGAATTTTTGGACTCTTATAAACCCAACAAGTGTTGGTAGTTTTGGAAACCATTACTAAAAAAACTAAATAAATAAATAAAAGGATTATCTGGCCGTGGGTGGTGGAGAAAATAGGATCATCAATGTAACTTTTTCATAAGTTCAACCCAAGTATACTGTTTCGTATTTTATTGACAGAATCTAAACAAAGACCAGCACAGTGGCTGCAATCTACACGATAATTAGCTATTATTTCATTTACACAATCAGGGTAGCTAGAGCTACACTTTCAAGATGTCTACAGTTGTGGAACCATCGAATGGTACTTTAGAGCATCTTGATCTTCCGACCAAGCGCCTCAAACACCCCTTATATTCTCCACCACACACCAGCTCAGAAAGGGAGCGGGTGCAGCGTTACAAGACTCACCGTCCTTCCCATCAGGGCCAGCGTTCTTGGCCAGGGTCCGGAGGGCAGCCGCGAACGGCCCGCCCTTGTTGGGCGCCAGCTCCGTCCGCTTGGCGATCTTGTTCGCGCTCGCGCCTGCGGAAGAAGAGAAGGGGGCGGTAAGTGACGGCTTTGTTTGTAGAAAAACAAGCGGTCTAATCCATCAGATGATAACCCTATTTTGGAGTAAAGACATCTTCATCAATGCTAGCATGGCAGTGGGAAAACGCTAGTAAATTAATGACTAGCTAGGGCAACCTCAGCTCAGGCTCTGAGTACCTAATAAATGATAAAATTTCTGTAAACTCTCTCTAGGTGTATTATGACATGCGTTAACTCTGCGCCCCTTATCCAAACGGGCCAACTCAGCAGTTTTTCATCAAACACCTTTCAATTTCAACTATGCTACAATTTCACGCTTCACCCGCGTTCACTCCACCAATCAGCGACTTCTGGTAGCACCGGGTACTAATAACACCGTGATTACAAACGTGCACCTTGCGTAAAAGCCTCTTATCGGCGTCCATCGATATTTAACGGTTATCGCCGATCTGGACGCACTGCGTGGAACGAAACGCCCTCGGCATAACATCTGGGGGGAACAGGCAGACTGAATTAATTTAGTATTTATTTGAGTATTGATTTCCTTTAAAAAACTAGCGGTCCCAGCGAACTTCGTTTCGCCCCCAGCCCCGTTTTAAGGATAAGTCTTTGCTATAAACCTCACGGAGCCCGAGACCTTTCCAACGAATGCAAAACCGTGGAAATCTGTTCGTGCGTTCTGGAGTTATAGCGTCAGGGAGGAAAAGCCGACATTTTTATATAGTAGATTATGTTTGCAGTGACAGTGAATGAAACGCAAGAACTAAATTGAAACCCTAAAAACGCATACAAAGATAGCTGACTATCGAGGATTATTTTATTAAAGTGACCTTATGAACTGAATCAATGTAAAGTAAATAACCTTCTAGAATACATTGGCATGAGATGCCAAAAATATACGAGAAAAAAACAGCAACAACTCGATTCCTCATACATGCTTAACATACTCGCATCCTTACCATACTTCGCGAGTATGACATAAGCTCGCGACTGTACCACCCTCGGCAATTATGTTCACACTTAGTTAAATATGAAAGGCTCCAGCTGCGATCGACACGCCACCTCGCGGTCGTTACGCGTTTCAAACAACTGCCACTAGTGATGTTAGTTGCTTTATCGATGGATTGGGTGGGTAAATATGACAAAAGAAAAATAACGCACACTTTTATTGCGAGCGAATTCATATCAACCAACTAACAATACAATTTCAGACTCGACTGCAGTTTGGCTAGCGCTATAATTTCATGGCGTTCACAGAAGAAATAACGACCATTTGTCGTAGTTTTTGATAGCAGAACCTATACTCCCCCTTCACTCCTTCAAGTTTTCTCATCAGTAAGTTCGGAAGCTCTTTCTTAAATGGCCGAAATGGTCACCCATCCAAACTCGACCGCGCCTTAAGTTGCTTAACCTCTATAAACATTTGGTAGAAGGTACGATGGCCGTGCAAAAGGGCATGCGGAAGTATTTCCGAGCATCTGCTTCCCTTTTTTCACAAGATGCTGGTGTTGGCTGTCGATACTGTTTTTTATCGATACTGCGCCAACCGTGAGTGTCGTGACTGGCCCGTTTTGTTTGCTTGTTTACGCCTCAAATGCCATTGCGGGGTGCGGTTGGAGCGGGCCATGTAAAAATTGCGGCATGCATGACACGCCACATAGGGGTTAATATTTTCGAATGGGACCGCTCGACTGTGACCGAAAAATTACAAGGTACAATTCTGGGCATACGTTATTGAATATAGCCCGCAGTAGCTAAATATGGGGTCAGAGTTACAAACAATGTATGGGTAAAAATATTTTCGTCTAGCAGTATTATGCTTATAGCAGTAGCCACTAGCAGAGTTTAAAATCTAAATAATAATACTGATTGCTGTCAGTTCCGTTCGTTTTACCTCAGAGTTAATAAAACCTTGAATTGAGTAAGTAGTCCTTTCTTTTTTTAGCTGATGATTTGTATGCGACCTAAAAAAGGGATACTTTTTAATTTTGACAACTTTTCGTGGACTGTTCCCCGATTTATTTGACATTACAATCTGCTATTTTCTCTAATCTATAACAACAACATAATCCCTGATCATGCCTTCGCTCACCCAATCACTCAACGCACTCATGTCAAAAAAACACCATTTACTCCCACCCCATCGTTGGGACCCCTCGATTGTACCCATCAATGAGGGTCCACACGACAAACGATACCCCCTCGGCACAACAAACACATGGTAACAGCGGTCGCGGCCGCGTAATTACAATATCCTGTGAATTGACAGGCCGACTAATTAAATGCTGGTTATAACAACCGTGTTATTATGTAAACGTGACAGATGTTTGTTAAAAATTTAGAGATACTTAGCAAAGCAGGAATATACCTACTTAATGTGATGATTTGAAGCTTGTGCCATTTAAAAAAATGTTAGAGGATTATTAATGTCAAGTCTGGAAATTCTGAATAAGGTTGAATATAACAGTATACGTATCAAAGTATAGGTTGTATTTTTGAAGTGACATCTACGCGGTGTCGCCTTTTATGTGCTTTTGAATAAGTTTTATTCATCCGTGGACATTGCCTCTTTGCCGCCCTCCAAGCGTAGGGCAGCTAGGGCGTCCGCCGCGTAACCACTGTCAGGGCTAGGGCTCTAGGGCGCAGGACGAGGGACGAAGGCCTCATTAATTCCTCTGCTGACAAATAGCTTGCTTCCGACGGCCCTTCGATCTAATCGGGACGCCGGATTTTTGTATTTATGGAACAGTTAAATTTTTACTATGAAATGAAGACGTAGATTTGTTGAGGGATATACAATCTGAATTGAATTGCCATTGCCCTTTAGCATTCATTCAGACATAGAAACAAAGGTCTTGTTTATTTTCAAAGTATATCTTCATTTCTTTAAAAATAAGTAAAAGTTGATTAACTTTGTGACCTAAAATCTGTCGTAGGTAATCTAGTTTAGAAAGTAGTACAACTTTTCTGGGCCCTTTTTTACAATTAATGGTGTTAGTCATAAAAGTATCAATTCTTTAGAAAGAAGTCGAAATAGATCCTACTCTAATATAATCAACGTAAAACCAACGATCAATTGATCTATTCCGAGCTAGCTGCGCGGGAGTCGACCGGCGCAACTCTTCACTTGACCCGTCAGTGTTCTCGGAAACAAATGTCAATTGTTTCGCTTACTATAAAGACCGCTGCACATATTATGAAGGTGTGTACGAACTTAATTTGAAGGCAGCAGTCGACAATACGGGCTACGACAATGTTCTTAAAAGATGAAATAAGAAACCAAAAATTGCGCACTCGATAGGCTGTTTTCATAACAAAATCGTGGAGAATTAAGAAGACGCAAGTAATCCACATCACCACGACCCCAACACAAAGTTAAGGCCAGTTGACAGAACGCAATGGCATATCGTTCACTTGATCAAGTTGACGCAGGGTTAATTGGCGGAGATATTTGATCCAATGCAAGATGGTATCGGCTGAAGACATAGTATACCTAATAGCCACACGAAAAATGAAGACGGTCCTAACATACCACGTCATGTATCACAACGACACCAACGTCATGTTCTTGGTTCAGTTGACACGGAACAAAATGGTATATCATCCACTTTATCGTGTTGACATGGGGTCAATTAAGAGCGGGATATCAATAAGTGTGCCAACTGATCGTTTTAAAAACTATAAAGGAGAGGTCAATGTCCAACGATGGACGTCATGCAGCGAACTATGATTGCAATGCTGATGTAATGA
Source organism: Pyrausta aurata (assembly GCA_963584085.1). Taxonomy (NCBI): domain Eukaryota; kingdom Metazoa; phylum Arthropoda; class Insecta; order Lepidoptera; family Crambidae; genus Pyrausta; species Pyrausta aurata. The sequence continues at coordinate 9,875,364 of OY757274.1, forward strand.
ACTTGTAATTTCAAACTATTAAATGATGATTGATGAAAGACTATCGATCTGCCGAAGATCTTAAACATACACTTATGACGGAGACACTTAAACTGGCGATGAAACCACGACCCCGGCTCTGAGGGCAGTTGACATACAATATATCTACTATGGTATATCGTCCACTTGGTCATGTTGACACGGAGTCAATTGGCGGGATATCAATGCGTGTGCCGCGCGCCGCTGCGCACGAGTTCCATCCAATTGACCCGCGCCCGCCAGGACCCGCGTAAATGAACGGGACAGGGCTGGGAATCTTCTGGGAAACTTCAATGATGTAATAAAGGGGTAATGAATAGCTGGAACAACACAATGTAAGACGACTAGCTAGGGCTACTTTTAGGCTACATTCATTAAACATTCCTAGAACTTTTATGTAGTATTGTGTTTTTTTTTATAGAGATCAAAGAGAGCTACAGCTTCTTTTCTGCTCAAGAGGGTTATGATCGTGATACATGTGCTATAATAGTAAAGTTAGCCTGTAAGCATCCCACTGCTGCGCAAGTGGCAAGCGGCTAACCTTGCTGTCAGATTTTATCAAGACGCCCGTAAGGCCTCTGACTTCACGACTAATACCAATCGATATCCAACGGCTTAACGTGCCTTCCGAAGAACGGAGATGCTCGTGATATACGTCACTTATATGGTCGGAATGGTCACATGTGCTATAATAGAACTTTATAAATTCTTCCGGCGGTTCTATTGACCTTAAGACTCTAATTTCTTAAACATACATTCAGCACTAGCAAAGCTTAACATCTCTAGTCTGCGTGCAGCTCACTGGATCAATTGGCAGGGTCACGGGTCTCCCTGATTGACCCGCGTCTCTCCGTGACTCACTCCGCTACACTACACACCATTAAGTATGGTTAGCACACAAATTGACAAGTGGCTCGTAAAAATAAATAAAAACGCCGCTAGATGTGATCCGGGAGGTCAATCTGATCATGAGGCAACAATGAGTATGAGAACTATACTTATAGTAAGTTTTTGGGTTCAACTCAACTGCTCAACTCCTCGTGTTCTTTATCTTGGGTCTTTAGTTAAGCTGAGAATTTCCGCACTTGGCCGCTTGATTGGGCCATTGTTTTATCGAGGCTCCTTAATCTACCTTACCTTATAATAAGAGCATAGTTTTACTACCATTTATTGGATATGAATATTTACCTGAAACAAACAAAACATTTTATTAGTTACATGAACATTATAGCCTTACTATTACACTTTCAGATACTTACTTCAGTCATGCATAATGTATAGAAAAGAAAAGCAATATTTTAGGACTAAAGAATAAGGACCCTGTGTTAAGAACATCACCCCTAAAAAAATTTACTAATTATATTTAACAATTTTAATTTTAACAAAAAAAAAATACAAAACATAATTATTATTTTATATTTTGCCTACACTTGTCCCGAAGCTATGGTAGGATGTGGGACATTACAGACATATTGTGCATTTAATAAACCTTTGTTCTGGTGCTTAACAAAGTTGCGTAAAACCCTAACGCCCTGTCAAAAGTCACTGTCCACTAGCCAAACCCGGCAACGGCCGGTGTCCAAGTCGCCGCTCGGCAGCTCGCCCGTCAATTACACCGCAAACAGCCCGGGGCTGATCCCAGAGGGAGAGGGTTGCCAGGTTACGGGACGTTATATTTATGCAAACAGTTGTCGCCAGCATATCTGTGACAGTCGGATAACGAAACTTGAAGAGCAGTTGACATATAAAATTCATTCATACAATAGATAGAGGAATCTGGTCAAAAAATATTTTACTTATTTTATGGTATACAATCGGTTCCGGCGCGCTTTCCTTTCTCCACTAACGTCCTATTCGAGGCAAAGACAAATCCAACCAAATAACAATCATTATAATCGGTCCAACCGTTCTCAAGTTATAAGTAGTGTAACAAACACACCTTTTTAGGGTTCCGTAGCCAAATGGCAAAAAACGGAACCCTTATAGTTTCGTCAAGTCTGTCTGTCTGTCTGTCTGTCTGTCTGTCTGTCTGTCTGTCTGTCTGTCTGTCTGTCTGTCTGTCTGTCTGTCCGTCCGTATGTCACAGCCACTTTATTCGGAAAATATCATCACATAGCTGAAACTTGGCAGGTAGGTGTATTTTGTTCACCGCTTTCCGATTCAGATACAAAAAGTAAGAAAAAATAATATTTAAGGGGGGGCTCCCATACATGAAACTAAAACCTAAAATTTTTTTTTTTACTCAAACCTATGCGTGTGGGGTGTCTATGGATAGGTTTTTTAAAATGATGTTGAGGTTTCTAAAACCATTTTTTCTTAAAGTGTAAGGTTTGAGATATAGACGCTTAAAAAGTTGTAAAATGGGCGTCCCCCCCCCATCTAACTTTTGAACTAAGAAAGTGAAAATTTTGAAAAAAATATATGATGTAGATCTCAACAAAAACTTGCAACGAAAATTGGTTTGAAGGAGATCGAACCAGTAGTTTTTGAGATATTGCACATTTTTATCAACCGCAAATATAACTTTGTCTTTCATACGAACACTATGAAAAACAAAGTTATTTTTGCTGTCGCAATATATTGTGATGTTTTCGTTAAGTGAAAGTAAGTGGACCCTGAATTCAGTTAAGGGTTGCACGGAACCCTCAGTGCGCGGGTCCGACACGCACTTAACCGGTTTTCTGTAAATAGAATAGAAATAGAAGAAAAAGAGAAAGATAGATAAACGAACTTTAAACAAAGGAGCATTATTGTATATCTCTATAAGCTGAAAGAAATATGGTTTTGCCGGCTATATGATACAGATAATTGAAATGTAAATTGTGAACCCTAACCTTGCTAACTGTAGGGTGACCACAGGTCGAAATAGGGTGAATATTTCAATTTTAGCTCGCCTCGGTTCAAGCTGTTTGTCATCGGGATAGTTGGATAGTAACTCAATTGAGCGGTATAGTAACATGTCCAATGCGTCGACAAAATGGACGATGCGGTGATTACGACGCGAGTAATAACGCTTTGCCGGTATGATTGGGGCATGGGTGAAGTTCGACAAAGTAAATACGTAACTCAGACATTTTATTATATTTTATATAAAAATGCACTGCATAATACACTTTTACTTTAGGTTTATTTTTAAGGTACTGTTAATAATGGTAGGGCCTTAATTATTATATTACAAATGGTAATTGTGTTATTTTCCATTCTAAAAAAAAAATAGAAAAAAAAAAAGATCTAGTTGACAAATACAAGGGTCCCATCAGGTTTGACAGTAATTATTCAATCTCAATCAAAATGTTCACCACTCAATAACGCTGAAGACAAAGGCTTAACCCCTAACGGCGTAACTTCAAACTTTTAACCCTCTCGGTCCCGACCGTCTGTCGGATGCAATTATTTCAGTCTGAAGAGCTAATGCTGATCACAAAAAGTCATAGACGGATCCCTTCTCAATTAATACGATTTGAAAGCTCCAATATAAGAGGTAGCGATGAAAAATATAATCGTATTGTAGAGAGCACTTGAACATCGAAAATACTTGTCTTAATTTTCATTTCAGAGAAGAGGCTACTTACAAATTCCGATAATAAAGTTAAATTGTTTTGTTCACAGAAATTGAGAGCATTATTGGATATTTGCCTCCAAACAGTATTGAATAAAAAAGGAAGGCACGTAGCAATTGGATTATCATAGTGATACGGAACTAAAAGATTTTGTGTTACAAACAGGAAGACTAGGAAAAGTAAAACAGCACGAAAAGCTATTTATACAAATTAAATATGAACCGCCGGGTCACTTCATCGTCCCCTTGACATTCCCGTCATCTTAGCGGCAACCCTAAGCACGAGGGTTGTCAGTCGCCACCGAACCGGCGAGCGGTAATCAATTCTGTCTGAAGCGCTAATTTGAACAGTGAAGATTCGTCACCGTCTCACAGACTATTTGTGCAGATGAGGCACCTCATCTATTCATTATGGATTTGCAATGTTATTTGCAGACATGGTCCATCTTAGGCTACATTGTTACTTAACATCAGGTGCAATCGTAGCCAAATGTCTGGCTATCTATTATAAAAAAAAAAATTGTCTGTATGTATTCGACACAATTTATCCAAGTATCAAAAATCATCCGAGTACCATACACATTTTTGCGTAGATGAAAAATGTAGAAGAAAATATTAACCTTTACAAACTGTAAAACAAGCTACGGACAAAGCCTAAGCATCGGCAAGCACAGGCAGATCGGGGCATGCTTGTTGTGTTGCAACAGTATTTGGGTTCATATTACTAGTGATTCTATCTAACTGAAGATAAAACTTACTAGGGTGACTCAGCGAATGTCAAAAGTGAGTCTTGGCCACCGAAACCAGATCACGCCATGCATCTCGCTCTAGCGATAATTAACGAAACCGACAACAGAACTGATGATAATATAGCGTAATAATTATTATACATTTATTGTTTGTATTATGAACCTCATCAGTGTGCTATGGTAATCCGTATCTATAATCTACCTCATATACACAAATGCTATGCTATATCTGTCACGGGCGGCTAATTGGTTGATCGACTTGCCACGGTTCCGTACGCTTGTTTGACATACAGTTAGTCGGGGATTAGGATGCAATAGACCAGGGTAGGAACGGATGGTTCAGTTCACGATTCCAATCTTACGTTAGCGCGTTTTAAGCTTAAGGTACAAGTCCGACTACATACCAGTGCTTTGATAGCTTTGAAAACAGCAAAAACTTGGCAGTGTATCTTCTACTTTACATCCAATATCATACAATGAGTAGCAATCGCTGTCGCAATCACGTAAAGTTCCGGAATAACACTCCTGCCTGCCAATAGGACAAAACCGCCTTCATTCTTCCAAACTGTAAGTTTACTAAAACTATCTAACATGTGACTATGAACAGTCAGGGTTCCGCAAATCAACGCGCCGCCGCGCACACTATTGTCATTGGATAATGCGCGAGTAATAATACCGTCGCAATTATTGGGTTCATTGGTCCGATCAATGTAGGTTCATGAATGGAAAATTAAATGTTAATTTTGGAATAATTTTACCCTCTAAGCTTAAGTACTAAAATACTAGAAGAGTTGACGGATAAAAAGTTTTCCGTTTCAATTTAGAAAACCGACAATACACACAAGTGCAGTAAATGGATAATAGTGTCTCGAAAGACCACCTACGGCTAAATTAATTACTAAATCTGTTTCATTAAGCGAGGTTTTAATTGACTTTATGATAAACCATTACTATAATTACCATATTTCTGAGAACTATTTACGTAAATTCAAATTCACTTTCAAAAAGTATTGATTCCGAGTTAAAGCCAATACCAATTACCAAATGTTTGAATGATGAAGTATACCAAAAATTCATTAAATTCTACGAAAAAATCCAAAAAGCCTAACTCGAGATTGAAACAAAAAAGACAATTTTCCCGGTCCAATGTGAATTTTCATTAGAGCTCTACGAAAAATTTTATGTATTACATGTATAGTTCAATTAACGTTCTTGTATCAGTCGATTCGGCGAATTGACAGATTGTCTGTACCTATACATACAGCAGATTTCATTGAAAACCTATAATGGAGCTATCGTGTAAAAATAATTTCGATTATATTTATTTCCCGGGAGATCACACGTGTTTGTGCTTTGAGTCTGTCTTTATAGTTTTATGCGTTTTTTACCGTGACTCGAACTAAAGAGGGGGCATCTAAATATACCGCGGCACGTGTCGTTCAGTATCACAGGCGATAGTTGAAGAAAGCATCTGGATGAAGTTGAAGAAGCTTATTGAATCCACAAGTTCCCCCGCAACCAATAAAAACATCAGCTTTAGTAGATCGTTTTTTTCCCGTCTTTATGAGAACAATTCTAGCGAGGGGCGTTACACGAAATCTTTTAAAAAAAGAATACAATTGTGTTTTAACAACAGACTGTGGAAGAAGAATTAACGAAAGGGAAGAAAATCCAAAGATAGCTCCTCGGTTAATGAGATTGATAAACAGGAATACATCCATTCCAAATAACAAAGAAAAGAGAAACAAACAACTTTATTGATCGTTGTCGATTTCACTTGATTAAAGAGACCTTGGCGTAGTGTAACGATTATTTACGTTTGCGTAAAGTTTCAAAGTGTTTTCAATCAGTAATGAATAAAGAATGTTTTATTTAAAATTGACTCAAGACACACTTACATTACTTATCAGCTTTCCTGACTGAGGGAGGCTATTGTACAACAATGAACGCCTTACGGTTAATTTTAACTTTCCTGTCATGGAGACGCACACTTTCTTCGTGAACATGTGGATCAATTTTAAAGCGGCAGATTCTACCGTTAAATCTACAGAAGCAATTGTACTGATCGATCCCAATCATCATAAGAAAACATACACATAATATCACTACTCCTTTCAGAAGTAAATACGCACGTCTTCAGCCGATTACCAATGCATGTGTTTGCTATCGATCGGTTAATTGACAAGTCCAGCTGCCGGGGCACAGCCGTGAATATTGTATGAGCTGCCGGTCGCTGTGCAAATAGATATCAACGCGCAGTTAGTATAATCGAGTGTTGAATTTGATGCAACGGTTGAGTGGCTGGTAACAATGGGAATATGGATTACTGGAAATATTGTAGCTAGATGGCTTATCAGCATATAGTTTGAGTGTTTAACAGCAGAAAGAACACAGATTGGACAAGACACGTGGAATAAACCACAAAGAATTTGAAAATTGTAGTACGTATATCCTGTAGACATATAAAGTATTGGACACTATGAAAGATATCAAAGACTGTCCATTCGAATCATGTGAAAATGAAAGTAGTACAGTAGCTGGAAGGTCGTATATTCCTCGAAACATACATCACGATTCCAATACTGAATGGTAACTACGCATCGAATAATTTTATTTGGCGGTTCATTGAAATAGCAACACAGCAAACGAGTTCTGAGAACACACCCAATTCCCGGAATATTACAGATTTTCGATATTGATTAAACAGACAGCTATATTGGAAACCAACTCGCAACATTAATGTGAGCACAATAGTCTGAACCAAAGATACAATCAGCAGCGTGTAGATAGTAGATTTGGTGACGAACGAATACAGTCCAAATTACTACATGGGATATAAAGTGCGGGCTGGTCGAGTAAATCTGCTTCTACAGTGGCATTACTCTATGATACGATGTCCGTACTTAAGACTAGCCTTCTCTATTGCGCTACTGAGTTCTGGGACGACATACTCGAATATACACCAGCATGATATAGGGTAGGGACTGTAGTACTAAGTGGCGTGGCGTGGGGCTGCCCCCGTCGGGGCATAGCGCTGGTTATACGGTAGCACGCAACCTGTATGTCGGGGTCGGGGGTAGCTTGGTCGGAGGCCGCGCCGGCGCAGTGGCGACGCTTTTTAAAGGGGTCGGTGCAACTCATGAGCGTTGAGCTTGAAGTAAAAGTTCAAGGATCTCGTTTATTTTTCTAGTAATTATTAAACAACTAACGAAGACTTAGTATAATATGTCTAAGAGTTCGTTAGTTGATAAATAATTTCTTTGATTTAACACACACAATTTTTCTCAGAAAAATAGTGAGCCTGTGAATAAAGCTGCCGTTATACAACCTACAAAGGTAACTTTTGCAACAATATTTATTTTCATCTTGTGCCAAGAAGACGCAGAGATAGAATAGAGACGTTGTAGGTTCACGATTATTCAGAAGAATGACTTTAAACATATTAAGGTAATCTAAATCTTTATAGAACTGACGAGGATAACGACTTTGACTGACTGTTTACAGCACATATTACCATCTCTTTCCTTCCTCTTACAATAACCAGCCGCTGATCTCCTCTCCCTGGCACCACAGCTTCTATCTGCAGACTTCCATCACCGCTGCACCTGTTGACGGTGCCTACGCGCCTCTCGACTCCGAGAGTAATCGCTATCGATTTCTGCTGTCCGTACATCGCTGTGTAGTGCTTACTGCTTATGTACGTAGGTTGCTGGGGCTTTGATTTTAGGAGGGCAAGTAACAATAAGTCATTGATTGGATATTGACTATTTTATCTCGAATCTTCGTATTTTGAGTATGTGATTGTTAAAAAGACACTATAATACTCATATTTTTCAAACCAGTATTTTGTGAAATATTTATTCCAACAAGCAACAAGAGAAGCCCGTCCGAACGTTACACACATGTTTTTTTGACGATAATTCTCATGCTCACTTGCGAAGTTCGCCAAATGACCAAGAATAAAACCTTACGCCGAAAACCAAGGGTTGATACACCGAAATTACTTAGCCACGTACCTAAACAAACAGAACCTTCCTACTCCTCAGCGACAAATATTCATTATAGCCGAACAAAACCGCGCGTCAGCAAACGGTCGTATAATTAGGCGATAAATCACAATGAGGAGGCTCTGCGGCGCTTGCTCTGTGCGCGGGGCACGCCACTCTGTTACCAACTTCATTGAGATCAAGGCGATTACGAACAGTAATCGTACACCCTCGGTAGTAGGGTTGCCGCTTACGAGAGAAGCCAGAATATAGGGGTCGTGTATTTCAGATAAGGATATCGTGATATTTACGTAAACTTGTATGGTAAACTTAGCCATGAATTTGTGTTGTATGTTTGAGGCGAAAATGGGCCCCTTTTTTCATGAAAAACATTTCACTTCAAGCCCTTTGTATGACTTGATGTCAACAGCATTTAACACTTACAAAAAGGATCTCCTAAAAAAAATATATCGTGATAGCGAAAACTGCCAGTGAGGAAAATCGGGCCACAATATCTGACAGCCCTGACCCTTGCCACTTCGGTAGCTGCGGCCACTCGGGGCAACAACGCAACATGTATCCAGCGAAACGAACAATCACCACCGCAACCAGACCTACCCCATCCCCCTTGCGCCCGCTCAAACGGGCCACAGAGGGTGGCAGTTCCATCGCCAGAGGGGTCCAACTACACTGGAGGCATCCCGAGCCACTTCAGACCTTACGGTTCGCAGTGAATCAATTTCCATTTGGCCGCCTCACGTCCCCACGGCGAAGGGGAAAAGTGGCTTTTCCACGCTCAAATATAAAGTGTAATTTACTTCGACACGGATTTCTCGGAGATTCTCCAGTTGTTTGTTGAGGTAATACGCGATTTGCGGCGCTGATGGTAAAGTCGATTTTAGCGTGGGGAGTGGGGCGTATTCTGGGGGCAATAAGGCGTATTTTGATATGTTTCCCGGGATCAATTTAGGAGAGGATTTGGAAGCGATAATCTGGCGACAGCCGGCGTTGTCTCGTCAACTTTTAATTAAAGTTCGTCGGAGTTTGCGCTCCAATCTTGTTATAATACAATTATGGGATGGCGTGTGGGGCTAATACAGGACGCAAGTTGACAGCTTCTAACCTCGTTCATTATGTACGTACATTATTAGGACGTAAGACATGATTTTGTTAATCGCGATTGTGTATAACGAGAATTTGACTTGTAACTCAGTAGACATTAGACATCATAACTAAAGCCAAAATGGATGTATTCGTTAACATTTAAAACCAGTTTGTCGTTACCGTTATTTATGAACGTCCTTATTCATGAAAATCCAAAGACAAAGCGGCCAATTCATAAATTAACATAAAGCGAAACAGAGGCTTTAAATTTAATTAAAGAATTGAGCCGGCCCTAAATGAACCGTGCCACAGAGAAGTGATGCTAACAGAATACTCACTAAATTTAATTCACAAATCCAGATGCATCACTCAAACTACCTTAGGCATGAAGGCTTTTTAAGGATATGCCAGTAGTTTCTAATATGACCATCTCTGTCCAACGGGCGATAGAGACAGGTGAAAAAGTGTGAGAACAACTTCGACCATAATTTTGAAACAAACATGTGAAAATTCACTTCTGAGTAAAGTAAATTTTCACAGTAAATGAATACGAATCTGAGGGAAACTGACCAATTCAGAAACGTTCCGTGCCAGTTATTTTTTCAGGGACTGAATTACTGTCCATCACCGTACTGTGGTCGTATACTCAAGCTATACAGCGTATACGTTTGTCTCCCAAGTCTTGTCGGTAAGGTCCCAAATTGAATAGCCAATTCATTAAGCGAAGGTTAATTATTGCCGCTCGTCGGATCGGCGACAAGGATTCCCCCACTAATTACTTATTTTTCCTCTTTTTTCGCCTTTTTCGTCGCTTTTCAGGGTGTTAAGACGAGAAGAATAATTAGCAAACAAGAAAAAACAGCGAAAAATACATAATGAGTAGTAGGAAAAACATTTTAGGGTCTTTGATTGGACGTCTCGTAATTTTTTTATAGGGGAGTGAAAGTAAGCATTAATTAGGGATTTCGTTATTTTCACATGTAAGTATTAAAACAGCATTATATTATGATGACGTAGGACGTCCACCAACAAGATGGACAGACGACCTTCTAAAGATCGTAGGATCAGGGATGCAGACCGCTTGTGAAAGGTCGCTGTGGAAAACCGTGGGGAAGGCCTGTGTTCAGCAGTGGACGTCCTTTGGCTGATAATGATAATATTTGTAGGCGACTGATTAACCAGCCTTTCTATAAAATGACCTCAAGTTTATTTAGTGTCACCGAAGTTAATATATACTCCTCACAAAACAATATCATTACCAAGACGTTCTCATAATCAAATCACGACTCTCAAACTTGACACTCAGAGGGCAGCAAAAGGAAAATGTCCACTTCTTTCCAACAAAAAACTACTGTCCGTAATTGCCGAACGAGCCATCTATTTGCCATTAGAGCTAGTTAGCGGGGACGCGCAAATTATTTATTCTCTCTCTCCGCATATCCTAACACAGTTACACAGAGAAAAGAAAACAGTAAAACAAGAGTGAGTAAAAAACCAATACACAGAAAAGTAAGTAATTACTTCCAAGAAAATTTGTTTAAAATTCAGGAAAAACAAGCATGTATACATAAGACTTGTACCTAAGTCCAAGTACTAAAATCTTTATCATTTATCAGGGGCTTATCAAAGGCACCAAATTTTTAAAATAAATATCTTAACACTTAATTCAACTAACAGTTTTTTTAACCTCAAAAAGCTCTTTAGTCACAAGATATTCTATCAGTGCAGTAACAACCCTAGCAAAGATTCAATTCATCCCATTCCACTATCGACATGGCTGCTTTATTTGCGCTGCGTCGGGGGTAAGCGAGACAAAAAAGAAATCCCGAGATGTGACTAACAAGCTCGCTGCAAACTTTTGCCCCACCCTCACCCCCTGGGGGAAATCGTGGGGGCGGGGGGCGAAGTATTTTTTATATCGCCGCCGACGATCCGCGGGATAAGGACATCCGTGCCGGTTTATACGGTTATCCGGACGTGACGTAGACACCACGCTGCGATACGGAAGCGGATAAAAATAGACATTGGTCTTTTGATGCGTGGATCCGATTGGCAAACAATCGAAGTTGATTGTCAGCCCAGTTAACCATTAAACATACCTACTCGTTTACACTTACTTCGTCCCTTATATTGATAAAGCTAGGAAAAAATACAATACTCTGATCATTGAATTACTATTAGGTACTAGCGTATGGATGGAACTGACATCACGGACCAATGTCGTGCTTCAGGAATTGTCGCCACTTGTGATCAACTCACACAAACGGTTTCATATTCGAAATTTAAATTTCAAGGAATACGTCACAATTTTGTGGTCGTGTTTTTGTGACAATTTTTTTGCTTGGCATAGCTTCAATTAACAACTCACTGGCTCTGATAGACCCAAATTAGTATAATGCATCTGCAGGAAAGACATATTATAACTTGCACAATATCTCGAATCTCATTTCTACTCATGACGTTTTTCTTTAAAAACAACAATTCCATTCTTCAGTTTTCTGCGTCCCAGTCAAGTGAAAAATCATGGTCATCCTCCGTCCCATCTGTCGGCATTACCGGGATCATCCCGGCGGCCGCCACTCGGCACTTTATCACCGGCCGCCGCGTGGAGTGCGCTCAATCACCCCGAGAACTATCCTATTTGCTCGCTTTTGAGCTGAATTAGTACTTCAATAGTGTCCACCCGTCTATATGATATCCAATGGGACGAACACAGCGCAAGAGTCGAGAGAGTCTTAAAGGTTAAGATAAAAGCAAGTAGATCAGCATGGTTGACTATAAATTCAGAATTTGCACTATCATCTATAATTTGCACATTTTTCACTTTGAATACTTGGATCAGTAAATAGCCACTATCTAGATCGATTTAGTAACACTAAATATTTACACAACTAACTAATTATTTCAGCAATTTCAGTACACAAGAGAGTACTTACTACTTACAATTTACGGTGGGTTTGATAGCAAAAAAACTGACTCCATTTTTGTCGATATCTTGTATTCGGGCGTGGGACGGCTTTATTCTGAAAGAAGCAGGAGTAATACAGAATTGGCCAGTCTGAGTGCGTTCGTTCTGATATCAGAAAAAATCCAAAACTCGTCCCATAAAATCCCAAACTTATCCCAACCCCTGCTCACCCTCCAGCTCCATCTGTCGGCATTACAGGGATCATTCCGGCGGCCGCCACTCGACACTTTATCACCGCGTTACCCGGCTTGCGCGCGTAAAACGCGATTCACTGAGAGACTCGCTCTCAGGTAGAGAAGACCAATTAGGTTGGGCGATCGCTGCCGTTTGTGTTGGGGGTAAGTGGCAGATACATTACAAGTAAATAAAGATTAGTATGTATAGCAAAGCTGGTCTTGTTGCAAGCTTTAAACTTCGAACATAACTGATATTAATGGCAATTGAATCAGATTAAGCCTAACAACACGCAAGTGTCAATTATGAGTTACACATCACGAGAGCTTAAAAAAAAATGACGCAGTCTACATAAGCATCTAGACGCAAGTATCATAAATATATATTTTTTCCCTATAACAAATCTAGTCTAGTATCCAAGATTGCGAAACGAGTACCTATATTTGCCCAAACTTAAGTCGTCGATCAGCAAAAAGGTACAACCAGCAGAAAGTCGTCAAAACACGATCAATCGCGACAAATTCAAGCCCCGGGGGATAACTGCTGAAAACGCTGAAATATTCAGGGGAGGCGCGGCGAGTTTGTTGGGGACCGGGGTCGGGGCTAATTCCTTTGACGCCTATTAACTCAACATTTACATAGACTAGATTTCAACTTTTTGGCGTGGAGTTATTTAAGCAGCGGCGTTATTCACGGAGAACATGAAAAGTACATTAAAAACTTTTTCATCTATTAAATGACCTTTTTAAAAGTAATTTGTGGCTGTTGTAAAATTGTATCCAGTAAAGAACCACATCGTAGCCTAACAGTTTCAGTAGATTGTTTGTGTGATAGAGAGGAATTTGGCCAGAAATCAGATTCATAAGTCGTTTATGAAAAGCAATAAAAATAAAGAGTATACATTTATTTGATTCAACCAGAAATCTCAGTATAAACAGTTCCACAGAGTTCACGAAAATATATCAAAGGGTGTTGCAATAAAAATTACGATTCGCCGCTCCGTTTCCGATAAACATCGATGAGGAAATTGGCAACATTATCAGCTATAAATAATCTGCGGGTAGGCGGCAATTGGCACGGCGAGGCCGGCGGCTTCCGTCCCTCCATCCCGCCGGTGACGCCGGTTACCACTTTCCGGCGGGGGTGGGTTCGATGGAAGGGATGAAGCGATTGGAGACGGACAATAAGGCTGTGTGCAATATATTAAGAAAGTGGATAGTGCTGCTGAAATGTCAGTTGGATACCAAAACATTTCTTCTACTTATAATTGAATGTGAAGCACCAAATGACATTCAAAGAGTTATTGCAGAACGAGTCGGATCCCTTCCAGATTGAAGATTGAATCACTGACTTTCATAGCCAACCAATAACTGTAACTTCCAAATCTGAACTAGGTAAATAATCTACCAAAATCTACCAATTTTGTACAGTATCGCTATTGAAAACACAGGAGACAGAGGAGGCTTATGTACAGTAATAGACGTCCTGTGGCTGTTAATAATGATGTGTCAGTAATGTAATGGAAATCTGAATTAATCTACACTACACATTAACAAGGACCTACTCTTCTACAAGGGCCCTGTTAGACTTTTCGCTATGGTCAAAATCCTTTCCCGCTACGTTTCATCCTTCACACCATCCCCCACAAAGCGGCATCGCAGATCGCTGCGCGCGCAGCACCAGGGCGACCACGTCTCTCGCCTCCCGGGGGGGACCGTCCCGCCGATCGGCAAAAATCCGCTCATTGTTATTCCGATACGACGTAATTAATACGCGAGTGCCATGAGGAATTACAGACGTCTGGGGGTGTCTATTGTGTAATGATGGGGATTTGTTTCGGAGTCACGGTGTTTTAATGAAAACTGCCTTTGAAGCGAAATACTTTCTTTTTTACATATTTTGGCCGAATATTTGGTTTTATAAAAAAAAAACACCAAAATATCTTCATCACAGGAATATAATGCAGAAGATGTCGTTACGAGTTGCGGCCGTAACTCAGAAATCAGAAACAATCTTGTAGAGGCAAAGAACTTTTATTCACATCAAGAAACTGTAAAAACCTTGAAAAAATAATCAGTACTTCTTTTTCTTTAACCAACTTCATGATTATTTGTTCTTGAATTGATTGCAAGCATCTGATAAAAGATAATCATTAGTGGGGTATTTGTCCTGTGTTAATACCATCCTTTTGTCACCGCATCCTCGTTTCTCATTAGGAAGTACGCGAGTTCCATCCAGATGTGTTCCTCACTTCCAACCTCTTTTCGCATCGCCCATCTAGTCTCGAGTAGGGTGGGGCAAATTGTCTGTTTGTAGCGTCGGAACTATGAAGATGCATCTTTGAAGGAATTAAATCATCTAGAATTCCTGGACTCTAAAGGCTCTTCTAGTCAAAATAAGTATAAGTAAACCATCTTGAGATTTCCGGAATGAAGAAATTGAATTGAAAGAATTGGCTTTATGTGCTAGCTAAGACAGGCTTTATGTAAAGTTACTAAGCACACGTGATAACCACACTTGTTTGTAATCTTCATAACAATCATAACTGATTAGTTGCAAATTCTATCACATTTCCTGACAGAGTGCTAAATCGATCGAGTGACATCGAGTCATCTATCACAACGCGACCCACTCTCAGCTGTCTGGATACGCTCCGTTAAATTGACTCCCTGTGGGTTTGAGGGTCAACACCTGAAGTCCCTATTCTAAAAGCGTCCTCTTCAGTTGTATTTTTGACTCAATTTTACTCTCTGACTAGTACCGTTCTTAATAAATAATACATCATCTTCCAACCATCACAATCATGTCAGTCATCTTATACATGACTAAGCACCTCAGTAGCTGAACTAATATATTCTGTACGTAAATCAGTAAAACAAGTAAAGGTTCATTTTGATCTTGACTTTAAACCTAAGTCAAGAGTATCAGAGATAGGGTCTATCATGCAGCGAGCTTACCCAGGCGCCTGTTCCCTCCTAAGAAAATGTTTGTGTTGTAACCATTCCAGGGCATTGCCAGGGTCTTTCCCATTCGCATACTATCAAGGTGATGGCCTATATAAAGCTGGTGACGTCACGGCTACCGAGGCGCGTCGCGGCGCTCAATTAGTTCGATGTGGGCGGGGTGAGAGGGCAAGGTGGTAAACTACCAGTAGAGATGTGCTAGTTTTCTGCTATGAAAAGGTACTATGAAAGAAGAGCACAGTTTTTTTTTGTTTGTCAGGAAGAAAGATATAAACCTGTTGAAATGTGAATAAACACATGTCTCATAATGAAATTTATGAGGTGATTGTGGGCTATTGCTGAGAAGAAGCAGCGAGATACACCAAGCTAGCGCCCTATTTTTTTATTGGGTCTACTGCAATTGCTATCATTTTACATGCGACAGTAACTTTGCGATCCCTTAAAGCGAATTCTTATGTTAGAATATTTACACTGTGACGAATAAAAACATGTGACACCCCTAACACTGGCTGAGCAGAACATTACCTGTGTCGCACATTGATCCACTTTGAACTTTAAAGCCCAGGCATTAAACTTCACATTTGAGCCGCACTCGGCACTAAGTGCTCACGTCATAAAGTTTACGTGTAAAAATGGAAGAGGTGATAACTTGACTTTTAGGTATTTTATTACGTTTAAAACGTACTTTAGGGGTAAGTGTATTTTAAGAGCCGATCAATATTCCCGCTGGGTCTAGTTTTAAGTCGTTTTTACTGGTTAATTTAATCGTTTTGAACCATAACTTCTTCTTCTTTTCGAGTCAATGGCAATTAAACTTTCTGCGCCCAAAAAGTTGGGGTTGTAAAGGTCCTCTTGCGTGCAACCATAACTTAATCAAAATCATACATTAATTTTCAAAACAGAAATGCAGTAAAACGCAAGTGCATAAATAATGATAATGGTAGATACTTTGATTTTGAGTCTCATCAAAGGACGTTTAAATCACGATAACATTCTTTCCATAACTGACTGTAGGCTATTGTCATAAACTCGTAAATATTTTTAATTTCCAAAACTACAATTAATATTTACCTGGCGCATGCGGGAAGTACGTCGAGCCGACGTTCATCATCGGGTGTGGTCCCCGGTAATCCATCGTCACTACACTACGCACATCACTGGTTCATCGTCACTGCACATTACTATCGCTGCGCGGGCGCGCCACTGACACAACACTAGCGTTTTAGTATGTACTCGTACTAATTTATGGAGCCGTTGTCATGTTTTAGGGATTGTTTAGATTATAACACTTAAATTCTCATCGCTGATGTGTCATATTCTGAAGAAATAAAAAATTGGGTCAGTAAAGATCTATCTATATTCCAATACATATCAGCAGAATACATATTATTGTAACTTTTTGATTTTATTTCCCGATTACAGCACTGATACACGTAAGTATTACAGTAAAATTTTACTAGCGTTGCAATAATATGTTTTGTTGGACTAAGCATAAACACTTTCTGGGAGATTAACTTTTCTTTTATATAATTTTCCGCACGCTTGCCACCCTGCAAATAACGGCAGCAATAATATAATATCGATAGATCCACCGCTTGTCTTTTATCGCCCATTCGCGCAGCCCCGCAATAATTCCAGCCATCTAGTGAGGGGCACGATCTAGCATCGATATCGATAGCGCATTGTGCGTCGCGTCATAGTCCAATCAATGAAGCTTTTGTCACCCGAATAATTCCCCCGTCGTTGAAACTTGGCACATAGTGAAAATAAGTAATACAGATTATAGATATGCAATAATCCAATGATTTTTTTTACGAGAAGTTAGGTATTTATACCTAAACATGGAAATCGTTTATAACTCTCTGTGAAAAAATTCTCAGTCTGAAATTGTTCGTGTATACGTATGTATGTATAAGTTAGAATAGGTAAGAATAAGAATCCAATATTTTTTCGATTTCCGAGATACTCAAAATTAAACTTTTTGCATTTTGCTCTATAACTTCTACCGAAAAAGTTCTCTGCTCATTTTTGTTTTTTAATATGGTTTTATTTACGTATATAAGTAGCTTTAATAAGTTATCCAAAACATTTTTCTTTACAATATTACAATTCTTATTATTACTTAATTATGGCGCGTGAATAATTGCTCAGGCAAATTAAATGCGTTTCTTAGTTAGGGGTCGCTCTATTGCAGTAGATTTTTCAATAATCCAATAAAATTTCCACTAAATACCAAGTTTTTAAAATTTAAATAATGGGTAATAGTGAATATTCGCGCCACTTAGAACCAACCGGGCGCGCGGCAGTGCAGTGGTGCGTGTGCTCATATCTAAAACGTACTGAAGTCAGTCTATCTGTATAAAAAAATGATGCAAGTGTTTGTAGGTAATGATGACTGTCACCCGCGATAGCCTAACAGCTAACTTAGGTGGTCTTGGAACTTGGGCACACGGGTTCTAATCCCAGTGCATCACATCGTATGTTATTTATTTGTATGTATGATCATAAGAGTTCTTTTTACTTTTTTTAAACAAAATATTGTGTTTTTGCAGTGATTATTTGCCAGTCGAATTCAGTCCTTTATATGTTAGGACGTAAGGCTTATTTTGGCGGACGATTGACAGCGGAGTCTGGAACGCGGCGTGTGTTTATTGCGATTTCTGTCGGGCGAAAGTAGTTCTTATTTTCATAAGCGGAAGGCTTGTAGTCGGCTATGATGGATGATTGAGGATTCTAGAATGCCGTCTATTGTATTTCGGCGCCCGCGCACTCCATAGCTATCGTATAACTATAGTATACTATTATTCAATTATTGTGACGGTATTTAGCGCGCGGTCCTTAAAAGTCATTATGTACAAAGAAATACATTTCAGTTTTCGTTCATCTCAGTTACCTGCTTGACCAATCAGAGGACAACGACTTAACGCAATATAATAATTACGTGAAGAGTTTAACGAGAAATTAAATGAAAAGATGGACCAAGAAATAAGTAAACGACGGTGGAGAAGCAAAAGGCTTAAGCGACACTTTGACAGATATTGGTCTTAACTTAGTTGTAATCAGCAAGTTTTTCTGCGTTGTTTGAGCTGGGTTTGGTGTAAATCAGGATTGTTGTAAAATATGTTCATAGAATTTATCGGAGCATATTGAATGAACGAATGACTTTTTTATATCAGACAATAGCATCCATAATAATAAAATTACAAATTTTTCAATTTTCATTTTTTCAATTTGATAAAATAAAATTAAAGCACGATTTTTTTTTCTATTAAAATCTACGTAGATAAGGCATGAGTTAGTTATATCAAAACGTAACCGAAAACCGATATGGGTTCCATATCGATATCATATCGACACCCTTAACCTTAACAGTTATTATAAAAACTGTCAAACCGATGCAAACGCAAAACTGACACTCGGATACAAGTTATGAAAAACCATAACGGTACGACAAAACCGAAACTACGCAAAACCATCCATCCATATCCAAAACTTCACTCTTCTCGTTATATTCGCGTCGTCCCTTTTATACACTCATGCTTAAATAAGAGTAAAAGAGACAAAGCGAATATGATATCGGCTCAGGATATCGGTATCGCTGGTCGGTCGGTGTTTTTCAACTTTCTTATTACAACTCAATAAGGTTTAATTTATTAATAGGCAGAAGCGGCCATATTACGACGTTTTAGTTTGGCGGAATTTAGATCACGAGAAGTGTTTTTGCAAATTTAATAACATTGCAGTTATTCATTTCATTCATTGTTGTGTTGAGTATAGATTCATGTTTAGTTAGTTTTGGCGTGTCCTTGACCTTGAGTGGCACGTGCGGTGGTTGATTTGTTTGTTGCTAAGATCTTTTATCTATGCAATTAAAAAATTTTGCAGTATTATTTAACAATTAATTTAATTGAAATTATGCAATGCACAGCGCAATTTATTTAATTTTTCTGCTTGTCCTAAGCCTAGTTAAAGAATGAAGGAAAAACGTCGTAATTGTGACAATAATAGTTATTTATTTAAGTAAGTAGGTAAACATACCGGTTATCGGCCTTTTAAGCGACTTGTCTACTTCAGAGTTGATTTCTATCATAATGCTGTACGTCAAGACTTTGGAAAAAAAAGTCGTTTGGGCTTACAATAGTCTAGTTTCATTAAACGTAACGTTTATATACGTAGCAGTGATACATAATTTAAAAAATATATATATTTGTAAATATAGCAAATATACCGGTTATCGGCCTTTTTACTCAGTTATCGTCCACCAATGCACTGGTTATCGTCCACTTAATGCTCAGTAGGAAAATGAGTGTTATTCAATAGCTCATAGGGCTCATAATAGTATGAAAGTAAAACAATTTATAAATTAAAAAAAACGGTATATTTTTACTTTCTTCTGCAGCTTAAAAATACAATTGCGTAAAGTTATATGGGCATGATCGATCATACATACCTCATTTAATACGGGATTGAGTCGGGATTGTTTTCTTTATCCTATCCTATTTAAAAAAAAAAACAAGCACAATTCCAAACCCAAGCAGCACCATCTACCATTATGTATGTATGTATCAATTATAACATATAACGGGTAAATAAGGCGGCGGTGTGGTGATAAAGGCTCTAGTGCCAATTTATTTGTGAACTAGTTTCGCTCGTATTTTAGAGTGCCGTAACAGTCAGAAATAAGTTACTTTATATCATTTATCGGTCTTAATTTTCTAGGTCGGAAACAGATATTTTTTTTACCAGTATTCGGCCGCCTTTTTCAAGTCGGCCGGAAATAGGTTTTGTTTAGACTATTTATCGGCCGCCACACTTTCGGAATTATTAAAGGTCATATCTTTGGAACTATGAGGTATACAGGCGGCCGGAATCTGGTCTCCACTTCACAAAATTACAGCTGTTCACTATTATAATAGAATCTATGTTGGTGAATATAAAGTTTCCGCAATATGAGCAAAGAGAAATGACGTTAGTAAACCAGTTTTGCGACCACCCGGCCGGAAACCTATTGTCCGACCACCAAAAAAAATACAAATTATTTAAAGTTTGGTCAGTTTGGGCACTTGAATATTGAAATTCAACATGCTAAGTACACACAAACTAATCCATTAACCAATAAAACAATCGTAACACTTAAAAACTCACCTTTGAAAATCAACCCACCTGCTATTTTTTTGGCTAAATTTGCCACGCGTCCACATACCAAATTTTGAAATGGCGACTGGTGGGCTCAGATCGCGAATTTCGAGGATATGCCGTTGGATTATAAACCGTGAGGTTCGTCCGGGTCGAATGTCGCAAAAGTGGAAAGGAGCTGTCTATACACTATTTATTATTCGAAATAATGTGTGAAGTGGCCGAAAAGGGGTAGTGGCCGGTGAACCGGTATGTTTACCTTATACATCAATCATTCGTAGCGTGCGTTCGGAGTTTAGGAGTAGCAGTGTAGTAGTTTGCGTTTTGTAAGTTTTGAATAACTTATTAGTTAGAAATAACCATAAGTGAAAAAAACCGTTTCATCTGATATCGATATCTGAAAACGGATATTGATATCGGTATGCAAACTAAATATCGGTTATATAACGGTTTGCCTAGAAAAACGAAAACGCCCATGCTTAAGGTAGAACATACATTAACAATCTGATTAATGAAATATATGACTTCCCCATTACATATAGATTCAATGGAAATCAAAATACTGTTGGTTCCTCCCCCGCAATCTGCATAAGCAAGAAGCCTTTGTACTTTAGGCGTTGCAGAAACAGCATTCTAAAGGCTTTATTGAATGTCACTTTTAGTGCCTTTAACGCCTTTTGCGTATAGCTGACCCAGAGGGAGCCCGAGTAGAACAACTGGCAGTGTTTGAGGTAAAGACCTCCGTATGTGTTTTTGACATTTAGAATAAATTTGAAACTATTTTAGAGAAGAAGGAATGTCAGAAAAACATTCATATTCAGATTGATTCACGATTTCCGATTGGCTATCTTGTTTATATTGTTTCTTAATAAAGTGAATATTTAATTTGTACCTACCTATTTCTAATACCAAATTATTTAATTAGCAAGTAAGAACAGGCAGGCAAAAGAGACAAGTATAGGTTTGAGTTTACTATCTTAAGAGCTACTCAAAAAAGCAATAAAATTGTGCTAAGGCCTTTCGGCCTGATACCGCACTAAATGATTTTTTTCTCGATTCCTTGCGGGTAACGGGCCGAAAGGCCCGTCATAGAATACAAGGTCATTTCACCCCTTTCCGCACTGTTGTTGGTAATTGAATTGTTTACTTAAGATTAGTTTTGCGTCATAATTATAGCAGAAACGGACGCTCGAGTGTTTGTTTACGTTTTTACATGGTTTTATCAAAGTTTAATTGATTAATATTTCTCGGCCAAGATGTATGATGTAGAAATATGTTAAAAGTGAATGTTCTGATACAGAAAAATCAAAGTGGAGAAAGGTGTTTGTGTAAAATAATTAAAAAATCTTTTTTTCTGTGTAATATGTAAAGAATTATAATTACTGCGTTGTACGCTTTTATTAAAAAACTTATCTCTTTGTTTTTAAATAAATTACACTAAAAATATTATGTCGATAACTTATACTTATTTCCCAATACTAATACTTATTGAAATAAACCAATAATTCGGTGCGATTTCGGGTAATAAGAACTTACATATACCCCGGGCGAAGCCAGCACTATGATCACCAAATCGTCGACTATCGATATTGATAGGTATGTATCAATTTTTTTACGTTTTCGCTTAGTTACAGCCATTTATATCGGTCGATACCTTACCATATCGCCGCGGCGGAGAGTTTAAGCACCAGGACAATCGGCCAGTTAACGCACCATCTAATAAAACGCCAATTTTGGTTCGCAGTGAACGTGTTAATTTGTTTTGTAAGGTGTTAAATATTTTGTGAGGTCTTTAAGTAACAAAGGAAATAAAATAAGAACTGTAAACAAAACATTATTAGTATTCTAAAATCCTCAAAATCGTGCTTTAATTTTATTTTATCAAATGTAATTTTTAATTGATATTCATTATTTGTAATTTTATTATTATGGATGCTATTGTCCGATATAAAAAAGTCATTCGTTCATTCAATATGCTCCGATAAATTCTATGAACATATTTTACAACAATCCTGATTTACACCAAACCCAGCTCAAACAACGCAGAAAAACTTGCTGATTACAACTAAGTTAAGACCAATATCTGTCAAAGTGTCGCTTAAGCCTTTTGCTTTTCCACCGTCGTTTACTTATTTCTTGGTCCATCTTTTCATTTAATTTCTCGTTAAACTCTTCACGTAATTATTATATTGCGTTAAGTCGTTGTCCTCTGATTGGTCAAGCAGGTAACTGAGATGAACGAAAACTGAAATGTCTTTATTTGTACATAATGACTTTTAAGGACCGCGCGCTAAATACCGTCACAATAATTGAATAATAGTATACTATAGTTATACGATAGCTATGGAGTGCGCGGGCGCCGAAATACAATAGACGGCATTCTAGAATCCTCAATCATCCATCATAGCCGACTACAAGCCTTCCGCTTATGAAAATAAGAACTACTTTCGCCCGACAGAAATCGCAATAAACACACGCCGCGTTCCAGACTCCGCTGTCAGTCGTCCGCCAAAATAAGCCTTACGTCCTAACATATAAAGGACTGAATTCGACTGGCAAATAATCACTGCAAAACACAATATTTTGTTTAAAAAAAGTAAAAAGAACTCTTATGATCATACATACAAATAAATAACATACGATGTGATGCACTGGGATTAGAACCCGTGAGCCCAAGTTCCAAGACCACCTAAGTTAGCTGTTAGGCTAACGCGGGTGACAGTCATCATTACCTACAAACACTTGCATCATTTTTTTATACAGATAGACTGACTTCAGTACGTTTTAGATATGAGCACACGCACCACTGCACTGCCGCGCGCCCGGTTGGTTCTAAGTGGCGCGAATATTCACTATTACCCATTATTTAAATTTTAAAAACTTGGTATTTAGTGGAAATTTTATTGGATTATTGAAAAATCTACTGCAATAGAGCGACCCCTAACTAAGAAACGCATTTAATTTGCCTGAGCAATTATTCACGCGCCATAATTAAGTAATAATAAGAATTGTAATATTGTAAAGAAAAATGTTTTGGATAACTTATTAAAGCTACTTATATACGTAAATAAAACCATATTAAAAAACAAAAATGAGCAGAGAATTTTTTCGGTAGAAGTTATAGAGCAAAATGCAAAAAGTTTAATTTTGAGTATCTCGGAAATCGAAAAAATATTGGATTCTTATTCGTACCTATTCTAACTTATACATACATACGTATACACGAACAATTTCAGACTGAGAATTTTTTCACAGAGAGTTATAAACGATTTCCATGTTTAGGTATAAATACCTAACTTCTCGTAAAAAAAATCATTGGATTATTGCATATCTATAATCTGTATTACTTATTTTCGCTATGTGCCAAGTTTCAACGACGGGAGAATTATTCGGATGTCTCCATACAACGAATCTCCTCGTTGATTGGACTATCATCTGTCGACTGATTTACAGACTGTCCTACGCAGCCCATTCTACGTCGCTCGCCGCGGTTAGTGAACTAGAAGATATATTGTACGATAGAGCGCATTGCGATGTCTTGAAAGATATGTGGTTTTTATGTGCCTAAGGAATAATTTACATATTAAAAGTTTGACAGTTCTATCGCCTATAATGCTCTGTAATTTAAAAATTGTGGATTAAGTAAATATTTATTGAAGCAAACACCACATAGCTCGAAAGGAAAAATAATAATTGGTTATACAGGAACAAATGTCGATTTACTCGTAGCCGTAGCTATGAAAAGTCCTTCTCAATCTTAATATTATGACCCTCTCAATCAGCAAACCTAACTGTACAAATACTTCCGAACAAGTGCTAAAACCAGCCGTCTCTAAATTAATTGAAGGCAAACAATAATGGTCTCGAAAAAGCCTTGACGACAGGCTTTAACGATTTTTTAATGGCTTCGACTGCTCCGACTTGCGGCTTCTGGCTTACGGGAACTTTGCGGAGGTTTTATAGGAAACGACAACATCAAGTGGGCTAAGCTCTGACTTGCCCCGTGCCCGAACGATTTAAAAAGTTATTTTGCGAAGAAGGTAGGAGTAGGAAGGAGGATAAAATATATTTTTTAAATTGATAGCAAGCATTAGGCACCTGTTAGGCACATTATCCTACTACTATTATAAAGGCGAAAGTTTGTATGGATGTATGGATGTTTGTTACTCTTTCACGTAAAAACTACTGAATGGATTTGAATGAAACTTTACCACAATATAGCTTATACATCAGAATAACATATAGGCTACAATTTTTGAGGTTTCTAATGTGAGGTCGTAAAAAAACACATTTTTTGCGCTACTAGACGGGACGAACCTGAAGTCCACGCGAACGAAGTCGCGGGCAAAAGCTAGTCTGTTATAATTTTTATCAAGTATACAGGTTCTTAACTTCAGAAAGTTTAATTTTACATTCGTTATAGCTTATAACAAGATATTGTTCAAGAATTTTAATTTATTGCATGTTCTGTTATTATGTGCCCCGTCCAAAGTTCTCAGTATTTCGCAACGAGTGAGCAAACATTTAGTTTTTCGAGGAATTTCAGAGAGACCCGCGCTCGGCTAATGAAAAGCGCCGGCGTCATATTTTCAATTTCCTTCCAATAAAGCAAACTACAGGATGTTCCTATTGACAAACAGACGGAAAGCAACATTCGTTTGAATTTATCTCTTTTCAAAACAAATTTTCGGAATTTCATTGGAAAAAATGGAGGTAGAACGATGTAGGTACAAAAAAAAATTAAAATCTCGTGGAGAATTAGAACTTAATTAAAGAGAATTAGATAAACTTTATCATCAATCATTATCTTAATCAATTAATAGTAGCAATAATTGTGAAGTTTAATTTCACGATAATAAGCTTTTAACCATAAAGCCAAGCTATGTAGCAAAGGGCATATACTAGTACCGGCAAAAGTCTCTGTCTATGCCACTGGTCTAGCCTGGAGACAAGAGCGAACCCATTTCAAATAAAATAAAAAAAGTCTACACCAGCGGTTTCCAACCATACATGCCTGCAGATTGGAATAAAATATCATA
Organism: Pyrausta aurata; assembly: GCA_963584085.1. Lineage (NCBI taxonomy): Eukaryota > Metazoa > Arthropoda > Insecta > Lepidoptera > Crambidae > Pyrausta > Pyrausta aurata. Next base: position 9,901,060 of record OY757274.1, read on the forward strand.
TTAATTAATTTAAAGGAGTCCTTAGTCATGGATTCGATAATGCCGACTAATCTCAACTGAGATCCGCTATCTCTGGTGGACATATAATATTACTAGGACACTCTCTATTCCTTCAGTCTTATAGTATGACTGCATTATGATAAATAAAACAGCAATAGGGCTAACGCTTCCACATGTTTTCCGAGTCATGGGGACGGAAATGTTGGAAACCACTGGTCTTTACAAATATCACTCGGGCGCTGCTAATTGGACACGCGATTGCATTGTATAAAGTGGAAAGCCGTTAATTTTGGAACATTCCGCTGTCGGGACGCATAAAGTTCCGTCGATCGGCTAAAGCTTTGTGACATACCTATTCATTGTATGTCAAAGGTTATGATTATGATGAAAAGATACAAGGAAGAGGATTGTTTGGATGATTTAATGTGTGTACTGTTATTCCACGATGGCAAAAGGTAGCAGAGGGTTATGTAGACAGCACTATTTCAAAATAATAATCATCGAAGTAGATATGATTGATTAGTCAATATCAGCCTGACTTCTACTATCGTAGTTACTTGTAACCTTGTATCTGAATACTGTACCGTGAAATTGCTTTAAAAATGTGACGGAACGAGCTTCAAAATCACTACACCTCATTAATTACTCCACTATCTCATTAAATAAAATCCGCTTGAAGGACCAATAAACTAATAGCTCGCCACCGCAATACCCGGTAACGCAACAGGTGTCCTACCCTGTTCGACTTTATCTGTGCTCTCGTATATTTCATCTCTCTTACCCAAAAGTCATGCGACAGGGATGGCTTAATTCGCAGATACGAACATTATTATTTCAGAGTAGGCCTCCGAGCTTACGTACGGACCGAGGCGCTCCCCCTGTCTCACTCACACCCTCGTCGGCCCGGGGGTGTGAGAGGGACGGTCGCAAATTAACAAACACGCCACGGCGGGCACGCACAAAGCCATAAAACCGCGTATTGGATGCCCCGTGGGTGTTGGAGTGCTTTCCGCCGCTGATGGACGCGGCGCGCTTTTGTACGAGCTTCGCATTAACAGCTCGGGCTACAGACACTATTGTTTTCAGAGTTCCGTACCCATAAAAGGAAGATATTTTGAGGCACGTCTTGAATGACGCAAGTTAGCCAAACAGATATCAGACTACAGGATATCATATTTCCTTGACCACCGATCCACCACAATTATAAAATACTTATTAGGAAGGAAAAATAACGACACTATAATTTAAATCCTATTGCAGTAGCGAGAATAGCTAGGGAACTACATTTTGGCATGCGTGTCTACATTTTGGCATTGATATCTGGTTCTGTTTATTCATAAACGTTTGATTTGGCTTCTCAAAAAGAGAAGGGCCGACCCAAATGAAAAGGCAAAACAGAAGAAGAAGTTTGATTTACTTACAATCAAAGATATATTTTTTTACTTTTATGTTCAGTACTTTCGTATTTATTTACGTATTATAGGAACGTACCGAGTACCGAGACGATACCGACCGATAGTTAAAAAGAGTGTTAACAAACCACCCCTACAAAAATAAACCTCAATCCCTCCGCTCATAAATGGTTTCGTTGAAGAGCGTTTCCGCTGGGTCTTAGGGGTATAAGTATAAGGAGATCACCGTAGGGGTTGCGGGACCCTAATTACAGCATTAAAGCGAATACTCATTAAAACATGATATTTTGAGTAAGGGCTGTCTTGAACTAGGCACGGTTTATTTTAAAAATATGATTTATTTATGCAGATTTTTTGCATGGTAAAGTATTCAGAGAATTTTAGCTGTTGTGGGTCCTACGCTACGCCTTTGCTTAAAAGGTTTCCCAATCTAGAACTTTTCTACCCCAAAGGTTATTATTGCAGTTTGTGGATGTGTAGCCTATTGCATAATCTGGCTGAGACCTTTGCTTTTGTCCTTCCAAAGTTAACAAAAACACCCCTATATAAAAATTCTGATAAATTTAGTCTATTTCGCATTCATTCATACTCTTACAGAAATCTACAGAAACGAAGGCAAAACGCGCGTTTGTGAACTCGGCGCTAATCGCCCAGCAAAGCGCTCGGTCGGAGTGCTTGGGCGGCGTATTTACAAACACAAGTAGCTGCGAGGTGGGCTACAGCTTCGGTGGCAGGGTTGGCGACAAGAAAAAAGTTGTGATGTCAGTCTATAAGGGTCTTGTGGCTTTTCGATTTATGAACCGGACGTAAAGGGTCTCACTTATTTTTCTGAGATATGAATTGTCAAAAAAAGTAACGTAGTAAACACTTGAAATCGATCAGAATCAAGCTATGTTTATTCAAGTACAAGTGTTAAGATCTATAACGTTTTGAAATAATAAAAAGTATTGAATGGACTAACTTCAAAGTTATTTTTGATTCACTTTATACAAGCGGCATTCAGACGCATTACTCGTACCAGCAGAGAAATTCTTATTTTGTTTGATCTTTTTCCTCAAATATTTACGTACTCAAGAATATTTTCTTTTAAGTGGCATCCCTATCGCCCCGGGATCGGCGTATAACTCGGGTTAATGGAGACGTAACGTAGACGGGATTTAAGCGGTATAATTAGAATGAATTATGTTCTTTTGACGCGTCACGCGTTGCATCCTAGGAGGCGAGTGGTTGATATGAATATTTTTAATTATTATCCTCTCAGGGCCTCTTGCTTTTTTATGATGGTAGAGACAGAAATACGTGTTAAAACTTTTTAACTTCTAGTTAGATGTTAAATCTAGTCTTCTCAAGTAAGCCTCAAAATTCATGTTTTTTTTAAACCTATAGTAAAACAGCAAAAAAATTCAGTAAACTTATTTAAGCTCAAATAATATTACCATTCAATTCTATTCCAACAAAAATGATTTATCAATCAACTACCCTCAATTTAATATCTCCAATCAAATCAATTGAACCGTTAAATCGGCTAACAACTGCCATGATTGATATCAATTTAACAGACCCATCAATATTTGATGAATGAATAGCCGAGGGTTTATTTATAACCAATAAAGCTGTTGCTATTGAATCGCTTCAGTTTTGTAACCGCACGCAAAATATGAAGCTGAAGCGAACAAAAGGAATCGAAATCGTGTGTAAATTAAATTATCGACGACAACCAGTATCGTTTGAGCAAATATTTATCGAGCGTCGGCGTCCGTTGCATTCTGTATGCAAACAAAGTGCAGATCCAATTGCGTTTTTCAGAAATATATTTTTTTACTCTTATTGCAAACAATAAATATCTTATAAATTATGCATTTAAAAACCAAAAATATTCACTACCTTTTAATTTTATTTTATAACCACTTTTAAATACCAATTTAAAAAACGTTGATTTAAAACACACATTTAATCCGAACCGATCACTGAATCCACACTGAACAATCAACCGCACGTTTCAAAACATCGATAGAATCCACACGCGAACAATCGATATGTCCCAACACTATTCGCGCGCATTGTTGAGACCGCGACACATCCACTTCGTATCGCGGTTCGCGGCTGACTGACATAATAAAAGCTTCTGTAACAGCGCGCACGCGCGGCGTCTTGTGATTTAATCAAGCTATTTCAGGCCCTATTTTGGGGGGATAAAGTGTATTTTATGGTGTCAGGATAAGCAGACACCTGTACAAGTGTGGGGGTCGGAAGTCGGCGGTGCAGTGTCATTTCCACTCTTTCCACATTACTTCCCTAATAAAAATGAGATTTGCCGCGGAGCGTGCATCGGTAACGCGATTACTTGCAGCGCTGGCGGGAGCGGGAAAATCATCGATTCACTGCGACGGAACGAATGTTTGACGAGAGTTAGAGTTAGTTAGAGAATACCGAATTTTCACATTTGATAAAAACTTGTGTTTATAACTTATAACTGCAATTTTTTTCACGGTGACCAGCAAACGTATTTTATGCATATACCTAATCTAAACACTATTGTGTCACATGTGCTCATTAGCTATGCAATTTGCGATATTAAAATCTGGATTATTCAATTAAGCCGTGTAACTGCATAATTTTACCGCGTATTTCAATTTTAAAAGCTTACACAATTATCCGTAGTCACGTAATTGAAACGGTTCCGTTTAAATTGAAGACCATTGAAAATTACGCTTGTTTAATTGAAAAATCACATGCACTCGTTATATATAAAATAAAACGCAGTATTTAATGGTAGTCATAAACTCATTTTCGACGGTGAGCGTGTTTATTTTTAATCTACGCCTCGGGGCCCGACGTTTCAGAGTTCAGACGTATTGGCGTATGGACATAGTTCAAATAGATAAGTCCACTTCAAGAGGAACATAAGATTAAATAACATTTTTATGTGCTCCCATTTAATATGCACCTTGAAGTATAATGCTTTGGTTACATATGCTAAGATGGTTCTTGATGATGATTACATTATTGTGAGCTCTCATTCAACTAACTTTTAACTTCGTTTTTAACTCGAGCTACAGTCATCAGCATTGTTTTTCAATTAAGAGCCATAACACAAAAATGGGTATGCAAGCAAAATTTCAGATTTCCAGTCCTCCAAAATATGGGGAATCACACAGTGTAAACATAAACTTGAAAATTCTCCGATTTTACAAAAATAAACAATAATAAATGTACTAGTGTAGACGACGAATGATATTTTTGGGTAAAAATGATTTCTCGCCCAAAATGACCAGCCCTGTTTTCATAAACTGTGCGTGTATATTTCAGACGTATCGGCATATGGTGGCAGTTAGCGGAATAACGAGCGGGTAATAAAATAACCTCCGTTTGCATTATAAATCATTCGAGCCGCCCGCTACGGAGGGATTCATTCAACACGTTTGTAATGGCGAAGCTATTTTGTTTGTGGGACTTATTGGCGTGGATATCGCAGTTAATGAATGTTTTTTCTATAAACGAAAGTCAAATTATTACATGAAAATAAAATTTTCTTTTAATGGAGACGGATGGGTAAGACATAAAATTTCTTTGTCCTATTGTATTTAACAGTGTAATTAACAGCACGACGAGTATAACCAGAATCATAACGAATTGGAAATCAGATCACATCAACAAAAAAGAACATCAAAAGGCCAAAAGAATATAGGAAAAAAAACAGTAATTTATTTTCCAATTCCATTCCAATTTTTAAAATCCCAGTGACAATTCATCGAATTCGTTACACTAGCTTTGTTATGCTGTGCCACGCGCAGTCCGTCTGTCGATAAATAAGACCAATAAGATACAATAGTCGATATCGATGTGTGCAAAAATCGAATGTATTCCGCAATGCATCTCCATTAGTTAAATTAGCGGGCAAAGCTATGGCTTTATGAGTCAGGCATTAATAAGAATTTTGGTCAGGTAACTACATTCAAAAAGGGATCATTTTATTACTCAAAAGTTTTATTATCCCGCAATAATCGACGTTCAGGGATATATTAGTTGCATCACTAGGCGAATTGAATCGCATTGAATGAATATTTAATAAATCTACTGGCTTTTCCAAACGACCGCATCGCACAATCAGCGTTACACGTGAACATTTTGATTAAATTCCGTTTGTTTTCCAAATCGCAGAGCTGTTAATTTTACCTGCCGCGAAAATTGGAAAGTTTGTAAGAAGAAATAAACAGAATTTGATGAAACATTATTCTGTGTACTCAAATAATTAAATTTCACAGTAAAATTTGTTGACACGATAGCTGGAATAGAGAATTATTCTTGGAAGGTCATTAATTTAAGAATGTACACAAAATTCCCATAAATAAAATTGATTTCGCTCATTTTATTAATAAAATTAACGCCATGTGTCACAACACTAGCTGGTTTAATTAAACAGCAGTGGAGTCTGGCGTGTCTGTGTCGATGGCTCGATACATCACGGTAATCTTATTGCATCACCAGTACGTTTTCGATGAAACACAGAAGCCACCAGTGCGGTGCATACAAGCAAATTTATCGGAATCCTGATAAAGATACAATAAAAATCTGATGAAAAATACTAATATTTAAAAAAAAAGGAATGAATGCAATCTGATTTTGGAAATTGCTACTTACCTACTTGTTAAAATAGAAATAAAATCTTGTTCGTAACTGTTTGAAATATCACCTAACAATTTTGTCGATAAACCCTGGGAACAACTCTAATCCGATTAATGAGTCTGGGTATTTATGATGGCAATGTGTTAATGGGAGCACACGTTCTCAATATAGCGGCTACTTTATGATCTTTGGTTTGGTTTTTGGATAATTGTAGACCACTGTTCCAAAAATGCAATATTCTGCCGCTTCCTTGCATGTATATAAAAGACATTTGCATATTTGTTAAGACTCATCCCGTTTACTTTCAAAAACGAGGAGATGTTATAACCCGTCAAAAGCGAGCAAAGTTTAAAAATCTACTGTTTCAACCTCGATGCTGTAAGGACATTTATAAGAGAAACGTGTATAATATGGCAATAGCAATATATAATAAATTGCCGGAGAATCTGAAGGCACTTGATGGTAATTTATTTAAGAAAATGTTAAATAGTTGGCTATTATGTAACTGTTTTTATAGTGTAAGTGAGTATTTAAATTCAGAATGACTTGTTTAATTTAAATGACATCCTCAATTTATTTATTATGACATTCCTCAATTTATTTAATAATGACATGTTTATTTTATTTAGTTAATTGTATTGAATTTGAATTTATCAATATCTGTCGGCGGTATTCGTTAGGAGCAGACCTACACTAACCCGATCCCCGTTTAAAATTCTAAATAGACTTATACAGTGTTTAAATCCATATGGTTTTTACTTCAAAATGTTTTTAAGTGAGTGTCTTGTGATATGACATTATTTTTTTTACTACAAAAACTGTGAATAACTGAAATATTAGATAAAATATTCATGTTCTCATTGGTGTCTTTGCTGTCGAGTGCAAATATTGTGGGTAATTTCATTAAGCTCAGAAACACTTAATCATTGATGAACATAACTTCGCTGCTACAGTCTTCATATGACTGACTTATTCATCGTGTGACGTCATGCAGCGACAGCACAGTCGTATGTAGCTCTTGGAGCGCGCCGTAGTATCGCCGAAGACCCGGTTCGAACCCCGCAAGCGCGCATACAAATTTTATGTAATATTGTAATTTGTTTGCTAAGAGGACCGCTGCAAAATGAAATTCGCATGCTGTAAGTCGACAACAGGTGGCAGCACCGACACTATAGATTGTTCGAAGTGTAAATTAAAATATCATTTTAAGTGTCTGTACCCCACGGAAAAAAGACAGGATTTGCCTCTAAAAAGAAACTGGTCATGTCCGGAATGCGTTTTGGCTCAACCTAGACAACATAAAAAGGATAACACACCTTTAAGAAGCCCGGGAAAAGGTGGTAGCAAACACGGTAACGACGATAATATTACTCTGAAGCGTGGAGGTGGATCTGTCTTAAGCTCTCCCACAATGGATGATCAACAAACGGTTGCGGGTCCCAGTGTTGCATCTGCACCACACCATTGTGGTTTGCCGAGCTGTGCCGGCATCAGCGCGGAGGAAATACGAAAGATTATTGCTTCAGAGATGAGCAGATTTGCGTCGGAGATACGTGCTGCTATCTCAAACGATTTAGAAGTTATTAGAAACGACATATCCAGTATTAAAGAGTCCATGGAGTTTATGTATACCAAATATGAAGAGCTAAACAATAGGGTTGATTTAATTGAAAAAGATATTAAATCTCTAAAGTCATCCTCATCGGACGTTGGCAAATTAAAATCGTCAGTGACGAACATTGAGAACGATATTAACAATAAAGAGCAATGGGCCAGGAGATCTAACGTAGAGATTTACGGAATACCGGAAAAGAAGACCGAAAATCTAATAGATGTCATGAAAAGCATTGCTGTGGCTAGTAATTTTGATCTCAATTGCTCCCGGGACATAGACTTCGTGACTAGGGTGGCCCCGAAGAAGGTTACGAGTGGCGTTACTAGGCCCAGGCCTGTAGTGGTTCGTTTCTTGTCGAGATGGAAGAAGGACGAATTCTTATCGCAAATGAGAAAACTTAAATTGAAGTGTAGTGACATTGGCTTTGGATTGAACAATAACCTAGTTTATTTTAACGATCATCTGACTAGTACTAATAAGTCACTTCTTCAATCTGTTAAAAATATTGCACGAGATAAAAAATATCAGTATGTATGGGTTAGGAACTGTGCCATTATGGCTCGTCGTTCCGATACTAGTCCTGTAATTCATATAACAAGCTTGAACGATTTAAAAAAGTTGGTTTAGGTGCTACTGTCCTTGTATTATTTTTTGGTTTGTATCCAATTTTAACATACTGTTTTAATTTTGTAGTCCACTTAGTTTTTATATTTTACTGTATCTTAGTGTTTTTTATTGTGTTGAGTCGGGGCACATTTCAAGTTAACATTACAAGAGAGTCGATAGGGTGCATAAGCCATTATGGCTCTTTAAGGTGCGGATTTTTTCGGGTACTATGCATTATTTGCCTTTATAAGTATGACCTACTCTATGTACTATACATTGCTAGTTTGCTTAAAATACACAATGGATAATGGCCAGCTATTGGTATTTTATCAAAATGTTGCGGGACTTAGGACAAAGACAAACATTCTTTTTCGCAGAATGATCCAGTCTGAGTATGATATTATCTGCTTAAGTGAGACTTGGCTCTTGGAAGGAATACATGATAGGGAACTGTTTGACACCCGGTATAATGTTTACAGGTTGGATCGCGACTACTCTGTGCGTGGCGATACGAGGGGTGGTGGGGTTTTAGTAGCGGTTAATCGTAAATTCTCTGTTACCTCTATGTCTCCACTTCATCTTAAGGACTGTGCGGCCGATGTAATCAAAGTGTCTTTGCAGTTGAACCCAAGTCAGATGTTACATATTTATAGTTGTTACTTTCCCCACTGCGCCCTACACTGTGAAGTACTCTGTGATTGTTTCGAGACTATTTCTGATGATATATGTCGTCATCCAAGCGATAAATTTATTATTTTAGGAGATTTTAATGTAACTAAAGGTAAATGGATTCCAGTTGATGCACAAATGAACCTAGTAAACCTCGATTGTGGTGAGGATCTGGTGGACGCCGTAGGCTCGTTCTTGATGTATAATGATTTGTCACAATACAATTGTGTTCCAAATAAAAAGGGCCGTTACCTGGACCTGGTAATTAGCAATACTATTTGTTCAGTTGAACGTAGTTCTTACCCCCTTGTCCGTGAGGACCGCCACCATCCCGCTCTCCTTATAAGGATGACCAAATTTAATCATCGAACTTTACGCCCAACTCCGCGAATTGCACCTAATTTCCGAGCTGCTGATTATGATGCTGTTAATCGTGAAATTGCTTTGGTAGACTGGATCCATCTGCTTAGTGATAAATCTGTCGATGAGGCCGTGGATTGTTTTTATAAAGCTTTGAATAGTATTATTGCTCTCTATGTTCCCACTAAAATAGTTAAAAATAGCACTCGATATCCTTGCTGGTACTCTGCATCGCTAGTTAAGATCATATCCGAGAAACTTAAATATCACAAGAGATGGAAGACTTTCGGTAAAGTAAGTGACTATGATGCTTTTTGTCTTTTGCGAGAAAGGCAGAAGCGCATTCAGGTACAGTGTTACGACGCTTATATTCGATACTCTGAGGAAAAAATTAGGTACAATAGTAAATTCTTCTGGAATTTCGTTAAATCCAAGAAGTCCACTAATAATATTCCCGATACTATGTTTTCTGGGGAAACATCCTCATCTGAGGGCGTTAAAATTTGCTCGTTATTTAACGATTATTTTCGGTCTGCTTTTGTTTCTGGAACCGATAGACCTACATTACCCAATGCTTGTGTTGGTCAAAACTCCGTGTCAATCGGGACCGTGGAGCTATCTTTCGGAGTTGTTGAAAAGTATTTAAAGAATTTAAATCCAAATAAGGGTAGTGGGCCTGATAACATTCCGCCATTTTTCTTAAAGATGTGCCATAAAAATCTGGCGATCCCAATTTGCATGTTGTTTTCACTATCTTTAAGGTCAGGTGTTATGCCGGGTGTTTGGAAGCAATCTTTTGTTGTACCGGTATTTAAATCCGGTAATAAGCATAACGTCCAGGACTATAGACCAATCTCAAAACTATGCACGATTGCCAAAATGTTTGAAAAAATAATTTATGACTATATTTACCCTATTTTACGACCAATAATCGCAGGGCAGCAGCACGGTTTCATTGGTAGAAAATCTACTGAATCTAACCTTTGCGAATTTGTCCATCGCGTTACCGGTGCTATGGATCGGGGATACCAGGTTGACGCGGTGTATACCGACTATTCAAAGGCTTTTGATAAAATTTCTCATGCACTTTTGATAAATAAGCTCTCCATGGTTGGTATACATGGCGATCTTCTTCGATGGATCATTTCTTACCTGCGAGATCGTAGTCAGGCTGTCACAGTTAAGGGTTATGTCTCTTCTTTCGTTCCCGTTACTTCTGGTGTACCCCAGGGGTCCCATCTCGGACCATTGTTATTTAATATCTTTATCAATGACATCGTCAACATTTTCAGAAACAGTAATGTCCTCATATACGCAGATGATATGAAAGTTTTTAGAATCATTAGGGATGGATCGGATTGTTTACTACTTCAAGAGGATATCGACGCTTTGACCCAATACTGTTCCGATAATTTTCTGTATTTAAATATCAAAAAGTGTAATACAATAACTTTTACCCGTAAACGTAAACCAATTGTTTTTAATTATAGTATCGGTAACAATATCATTAACCGGGTTTATGAAATCAGGGACCTGGGTATTCTCCTTGACCATGAAATGTCATTCAATGCACATATTAGTTCAATAACTTCTAGAGCATATCGTATGTTGGGATTTGTTTTGAGGACGGGAAAGGACTTCCAGTGTTGCTCGACCTTTATACTTTTATTTAACTGCCTTGTTCGATCCATTCTAGAATATGCGTCCGTTGTTTGGAGCCCTCATTATAAAAAGTATGTTGAACTTATTGAACGGATTCGTCTTAAATTTGTAAAACACCTACAGATTAGATGTTGCAATCCCGACTCTTGTAAGCACATGAAATCCGTACCTTCTCTGCATAGTCGACGCATTGAAAGAGATCAATTATTTTTATATAAATTACTGCACAACCTTATCGACTCTCCCTTTCTTTTGAGCGAAATTAGTTTACGATGTTCCCGACTTAGTGCACGTCATAAAAGTATTTTTTATGTGCCTACATATAGGACTCAATATGTTCGCAACACTTTCCTGCCACGTACTTGCCGTAGTCATAATGACAGGTTTCAAGGAGTTGATATATTTGCCTCAACCTTATCTCAATTTAAAAAACAAATCCACGACCTGTCATGTGACTGCCAATAGTTTTCGTGGTAATCACTCTTTTTTCTTTTTAATTCTTTTTGAAATTTAATGTTAATCTTTTTAGTAGGTTTTGGTTTGCTCTAATGAAATGTAGTATTAGTCTGAGGAAACTTAATTGGTTTTTGTGTTATCTATAAGTTTTATTCATATCTTTACCATTATAACTGTATGTTTCCCAAATAATAATAAAATAAAAATAAATAAAAATAAATATTTGCATGCCTGCATGCAGGCTGGATACAACCACGAAGCGGATTTTTGACCTGTTCTGTTAATTGTATATAATGTATTCTGGCAAATAAAGAATTGTATTTGTATTTGTATTTGTATCTCCCACAAAGTTTCGATTTGTATCATATCCTGCATATCTTACTTAACAATCATTTTTACAGCTATCGCGAAAATTATCTTCAAAAGGTAGCAGAACTAATTATTTAACGTGTCATTAAAATTCAGAAAGTTAGAAGCGAAAGACCGTACCAAGGCGTATCCCCGGTGGCTCCATATTCCACTAATTCTGGAGCATTTTCTCATGAAATGACTGTAGTATGCCGTTCGAGTTATTTGAATACATTACATAGTTCCGCAGTTTACGGGATCTGTTTGAACAGACAGAGGGTTCTGGGAATTTCGACTATCGATGTGCTGCGAAGAATAGATTGACGAGTTTGTAGATAAATGAGGTTTCAATTGAATATCGTTGCACATTTCAGTATTTATTTATACAGTCTTGCACATTTCGGCTTCCGCAATAGATAGACTATGAAGTATAGTGAGATTTTTGATTGTTTAAGTGTATTGCTAAAGCAAAGTTACTAGTAAATTTCCATTAGTATTTCATTCTCTTGCCTCATCCTTTTTATGTGTAAGGAGTATCTACAATTAATTAATAAAGTCACCACACCATTCCCTCTGTGAATTAATCGATATCGATAACAAACAATGTAAGAGGTGACATCACTAGCAGAGTCGAGGGTCGGATGTGAATATGTCTCGGCCGCCCGACCGCGACACGACGATAACCACCACGCACCGCGCATGCGCGCTTCGCATAGTTATGTAAAAAGTTCGGTAAAATTGAAGGTGTAAAGACAAAGAAATATCGAATTAGACATAAAAAATTCAAAAGTTACAATTTTACGTTTAGGACTTACTTGCAGTAGCTGAAGAATCTAGAAAATTCTGAGTAGTTTTATAATGTCCTTACCTGTAACAAACAAAAATAAACGATTAGGATCGTGATAATTAATTCAGCAAAGTAGGGAGATCTGATCAATACTTAACAACTACAATAATTTTCTTTGTTTTTAGTGCATTAACAGTCCGCAACACAAAATACTGTGCTTACTGCATGTACTCGTTATTATGAGATAATGCCACATGTATGGATAAAATTCTACACCCATAATCTGTTGTCACATAATACTAAAATAGACGTATAGCTTCATCATCATCACTTAGATATATTTTTAAGACCATCTGAAATACCAATAGGTAAAGTTGTATAGAACATTCGAGAGTAAATAACACAACACAACAACAACAGTAACGGAGTATATACAGTATTAAAGCTTCTTAACAATACTCCGTACTCGCTCATGCAAATCTCAGTAAAACTCTGAGGTTCTCATATTTAATTTCTGCAAAGCCGTATCACTGAATGTAAGCGCACTCCCACTGCGTGGGGTAGCTAGCCGAGTGTATAGTGTAGGTGTGTCGTAGTTACTTGTCATACATTCGGATGCGAGTGCGCGACGGAGCGGGCTCTCGTCTGCTAATCACGAGGAAACTTTGCGCCCCCACCGGCCCTCACCCCAGTGCGCTAGGGCTGGGACACTTCATCGATAAAAAAAAATGTAAGCTTCCCAAACTAAAAGAGTACAATTTCTGGCTAATAAAGATGCGTAGTGATTTTATTTGGAAATACGATTCATAAGGCCATATAAATATCGACTAAATAATGTGGTCAACAGGTCTACTTGTAAAGTCTAAGTAAAAACAGATTTAACTAAATATGACTTAAGACATCTCAAATATATTTTATATATATTTATTCAATAGCAGGATTGTTATTTTTTTTCTCTCTCTCTCTTTCGATTGTCTATTTGACTTATCTTGTAAAATCCAGCAGTGGAAACGCATAAGGCTAGTGTGTCATTATTTTAATATTTACCCCTTAAGAATTATTGTGAAGCTGTTGTTTCCTTAATAAAGAAAATAAAATAAACAAGTGTAAGATTTTACCCTAAGCAACTCACGACAAACGTTATAAAGACAACGAACGTCAAGAAACGTTATAACGACAAGTTACTAAAGGCAATCTTCTTAACCTTTGAAGCCTTATCGATATCAAATTAGCCCCACCACTACTTACCAACTAGGAGCTAGCATGCACTCCGTCAGTAAAGTCGCCGTGAATAATTCCGCGCACAGTTGTTGCCAACTTTATGTCGGTGCCTCGCTGAATAAATAATTCATGCTACCGGGGACTCTTTTATACGTGTTTACGAATCGTTTGCCGTGTAAACGCTGCACCACTCGCTGGAATCGATAAATCTACTTCGACGTCACTACAGATGGTGACGCGTGTGTAGCATATGAAAAACATCTGTTGACGTTACGTGGAAGAATGAAGAAAATCACCTGGAGTATGTAATTATGATTTTTTTAAAGTAAAGCTGGCTATAAGGGATGCGACAGCAAAATCACCATTGCCGAATATTTCTAAACTCACAAAATCTTTCTGAATAAACCAAGTAACCATAGCAAAAGATTCACTACCAGATAACTATGCGGAAAAAACATGTCTTTACACAATATTCCCAGATCCACCACTCTAGCATTACTATGAGAGAGCTTTGCAGATACACAAGCGAGACCGTAAGACCGTGTGACCATGCATACGCATGTGTCTGGATACGGAACAACACCCGCCTGTCGTTTGCCTGAATACGATTGAGGATTCGAGAGAGGCTGATTGATTGATGTGCGGAATGGAGGAAACGGAATAAAATGGAATGTGATAGGCATTTGTTTGAGATGCGATGCGATAGTTGATAACTATATAAGGTCACCTCGTTTTAAGTGATAATATTTTAACAGAGTATCTATCTATATCATAGAAATAGGACCCAATCATTTTTTTTTTAAAAATCTGTCCCATTTTCATTTTAATTTTTCCTAACAAAAAAAATAATTATTAAAAAGAGCATCCTGTCTTGTCTACTCTCAGAGATCCCCACACGCGACATCGCCTTTCGTCTCTTTCATTTAATGCCTATCTCATTCATTCATGTAGCGCCGGTGCAATGACCGCGAGCGGGAGGGGGGCACCGCGGCGCGCCTATTTTTTAGACCCCCCCACATCAGTAGACTGCATTCGATTACCTACCTTTATCAAAGTATCTCAGTGTACCTACAAACTAATTGTTACTGCAATCAGATCCCTAAACACCTGACTAAACACTAACAGCTGGTTAGGTACCTATTATGATAAATAAACTGAGACAGAAACTCAACTTAAGTAGGTATGTGTTCATTCATCGTAGGCATAAAACACTAGGTATGATAAACTGGAAGTAGCTACCTAATTATGTATTTTATTTAATAAATTCCTGCTGATAATAACAAAGCTTATGTGAGAGTAAACTTTTAAAAAGAATACATACCTAAACTGTTAAAAATTAATGACCTGACTGCGTTCAATCTCACAAAATCTACGTTAAACAGATGTTTTTAGTTTTACCTACCTAATGAGTACCTAACTACTGATTCGCTTTGATTCAGTGGATATGCACTAAAAATTGCGTAAGTAAATAAAACACAGTTTCGTTTTAAGTTTTATTTATTTGGTACCGTAAAAAACATAACATCAGGCACACGCAACGCTACGCGATTACATCCTAGAATCAGCTAGAAACTTACCTAAATCTTTATTTGTTTTAACTTTCATTCATTGCACTTGCTCAGTTTTTGTACAGATAGGTATGTGAATACAAATCTTATTTCACGATTATGTAAATTAAAACTAGGATTCTATTATTTATTTTTACATTGGTTTTGAAATAATAATACTCGTACATCTTTATTTATCGGCCGCGATAACATTTAACATGAAAAAATAACGACATGAGAGATTTTTTACAGTCAAAACTCGTGCCTATTTTGCACAATAACTTCTTATTTTACGATTGCCGAAGCAAGCACTAGCCAGCCAATGACCAATCTAGCTATCACGACACGAGCACTGGATTTATAACACTGGACATCATGGGATTCACTGAGGGGATTCACTGTTCATTCACACACGTATGCACTAAATCTATGCTGGGAATGAAGGCGAATAACTGCAGCATTGTGTTGTTGTTGTGCACGTTATCCCTGCCGCGTAAACGTGTAATTGCGCAGTAGTCAACGGGAGGACTCGAGCTCGAGCTGCTCGACCTTCGGCGCGTAGTCCGCGCCCGCAGCAAATCTTAGACCCTCATGTGATAAAGGTGGAGGCCTTCGTTGTGCAGAAACCGCCATATCCAGCGTCTGCGGGCGGTGTTTGGTACTAGGTGCCGCGATGCCGGTGAAAACAATCCAGCACGTCGTTCTCGAAGTGCCACGTCGAGGCGCGGCGCGGCGGGAAGCTTCTTGATGCCGGTCGCCCGGCCCGGGCTCCGCACGACGCACGGCGCACGTCGGGACGCGCGCGCACACAACTCAATCGGCGAATTTTTTTGGCAGACTGACTCGCTCGCGCGCGCGTCGGTCGCGCGGCGAGCGTGCGGGGGCGGGTGCGGGGGAGCGGCCGCGACACGTGTAGGCAACGCGGCGGCGATTGGCGGCGCGTTTGACATTGCCTACAAAGACCGAGAGCGCCGCTCAGCAACACGCGGCACGGGGTGTTTTATTTTAGTATTTTTTTCTACATGTTTAGAGGTCATTTTCTCGAAAACTAGCGTATAAACATTTTTTTTTTACTTACAAAAAATGTTTCATTTATTTTTCTGAATCTGCCCTTAAAATATTATCACTTAAAACGAGGTGACCTTATATGTACATGTCTGTCGTAATCATGTAAGAAACGTAAAGAAAGACAGCATCGATTAGCGAAAGCATCAAGCATTCAAGTACGAGAGCTGAACTTCATGCCACTTTTACTTAACTATGACATATAAAGTATGCCGATTCACAATTTGACAAATAATCCAACAGCCGGTTTAGATACCTAATCTACCACCCACAGAAAGGTCCTAACAAAACTATTAACTATCAGTCCCACGCCCACCAGATTCCGCAGCCGTCCCATAAAACCGTGATTAACTCCGGAACACCCGTTGCCGCGGCTGCGCGAATCCTCGCAGATCCGTTCTTGGTCACCCCGTTTAGCGCGAAGTTGGGCGCAGACATAAATAGGGCTTCCAATTTGGCGGGAGCACTGAGAGGATTGTAAAACTTTGGAAAGGGGTTAAATGAGAAGGCGTTACTGTTTAAGGCCTGCATAAGTAGACTGAATAATATGCTATCACAAACCTTTAAAAAGTAACAGATTATCCAGATGTATCGGAATGGAATCTTTGAATTTGATACTCAACAATACATCGAGAATAATCGAAAATTGTAGTTATGTAACATAGACGACATATGTCGTTTCATCGACTAATAAATACCTTATTTTAATGACTATAAGACGACTTCACAGTTTGTGCTATGGTGGATTTACTCAAAATACCCCTGCCCTTATTGAGCCATATTGAGACTACTCGACATCTAAATGGAGCACATCACTGTTCCACCGACATACAGATACAAGGATCCGTTTGCGCTAAACAGTGCCTTCAATTTGGCAAACGCAGCAGGAGGGTTGTAAAACTTCGTCCCGGGTCGTTGCGGCCAACTCATTATAGGGTTACGAAGGTTCCGTGAGGGAAACGTGAATTTGGATAACCGTTTTCGGGTGAATTGTGAAGCTTTGAAGACATATTTGTTCACTGTCTATAGCGATAGATCAAAACAGGTATTATTTAAAAAAATAGGGCATCTTGAACTGAGATGACTCTGGAAACCATTTCAGATTTCCATTCTGGTGTCTAATTATAAAAACTACCAATGTTCGCATATTGTAAGCTATACAAAGAGGTTTTGTATAAAGAATTGGAGGCGGCGAAACAAATTGGGACACATAATCATGCTCACTTCAAAGTGGCATCTTATGTGAGACGAGTGAACTAATCTCATTTAAATATCTCGTGCTCAACTAAAAACGGTTTACTTGAGTAAGGAAACCGCTGCATTTCGCAAACTGGACGGTAGTGATTAGGTTGTAAAACGGCTGGGTGGGTCGTCAGGGGGTTGCTCACTATCCCAGCACAAAGAGAAAACGAACAACACCAAAGTAATATCACTTACTAAAAAAGACAGAGCTAGAAATTTGTCTTTATCATCCTTTAGCATTAGGCGCCAGTGAATTCAAGAGCCAAATAAAACAGTCTATTTTGTACAAAAGATTATCATTTGTGTGTCGTATAGACTAATGATACGTGCGTGGTTTGACCGTTCTAATACGCCTGTGTCATTATTTAATGCGGCACTCCACGGCTCGGCCGTAATCGAATTATGCGGCGTTCATCTGATTACCCGCTCCTTCGCAATGGCTTTCCTTTTATTGCGGACTTAGAGCTATATCTCACTAGGACACCACACCACGGTAGCACAACGTCCATGTCTCTTTCATGATATCTAAAAAAGTTTTACATGGTGGTCTACCCATCAATGCCTAGTATTAGTTGGAAGGTTACCAGTATAATTGGTTCTAGAACACTTCACCATACAATTCAACAGTTTTGTCACTAATACGTTACTATAGTTGCGCCGTGCCTGTTGTCTCAGTGAGACAATGCCCTTTACCCTGAGTAATTATTTTTCCAGTGGGATTAATTTTTATTGGCGCAATTAACGAGCACGCGTTTAGCTGTTTCGTTTACCCTTTGGCTGTGATAGCATTAGTATAAGCCTCTAGGGGGCAGTAGCAACGCGAAAAGCTTCATTGATTTTAAAGTGGCTACAATAGTCAACTTCGCTGGGTATTGACGTGCTCTCTTTGTAATTATCTCAGTTAAAAGCTCTATGTAGCTGCTTTTTCGATACATATTTGGTATGGGTTGTCCAAACTCTAGACTAAACCAGACATGATAAAGACAGACGTAGATCGAGCGAGCTAACTCAGCAGAAGAAGCCTGTTCACTCTGACTTTGAAAATTTTCAGGTTGTAGTCCTTTGGAAACACTGATGCGGTATATGCTAGTACGATAGTATAGCTTTATAGTAAGTAAAGACAGTCTTCCACTTTCAATCAGGTATATCACAGAAAGCAGTACAAGATCGGAAGACGAGGCGGTTATCGACCGACGTGTACGACAGGACAGTGTTTGTAATGGCATCCCGTTCGTCAACAAAACGCTTGTTTGCTGTAAACAATACCGGGAGAACGATGGAAGGGAGCTGACTACTCGTTCAGTTGTCTCGTATGTGACAGTATCCTTGTGTTTAACTTATATTTGTTTGATAGAGCTGTGTTACATGGATGATATTATGGTAGTATCTACTGCTATTTCACAACACATTTCATCTTGTAATTAGGTCTTTTTTAAATTTACACTTATTTTTACCTGTACTATTGTTACCTGTTCATAGCATTGAAGTAAAAAAAGAGAATAAGTCGATATTTACAAAACTTTTGAAACTATAATACCGATAGTCGACAATAGATAGTTACAACACTAACGCAGAGTAAGAATAATGTTTCAGAATATTGTTTCGCGTCGTAACAATAAGTGCTTTAGAAGTGGCTGGAAGTTCATGGTAGGTTTTATGAATCTAGTTCAAGGATCTTGCCAGACCCACAGTCATATTTATCGGTGTTGTTTTTGGTGAATAACATTCTATTGTTTTATGATAATTATCGCAAAACGACTGATACCTACGTACTCAAGCATTCTTTGGATGAGTTACAAGCATCAGATTTATAAATCGATTACGATTACTGAATCAAAAATGAATGTCCTACCTAACTGTATCGGTAGCAGATTTACATTCACAGATCATATTTTATCGTGGAAAACTTATACAAATAGTTCCCCGTCATTTCGATTAAGTGACGTCATCCATCATAGAAACGCTTGGGAAATCTCGCTGACAAAGCACCGGAGCGATGCAAGCGATGTTTGCGCGCCGTCTCGCCGCGCTGTAAGTGGGTGCTTGGTACTTGTAGTGTAGGTAGTGGCAACTGCGGGTAGCTGGGTAGGTGTCTGTGGGTAGCGGGTAGTGCATGGAGGGCGAGCGCCCCTCGAGCCGCGCACGCGCGGTGGGAGCGCGCGTTTTCATTGTCTTACCGGGCATGAAAAGATGTTTGTGTTTGTAATTTATGGACGACTAGCTTTTGCCCGCGACTTCGTTTGCGTGGACTTCAGGTTCGTCCCGTCTAGTCTAGTAATAAGTAAGAAATACGGTAACTAAGCACTGCAGAGCCCTAATCATAGGTCTATAGGTAGCTACTGCAGTATGCTCCTATAAACTACATTTAACGATCTTTTTCCTTCAGCATAAACATGCAGATTCTTCGCTTTGGAAACACGTGAGCAAGCCACATAGAGCTGACCGTGAGAAAAACATGGCGTGCCCAAATGTAGGCCTGCTACCTTCAAGGTTTGACCTTCGTAAATAAGCCATTATTTCTCGTACAAAGTAAAGGATAAAAAATGGTTATTGTGGGTTATTCCTAAGAGATAAACATATACCATCACGGACTTTTTTGGCGACCTTTTTAAGTTGTACAATACTGTAGTACATTGTTTTGATCTATCTTGTAGGATTCAGTCAGCGTTTGCAATGTAAGCGCAAAAAATGAGTTTTTTTACGACCTCACATTAGAAACCTCAAAAATTGTAGCCTATATGTTATTCTGATGTATAAGCTATATTGTGGTAAAGTTTCATTCAAATCCATTCAGTAGTTTTTACGTGAAAGAGTAACAAACATCCATACATCCATACATCCATACTTACAAACTTTCGCCTTTATAATAGTAAGTAGGATTTATGAGGAAAAGGGTTGCTGGCTCAAAATCTTTGAAAGTAAATTTCATATCAGCTTAACTTTCTATCCTCCTATTCATGTTATTATACTAAAAGTTGGGGCTGTTTAATCTTAACTAACATTGCATCAATAAAGAAATTATACATAGGCTGTTTCTTATCATCACTTAACATAACTCTATTTTCCGAAACCAGTGGCTTTAGATAAGTGACTCCACCACTAACGTTGACGCCAACGCTCAAAAATTGTGTGCCACATGGCAATTCAAATTCAATGTACGTTTTTTCTTATCTTATCTAATCGTTTGCCACTTGTCTATCGCCACTGTGCTGTCATCCTACGACTTATGGAATCCCGTCTCGTATCCAACAACGAGAACGAGCTTACCACTACACAACCGACCCCGGAGATTAAGCGCTCGTAAAAACCGGCTACCGCGGCAATAACGTCTTGATACCGACGCCCGATTTAGCCGCCGCCCGTGACCCCTACCCCCCGGTATTAGGGTTCATAATGAGTTGGCAACTCGGCGCTTGTATATCAACGGGTGTATGACACGCGTCCGTTTAGAGCGCCAAGGCTTCGGAGTAGTGAGGGATATCAACAGCCGAATTTCTGTAGTAAATAGTCGACATAGACTATCGCCATCATTTATAACATTGTTGGCAGTTTTAATAAGATATAGCAGGCATTTTTTCTATGAAATTTGAGGAGAATCTTGTAATCCTCCACTAATGTAAATAGGAATTTAAATCTGAACTTAAGGAAAAAGATTTCTTATTTACATAAAAAATACAATTATCAAAGGGTCAAGGTACATACTCTTACTATCCATATTATTCTTAAGATCATCAACATGAAGATCTACAACTAAAAATTTCCTGCTAGGTATACCTACCTATCGATAGTAAATCTATCGACACATACCCATCACTGTTTGGCGCAGGGTCGTGCCGCACGATTTTGGACCATATTACAGTTTGGGGGTGTAATAGTCGACTAAAGCCGCAGACTTTTCCCTGTCCCGCTAAATATATAAACTTTTCGACCGAGTATTTGCGGGGTAGTATTAGAATGCATTGTAGTAGACTTAATAAGTAAGGATAAATTGTTACGTATTTTATACATTTTATTTATTTATACTTTATTGCACAACCACAGTTTGTACAAAAGATGGACTTTTAACGCCATATGGCATTCTCTACCAGTCATACTATTGGGCTAAGCAGAAATGATTGTGGGCGGTGCGACAAACATCTCTACGAATTACCCAATATTACATGCTGATACGAAAATATACGATACAATACCTTTTGTTGTATATCTTCTGAACAAATTATTTCGATGCCATTAGGTACTCACGCATCATAAGAATACCAAGTGCTTTTTCACACTTGCGACATGTCGCAAATTATTCAATGGTTTTGAATACTTTTAAGATATTTTCAAAGGTGGTAGCGGTGGAATGAGTGTCCGGGAGATATTAGTATAAGCACGAAAGAGTAGGTATTGCCTTCTGAAGCTTTTAATAACATTGTGAAACTGCATCCACGGCAAATTGAGGATAGCAAATAAATATTTCTGATTAACTACAACATATTGAAATTCGCAAAACTGCTACTTTATCATCTTGAGCTCTTGTCGATTATCAACTGGACGTGAGAACGTAGAGAGCATAAATCAGAGACATTCGCGATTAACCGCACAACTCTGCGACTAAGTCGCTCGTGTGCAACCCTCACCCCGAGTATTACGTTACTAATGGAACGCGTCCATTTAGATACCGCCTCGCGTTACGCTTCCTACGGGGGCAGATGTCAAACTTGAATGTCGAATTAATACCCTTCCGATTGTTATCAGGATACACTCGTTTAAATTCGGATGTGTTATTATAAGTAGGGATTATATTTGTTAATCACTTTACGCGATAATAGCTTTATGAGATGGGGTAAATAAATATTCACAAGCTGTTACAAATTCAACAGCTTAATAGACTGATGGAATAAATCATTTTTGAATGCCTAGTATTTAAAAATCACAGGGGTTCGGTACTTCAAATAAATAAAAACAAAAAAGTATTTCTAATCAGCACTTACTATCATTTGTCAGTGCTGACTGCAGATGAACTAAATCGACCGCCCATGTTACTCCCAAAGCGCTTATTCCTACCATACACACGCCAAGCTATCTATTCAAGTTAGCTAATATTTGTACGCTAGCCGTTACCCGTATCGGGGGTTCAGGAATCGATGGAGATACAAAATCTGTAGACTGGTGAATAAGCCTGCGGCTCGGCGAGAGCATAACAAGACGACGTAATACTCCAGCACCGGGGCGGAACGCGAACTGAATACAGATCAATGCTGCGTTTGGATTCTGTTGTAGCACAAGCTATTGAGCATAGAGCTCTGAAATGTCAGGTAGAAAAACCCTTTCGCCCATCTGTCAGTGAAATGCTTGAGTTGAGTGCAGGGTGCACATCACTGAAAGATCATTTTCATCCATTTCCTATTATGAAGAGATCCATCTCAAGATTTTTGAAAAAGCTCAGCAATTTGTTTACTGTATTCACTTTTTGAAATGTACATTATCAGAAGCTATTGGTTGGTTTACTTTCTTTCCTGACGACCGATTTGGCGCAGTGGTTAAGAAATTGGCTACTGCGCCAGAGGTCGCGGGTTCGATCCCCGCACATTACAAACATTTGTGTGCATGAACATGTCTGTTTGTAGTGGTCTGGGTGTTTTCTATGTATAATATGTATGTATTTACAAAAAAAAGTATTTAAGTATGTTTATAACCGTTGCCTGGTTACCATAGTACAAGCTTTGCTTAGTTTGGGACCAAATGGCGCTGTGTGAAATGTCCAAGGATATTTATTATTCCCCACTTCATGTTTGAAAAACGTTTTACAAACGCAAGCGTACTTTCCATTCGAATGCTCCTTTGGCCACTGACTGACTGCTCATTTCAAGTAAGTGTACTCAACAATCAAACGCTCGACTCCCTAGAGTTCAAACGCCGACGCCCTCTCGTTTGAGACATCCTCAAGTACCCCAATAGTCCAGAGGACTACTCCGAACTCCATTACTGTATCACTTCTTCATCTTAGCGTGTCGATGGTGAACCTTAAATTTGTTATCGAATTCGAGACGCCTATTACATTAGCATTTGCAAACACGTGATCTTCCAAAGAACAGGGATCAAAGCAGATAGGGAAGACGGAAGGTGAGCTATGTTTTGTGGAGCAGCATAGTCGCAGACGCAGGATAGATCGGTATCACTGAATGTATTAGATACTTTTCTGTGGGTTTCCGCATGCTAGTGCTGGTACCTATACTCTAAATGCGAATAATATCGCCTGAATATGACGAGGCATTTCAAGCAACTGTACTCTCCATTCCGAATGCTCTTGAGTGTTGGAACGTCGACGCCCTATCGTTAAAGACGATCTTCAAGTGGCCCAACAGTCCTGAGGACTGTTCCGAGCCCCGTTACTGCACTGCAGATTTATGATACTTGTCTGTGGTTTTACTCGCAAGTATACTATCCAATCTGAACGCTCTTCAGAGTCGGAGCGTCGACGCCCTATCGTTAGAGACGATCCTCAATTGCGCCAATAGTCTAAAGGACTACTTCATTGCTGTATTAGAGCCGGGTGTATTTAAATTCCTCCCGTAGACTCTTTTGAAGAGATTAGGATTCGAGCTTTATTAGTGAGGTAGTCGACTGTGAAGTGGGTGGTAGATTTTTGTTCCATTAATAAAGTTTTTAAGACAAGTTTTTTTATATTTTTTGCTTCGATATAACGTACAGGACGTTTAGATAGTGATCCGTAGTTTGTAACCCTACCTAGATAGGAACTGTGAACTACGCAAGCGTTTGACATCAGAATTAACCTCTTGAACTAATAACATCCTCCCCCTTAAAACATGGCCAAACAAATACCATTTGCAAACTAGAAAGGCTTGCTTCGCTATACCCCGACATCAACTCGCAGTTTTTTTGGCAGAACGCCAGCGTTGTTGGTGCTTTTGCTAGAAAATTGTCTGCGTTCCGCGTCTATTGCGCTGGTCATTTCTTTGGGTGGCATTCTGAAAGGATAGCTACACTTTGTTGGAAACGTTTTACTTTTAATAACGGAGGATGTACTACTTACTACTTTTATTTTACTACTTTTAGATACTACTTATTAAAACCAATGGCTAAAGATATACGATAAGGTCGTCCAATATGGCCTGATTGTACTTGGCTTGGCTTGAAATCTAAACAAAATGGGTGTTTCCAAGTTAGTCGCCAATTGATCATTACTTCTTACAACTTAGAAGTCGAAAGAAGTCAATCGTCAACCATTTTTCTACCAAGACCAGCAAAAGAACTATCTCTTTTCAATAATACAGAAACCAACTTCTTTATCATTTTCTCGTCAAAATAATGTCTAAAACAGCCAGCAATCCCCTCAAAAAGTCCTCTCCCAAAACAATTCCCGCAATAATCCCTTCTAACGCCAGTTTGTCACATTCTCCCTCAACGCCCCCTGCCCCTTGCCACTAATATGTCCCGTCTAAATACCCTATCCGCGCGTGTGTAACGGCTTTATACACACATCGGCACGTGTGGAACGGACTTTATTTTATTATACATCGCCTAAAGACCCTATTCGCGCGTGTAGAACGGACTTTACAAACACATTATGACGCGCCTCGCGTGCCGTGAGCCGTTAAATATGCGATGTCTAAAGATAGGAAGAGACGGGAATATTTGGATAAATTATAATAAAAAAATCAGCTAACACTGTCATTCTCAACGAAGGATACAATACGCAAGTATGTGAACGATGCTGCATGATCATTTACTTCCATAGCCAAAAACATAATTTGACACGTAACCCACTTCTAAATCTGTTTAAAATGTCACCTTACATTTTAGTTGAACATCACCTTACAGAAAAATAATCAAGTAGATTACTATAGTGTATACCTATAATGGAATGTTATGATATCTCTTCATACAAAACATCTGAAATATGGCTATCGGGTGGGCGAAACTCAAATAGATAGGGTGGAAACAGTCCGAGATCTTGGCGTTATAATGGACGCCAAATTGACTTTTAGAGACCATATCATCAGCATTTGCAAGAAAGCATATAAACGGCTAGGTTTTCTTCTCCGAAGAACTGGGTCATTTACTAGCATAAAAGCTATTGCAATATTATATGATGCGCTTGTCAGGAGCCAACTGGAGAATAACGCTGCAATATGGGCACCGCGAGAAGAAAAATACAGACTTATGCTGGAACGTATACAAAATAAGTTTACGCGTTTCTTATATTTTAAACTTTATGGCGTATATCCTTTCTATCCCTTGATGTATCCCACCTTGTTTGTCTTAGGCATGGTGGGATACAACAGGCTGGAGACTAGGAGGGACCTAGCTATAGCCACATACGTCTTGAAGGTGGGCCGTGGTATTATCAGTAACCCGGATGTCCTACAATGGATAGGTCTGAACGTGCCCGATGGCTACGCACAGAGACGGCGCCGACCGAGCTTATTCGCGATGCCGCGCGGTAGGACGCATCTGCTGGCCACAGCTCCCCTAACGCGTGCCATTAAAAACCTAAATTTAGCCGCCGATTGCCTAGATTTATTTATTTGTTCACGAGCGGAGTTCGAGAGAGTGACATTACATTTATTATGCTACAAATCTATATAAAAATTTAATGTCGACTTATTATAAATTGGGTTTTTTTTTATTTTAATTTACTAATTCTATAGTTAATGATTGTATGTATTTTTATTTATTGACTCTTTTTGATTGTTATTTATGAATTCCAATATTAAGTTATTAATTTATTATGTGATTGATTCTGCATCTATCGATTTGGATTTTTTCTGTAAGGGTAGATGTATGTTGGAAATAAATGAAATGAAATGAAATGAAATGAAATCTTTGAATAGCGAACCATAAAGACACCACTTGAGATGTTATTATAACACAGAACAGCACCATCGAATACAGTAAGCAAAAAGGCTCGCGCCTCGTAACAAAACAAACAAGTAGGTGCATTAGCGACGACCCTCGGCTACGTCACGCATGCGCCGTATAGTTGCTGTAAGATGGCAACACAGTGGAAGCTAGGAAGAAAATGAGAAATAGAGAAAAATATCGCATTGGAGTAACATTGACTAAGGTGACTATTTAAACATGGTTTAGAGGGTGACGGAAACTACCACGTTGGGCGCCAGAATGAAAACAGCAAGGAAAACCGTCAGTTATTCAAACAAAATACTAAAAAGAATTCTGAACTTCAATTTCTCCGATCAATTTTGATAACGCGTTTCACAGCTCAAGCTTTACTGCTCTAAGTTGGACACCAAGATATACAATTCCGCAAAAAAAAAGAAAGGTTTCAATGCATCTTTAGTATTACAATATAGGCGCACTTGACTCAGCATCCCTGATAGACATCAGCTATTGAAAGAGGCAAACAAACACGTGCGATCTACATCGCATCATTACTACATCCCCCACCGGCTGAAGTATTCGCTTCTAGCAACCATAAATCATAATAGATTTCAAAACAGAAGGCTCAGTTTTATCAATAAGTATCTTAAGTAAGAAACTGAAGTAACGTTAGTTTTCTTGGCAATTTCTTGCTTTACGAAGTTTGAAGAAACTTTCGTCACAATTTGCGTCAGAAAAGAAAACTGAGAAAACAGCTACGAATACAAGGTAGATGACGGATCTTGCAGCAAAAAAGAACATATAAATTTAGTCTAATTAAAAAAAACTGTTTATCCTGTTTGAAACTAACATCTAACCCGTGCCTTGCGCTTTTATCCTATTAATCCACTAAAGCTGCTGTATTCTCGTATATTACACAAACACTCGTCACAAACGGCTGGCCGTATCGCGACTGCGGCACAAAGGCGCTCTCCACGCGATGGTACTTTTAGCCGGCGGTGCTGATGCGGCAAGAATGTGATAGTGATAATGACGGGGTATACTAAACTGCGTCTATAATACAAAGGTGTATGAATAGTCTAACACAACTTGCATAAGAGGAAGCCGTTATGAAAAATACGGCACTTGGTACTAAATCTAAACAATACCATTGCAGTACTTCTTCTCAGTCGTATTTTCATTTCTGAAGGTCGTGCCCGTCTTGGTAAGCCACGGTGGATGATTTTACGACCATTGCAGTAACACGCTACCAAATTTCGAATCGATAGGCCACATGGCAGGAAGTCAGATCCCCTCATCAATTATAAAAGAGCTGATGATCTTTAAACGGCGGATCAGGTCATGGTTACCTTACCATATACTTTTAATATTGAAGTAATACTACAAAATTTCGAACCGACAATTAGAAAGGGCTGATGATCTTTAAACAATTCAACAGATTTACATGAAACATGTTTAAGAACATGGATACAATTATCTTTGACACAAAAAAAAATAAACGAAAATCTATTAATCCGTTTAGGAGCTACGATACCACAGACAGATACACGGACATGTCAAACTTAAACTCTACTCTCGTTTTGCATCGGGTGTTAAAAACAGAAATGCTTGATTCCCCGTAACAATGACTCGGCCCTTCTTCATTTTGGCTCAGAAACACACGACAGCAACACACAATGTAGGCTCCAGAGTCACATACACCATTAAAATTCTTAACAGGTTCCTGGCTTTATTTCGTTCGCTGGTGGAGGCACGTGTGTCGGATTTATCCGGGGCAATTAAGTTTGCGGCTATCTCTGACGTGACAACTTGGCTTGGAGGCGGTTTAACGAAGTATTTTCAAGAGGGACGTGACATGATGAGTGAGACGTGGTCAATCGTATGCCATTCGTCAATACATTCCCTCACATTTAGAGAAAAAAACATCGCCTTGGACTCGACAAAAAGGGGTGTGAAAATTTTGGATCAATTTTTGGCCCGCCATTTAAATTTTGATCGAAAATAACGACCATCAAAAAACCGATTCCTCACAATATTTTACACATAAAATATTTTATGACAACCTGACATTTCACGAAGTTTTACTAAAGAATATTTTCGATTTATATTGATGAAATCTATTGATTTTTGAAGGTTTCGGTAGTGGCCGTCATTTCATAAAAAATGAAAAACACAGTGAAACACGCTCCATAGTAAAAACTCTAAAGCATTTAATGAACTTAACGCCATACAATAATAAAAGTCAAGATTACGCTAAACACATCATCATCATCATTATCAGCCAAAGGACGTCCACTGTTGAACATAGGCCAAACACACAATCAGTCCAAATAGTAACAAAATACATCACTTTGAAAACAATACCGCTCCGGAACATGAGTAACTAGCCTTTATTGCCGATGCTCGGGGAAGTTATATTTCGGACCGGGAACAAATAGAGGCTCGCGGCCCCGCGGTGGGCGCCATTATACAGATGACACTACAGACGGTAAGAGAACTTGGTACCGAAGGACCCACTTTCACTGGGGGTTTGAGAGGACAAGTAGCACATAGGAATGATTTTTCATGTAAAGTAAAGCTTAGCATATTACAGGGCTTAATTAAATTAAATGGGAATACCTGAAATATGTTCAAATTGAAAGATATATGAAAGAGGCTGTATTTACGCTTTAAATAAACGGTGTACTGTGTAATGCAATCAAAAGCTACTTTAAATTGAAATAAAGCAAAGCGACTTGGTAAAGGTGAGTTTTCTAATAATATCTGCAAATGATCAATACTCGCCCCATACTTGACTCTGTCTATGCTTTGCTTAGCTTATGCGAGAGCAATGCGTTTGCATTGTTTTTGAAACAAACTCAATGGTGATGTTGACATAGCCGAGTCTACTGTGTCTCTCGTATAATGTACACTCGGCGATACGGACGACAGACACGTTCGAGTTTCGCAAGAGACTGAGCCGGTGCTAATACAAACAATGATGGAGGACGCCCAATAGCTCAGCCGCCGCGATTAATGGGCGAACGAAACTTTGCCAGGACAAGATTCACGGATATAAGTCAAATTGGGTTAATACATTCAAGACACGAGATTTTAGTGGGTAGATGTAAACATGATTCAGAGTATGTACCTCGGTACATCCATACATGATTTGACTAAGTTTACGAAGTGGGACTTGCGCATGATGATTACGCTAACCCAGGATTAAATCATCATTCTGTCTCTGTCAACGTCATATAAACTGACAGAGAGAGGATTATGATTTAATCCTGGATTATCGTAATCCTGAGTTAAATCACCGTGCGCGGTCCTAAGTGTTTCACCATCGATAAATAAGCACTAACGAGTAATTCAATAAGAAACATTATTTCGTATAAAGTATTGGACAGATAACGCTAAACAAAACTTATTAGGACATTGTTAAACATGCCGTAGATCTATTTAATGTTGAATCGTACAGTCTACTTAACAGCAGCAGACAGAATCAAAATGAAGTAAAATCATTTTTTTTAAACAACACGTCGGGCGCCAACAAGTCAGTCCCTCAAATAAGAAGGCTCAAAGCAAATCGCGTCGCTTCGCAATTGGAAGCTTGCAAGCTGAGTCAAAACAAATAGACCTGGATTGCAACCCCTCTACGTAATAGGCCAAGGGCTTTACGTGCTTTCCGAGGCACGGGAGTGAAACACCGCCAACTTCCAAACTCCGGGCTACCCTGAGAATTTCTAAACAGAAAAACCCAGGTATATATTTTTGGCCCGACCTAGGAATCGAATCTGGGACCTCTGGCGCAGCCGTCGCTTTAAAATGCGACCTTCTTACCGCTGTGCCACCGAGGAAGTTCTTTCTTCGGTCGTGTCAGATTGCTGTTTCATCGGACTATGAGAGTGAAAGGAATAGAGAGTGCACCTGTGTTTGCGCACGCACACACTTGTGCACTATAATATGTCCGGCGCAGTCGGTGAGTCGTTGTGACTGGCCACCGAAGTGAAATCGGCTAGGAGGACTATTATAGTCCAAAGGTCACTCATACTTTATGGGTTTTCGTTGTTTCATCCACAAGGTTATAATGACTCTGCACCACACAGAGTCGACTAGATTCAAAAATATATAGTCAGCGTGCTAAACAGTTAAACCATTGTACTCTAGGCGAAATGGTACAGAAAAAACTATTGTCACGTTTGATATGAAAGCGAAGAAACTGAGACTTTGAAGCTGCACAACGATTCGCGAAGAAATAATGAATCAGCACACCATGTTCGGCGCCAAAATGTAATTTAGATAAACAGAGGTCATATACGTGCATTTATAGAGTAATCTTAAGCATTTACTCATCATTACTTATGAAAGCGTTTAATTTAAACGAAATAAAGTTGCTTATTAATAAAAACATATTCGAGTAAGACTTTCTACTCCAAGGACGTCTATACTTATGTTTAAGTAAGCAAACCCAATAGATTGTGGTTATTATATCTCAGTAATCAAAAATGAAATGTCATCAAGAAATCCGTTTACGAAACATTATTAATACGACCCAGCCCGGAGGCCCGGAGCACAACTAGATTAGCCATAGGTCGGGGCCTGAGCAAAGTTCAGCCAATAATGTACAGAATATGTATTCAGAGGGTAGAAGGTAAACTTCCCAACAAACATGTTGCCTAAACTAGGTACTAGGAGTGCAGAGGTTAACTAAATTTAGAAGTTTGATTAACGTTTAATTTTGTATCTGTAGATTACATACATTTATCAAAATGCTCCATCAGTTATAGTTATATTTTCATTATACCGGGTAAAGCTTTCTTCCTACTACACGCCGAAGCATACTATAGTCGTGCAAGGAACGTGTCAGGCTAAAAAATATTATTTGTATTGAAAATTATGACGTTGTTCCCACTAGAACGTTCTGTCACCGACCAACACCGTCGCGTGTCAGCATCGGCAAAATACGCTCTCGCTCCATATAACGGTGAGACAGAACACTGTCATTCATTCAGTGGGCAATATAGAGTGTAGTGTGTTGCTTTTCGTGTCTGATACGTTCCTAGCACGCTGTCACAGAATATATAATAGTTGACGCTGTCATAGTATGGTAAGGTGAAGTGAGCCCAGCTCCTAATGGTAAAAATAAGTTGAGTTTAACCTTTGTTGATTCTTTATTCGCGCGTTTTTCATTTCCAGCGAGCCCGGCCATGCCGTAGCTTTAAAGGTGCAGATTAATTTTGAACTTTACTGCAGTTTAACAAACTTCAGAATGCTGTAGCAAGTGACAGCGACTACGACTGTGACAACACAAAAGGAGCTATTCTCATTGAGCAGAATACCAAATTTCTGTTTCCATGAACTCGTAGATACGATTGTGCAGTTATGATGATACCAGGAAATTGTATTGTACAAGTTAGGTTACAAATTTTAATTAATTTTGGAAAGTTCAAAGATTTGCTAAACAGACAAATGCCGCAATTGTGTGACGATGTTCATGGAATCTTATATAACTTTGACTTATACTTATTTTCTTGTAAATTTGCAATGTACAAGTTGAGTTATAAATTTTAATTAATTTTGTTAAGTTTAAAAGTTTGCTAAACAGAAAGTCGCCGCAATTGTGTGAGAATGTTGATGTACTCCTATATTACTCTGACCTATATTAATTTCCTTGTATACGTACTATCGGCTTGTTAGCACCTTTTTATGTCTTTCATGAACTAAAATTTAGTCACGGCCAGCTGATATAAAACCGGGATTGAATTATGGGTAAAGCCCTTTATCAGACAACATCTAAATTATAAAATTATACTGCAACTGTATAAGATAACACAGTATTAACACGTTCCGGAACAGTGCCCGCCTACAGGCGTGAAAACAATAAAACATCTATTGTGTCTGGAGTAGTGTCCCGGAACGTGTTAAGCTCAGTACAGTCAGTCGTATCAAGTATATACAAGTATCTCTGTTGATTGATATTAGCAGCCATGGCTAGATTTGGTTTAGTAAATAAATATGAAATGAGCATGCAATGAGAAGTCCCATCTTCCAACATGTCATAGTATGGAATGTCCCCGGCGGCAAAACACCGGCGTTGCCAATTAACCGGCGATTGTCCGGCGGGCGGGAGGCGATCGCGCCTATTGTCTATTGCTCGTTTGGGCGCGAAACTGATCGGGTGAGATTTGGGATTAGCGAGTGAGGATTAGAGATTATTTACAATATTGTAAACTAACAGTTTTCATGTAGGTAAGACTAGCCCAAACTAGTGCAGATACTAATCGGTTATCGTAAGAATGAAGCTGTCAAACATGTCACATTCCTCCCGCTTCCCCGTTTAGCCGCGTTCGTGTCAATAAAGTTCATTTTGGCACACTTTTCCCTTGCGCGCAGTGACAGTGACAGGTCTGTTCTTACGATAACCAGGTTTTGTGTATCAACCAAGATGTCACGTATCTTAAATACAGAATTCTGCAACGCATCCTCAAAATGCAATTCTGAATGAATTTTGATCGAGGAAAGCTTATCCCAGTAGGTTAGTGAGGGTTATTACGTAGTAACAAGTACGACTATATCAAGTGGCTATTGTCATATTAGCCTCTGCCTCGCCTTCACCTTACCCGCTGTCAGTGGGGCTACACCCTCTAGTCTGTACCCCTGCCCCGCAAATGGGTTCCCAATAATCCCGGCTCGGACTGCCGTCACACAGATCCTCTCACCAAAGGGTCTTGTAATTTACACGAATTACTAGAGAACACGGTGACTTTTCCACATTGTAGCCGGTTGATTATGTTGCGTTGGAAATAACTCTTACTTTAGGTGTTTTACTTCTATCTTACATATTTTGTGAGAAGTGCCTTAGATGCAACTCTTGGGTAAGTATCTGTTGGTCCGTCAGTCATGTAGCATTCGGGTGGTCAAGGATTTTATGCCTATCAGGCTGCTAGCTGACTATACTATACTACTACTATACTATAAATTATATGCGAGTGTTATTTACAATTTTGTATTCAGAATAGGTTTGCTCTTGTTCACGGTCCGATATAGATAGTTTCAGCCGTTAATGAAAATTCTAAATACAAACATGTACTTATGTAATTGCATAGAAACGCGAATGCCTCTACATCAACACGGCGTACATTTTGCCGCGACGCGACAATGGCAAACACAATAAACTGTAGCGAATCAATTCCGATGGCGCGCGTGACGTCATCCGCGTGGGTAGTGGGGGTAGAGATGTAGCGTGTTGTTATAAAAATACGCATAAGACAATAAAATCATTACGTAATCAAACTAGCAGAGTCTGGTTTAACTAATGAATTGGTCAGGTAGGATAGATAACCAACCATTATTATGTTAAATAATAAATAATGATGGCAGTTTGGACATCAGTCGACTAAACTTTTCCAGTATCTACAAGGCATATTTTATACCCTTATGTTTTAATGTCGTAATATAAAGTTATTATCAATTAAGAAGCGAAACCTTCCAGATTTTTCTTACCAAGACCTTCAGACTTAATTCATGAGGTGTTGAAGGGCTTAAAAAGCCCTTCTTATTTAATAACTCGCGAAAAAATGTGCACGAATACTAACTCTCTATCGCTTTCGCGTATGTCATGCACCAAACTCAACCAATACACAATCTATGCCAGAAACGAATACGTTGTGATACCCCGGCTTACTCTCATAATATTAGACCCTCAATGCCGAAACGTCATTTCTCACCCTGCACTCAAATATCAACCCTATAGCCTTGA
Source organism: Pyrausta aurata (assembly GCA_963584085.1). NCBI lineage: Eukaryota > Metazoa > Arthropoda > Insecta > Lepidoptera > Crambidae > Pyrausta > Pyrausta aurata. Next base: position 9,935,264 of record OY757274.1, read on the forward strand.
AATACGTGTGGGTTAAGATATGGGAAAAGTGGCACGAGTATTTGAAATATCGGCATATTGTATTTGGCCGATGTTATTGGAGCGGATTTATTTTTGGCTTTGTTTAGAAAATGTTCCGTTCCGGCTTTCCGCGATTTGTATATTTATTGCGTTATTGGCTTAACCGGGGGATGTAGCGAGCGTAATGCTTTTCTGTACGCTGAGTAGGCAAAATATGAAGGCAAATTTAATATTCGTTGCAAACGAGTGAGTTTTATAGCACAATCATTCGTTTACATCTTTAACTGTGGCGACAAATGAGTGTTAAAATATAATCTTATTTCAAAGACACGTGAGAATTTAATGTATGGCATGGGATTTGTTACACGAGGAATACACAAACACAAAGGGAAAATGGCATTTTTATGTACATCATTTGTTACGAAGAAATAATAATAAGGCGGAGTCCATTGCACAAAACACTAAAATACTTAAAGGAAGACATCAGTTCAGTATAAATTATTTTGAACTTTTGTTTTGTATCGCAAAATGGGTACCTTCGAAGGTAATTTTGTCGCCACTTAAAATGTGAGGCAGAATTCTATCGATATCTCGGTCACGGACAGCTGTTAATAAATTAATTAAAAAGTATAACCAAAGCTGCTTAATCAAACAACAGCACGACAATCTGATTCTCCATGTATCGACTTTACATAACGCGGCTTGTTGATCAAAAATCAATAATAAACAAAGTGTTCCGCAAGAGGTTGAGTGAACCCCGTGGAAGCCCTCCGTGACGTGCTCCGAATACTGACGCACACTTGACGCCTGCGTTGCTAGGCAACAGACGGGGGGAGAGTGTAGGTAAAGAACAGAGAAGTCACTTCTTTGATAATAAAGTTCTCTAATTACGGCTTCTAACCAGCAAGTTTCTAAGCCAACTGACTGTTTATATCCCGACTTTCATAAGGCAGGTTTTATATTTATCGCGAATGCTTGTATGTATTACTAGCTTTAGACCGCGACTTCGTTCGCGTGGACTTAAGGTTCGTCCCGTCTAGTCTAGTAATAAGTAAGAAATACGGTAACTAATTAGAAACCTCAAAAATTGTAGCCTATATGTTATTCTGATGTATAAGCTATATTGTGGTAAAGTTTCATTCAAATCCATTCAGTAGTTTTTACGTGAAAGAGTAACAAACATCCATACATCCATACTTACAAACTTTCGCCTTTATAATAGTAGTAGGATTTTTGTAAACCTTCTGCAAACCTCTTAAACGCAAAGAAACGATCCCATTCTTTTTACTTTACATAAATGAATGTATATTAAATACATGAATTGTCACAAAACACTTCTTAATCAAAATAAATGATAGTATATGCTATCTTTGACTTTGCATCAAATTCTAATCTTTTGACATCATTATCACCTAAGGAAGGTCCACTGCTGAACATAGTCCTACCCTGCGGTTTACCACAGCGACCGGCTATAAGCGTTCTGCATCCAGTGTGATCCTGCGATTTCCCAACGGTCATCAGTTCTTCTCGCTGTGCCCTGCCCATGGCCACTTAGCTTACTAATTCTATTGACATTCTACACCAAAATGTATACTCTTTGTCGGACAAGGCGCGAAGGAGGCATCCACAGGTGGTTACCCTTCGATCCGCACCTTGCCCTGTTTAAATATGAATTGTATTAACTCCCGAAGCAACCTCCCCTCGCTTTTGCGTCGCTTTGGAAACGTTTGTACGACGGAATTGATTTATAGGTTTTTTTTCAATAGGCTATTTAAGAATCGTTTGTGTTGTAACTGTTTGTTATGTTATGTAGATGTTGGAGATATCACTGTTATAATGGATTATTATTTTATGGATTGAGAAACTGTTTTGTGAAAAAAGTTATAGGCAACTTAAAGCAAGAAGTATTTGTGCTGATTAGTACTACGTATAAAATCACCACATTTCATAGAAATTGGGACAAATCGGTCAATGACGTTCATTGCAAACATCGGCGATAGATTGTAAGTTCTAGACGTTGATAAAGCCTTAGATAACAAAAAAATATTTATATCTCACTATAGAGATGATAGGTCTTATGGCGTAAGACTTTTTTTCTCACATGACAACCACATTGTGATGGATCTGACGTCACTCAAAGGTCTATTTCCATGTGTAGCAGAGCACGGAAGCCATACATTTTGATTAGCATTGCCGCATAGCCGACCCAAGGGGTAATGAATAGCGCGCGGCTTAGAAACACCATAATTTCGCACTTTCTTCTTAATGCTAAATATTAAAAAAGAAATATTAATAGATGAAATAAGAAACCAAATATTGCGCACGGGCGGGACTCGAACCAGCATCTTTCTGCCTAACCGGGCCAACTCAACAATTGAGCTACCGTGCTGTCGGTCCGACCGCACGAAGAAATATTAAGCTATAACTATAAAGGTGCATGCACACTGACCTGGGTCTGGTTTCTCCGCCTTGGCCGGCGGTCGCCGCGCGTCGGGCAGGGCGGCCACCGCCTTGGGGCTGTTCCGTTTACTGGAGCTGCGGCTCAGCACCAGCGATTGAGGTATCTGTGGAGGGATACCAGAGCTGTAGATCGCATTGGAAGGTAATCATGAAGTTTGAGCTGCAACTCTGTTACACATTGGTTTATTGGAAGTGTAACGTAACCGCATCGCATTACTTTGGTTTAGGTAGTCTAGAGACAAGAGCAAACCCATATCACATAAAAAAAAACTTATATCATTTTGGTTCGAGAATCGAGGCGATTTCGATTTGTGTGGGTAGTAGTAATAATTTTCGGTTGTATTACGGCTCAAGTTGCTACGGTATTGTTACTTTTCCGATTCGACAAGTCTGCTACGGCCTTAAGCAATTGAACCTATCCAGTCATGTCGGTGCCGTCTCAAACTAAACTACAAAGGTCTAGGCTGGGCCCACCACACCGTATCATATTATGACCGTGCTAGGAGCGTATGAGTCATGAAAAGCAACACGATCCGCTCAACTTTGCCAAGTAAACGGATCTACAGCGTTCTGTCTCACCGTTATACGGAACGAGAGCGTATTTTGCCGATGCTGACACGCTTCGTGCATGACACGCGACAGTATTTAGGCACTCATTTATTTTTAATATTTCCTCACCAGCTTATCCGAGCGGTCCCCCGAGGGCAGCCGCGCTATGGTCACGTCGGCGGAGTCCTCGGCAGTTGTACTCACTCACCAGCTTATCCGAGCGGTCCCCCGAGGGCAGCCGCGCTATGGTCACGTCGGCGGAGTCCTCGGCAGTTGTACTCACTCACCAGCTTATCCGAGCGGTCCCCCGAGGGCAGCCGCGCTATGGTCACGTCGGCGGAGTCCTCGGCAGTTGTACTCACTCACCAGCTTATCCGAGCGGTCCCCCGAGGGCAGCCGCGCTATGGTCACGTCGGCGGAGTCCTCGGCAGTTGTACTCACTCACCAGCTTATCCGAGCGGTCCCCCGAGGGCAGCCGCGCTATGGTCACGTCGGCGGAGTCCTCGGCAGTTGTACTCACTCACCAGCTTATCCGAGCGGTCCCCCGAGGGCAGCCGCGCTATGGTCACGTCGGCGGAGTCCTCGGCAGTTGTACTCACTCACCAGCTTATCCGAGCGGTCCCCCGAGGGCAGCCGCGCTATGGTCACGTCGGCGGAGTCCTCGGCAGTTGTACTCACTCACCAGCTTATCCGAGCGGTCCCCCGAGGGCAGCCGCGCTATGGTCACGTCGGCGGAGTCCTCGGCAGTTGTACTCACTCACCAGCTTATCCGAGCGGTCCCCCGAGGGCAGCCGCGCTATGGTCACGTCGGCGGAGTCCTCGGCAGTTGTACTCACTCACCAGCTTATCCGAGCGGTCCCCCGAGGGCAGCCGCGCTATGGTCACGTCGGCGGAGTCCTCGGCAGTTGTACTCACTCACCAGCTTATCCGAGCGGTCCCCCGAGGGCAGCCGCGCTATGGTCACGTCGGCGGAGTCCTCGGGCGGCGGCGGCTGCTGCAGCCAGTTGTATTCACGTTTCTCTACCGGCACGCCTCGGCGCTCGTAGTCCTGCGCTTGCGTTCTACCAAATATAAATACACGTTAGTGTAAAAATTTATAGATTTTTTTAATAACAGAGCGACCTTACTGCTTAAATAGAAGAACCATAGAAGGAGTAGGAGATTGTGAAGTGATTAACGAGATACTTAGAGGTTACCAATATTTGTTAATATATTTTTATTGTCATCCTCTAGCAATTATAGCAATGAAAATTTATGATAACTTTCGAAATCTTTAAAGACGCCGTATTTGTTTACAAAAACACCTTGGAATTTGTATAGGACGTAATTAAAATTAAAGCAGGAAGAAAGCTTGTTAATCATCATGACAATAAGCGATGGTATAAAACTAATACTATTCAAAGCTTAAACCAACTCACCTTAAACTTTCATAACAGTCTAAACATACAACGGCGTAGTCGCCGTTTTCTAATAATAACGAGTTTTCAGTCCGCCTTTGCACTAAAAATGGGAATTCCTGGAACAAAAAACATATTGCTTGACTATACCGAAAATATAATATACGCTAAGGGCCACAAAAAAAAACTTATACACATCCCAACATAGACACTACCACAGCTTCGGGACAATTGTGGGTTAGTGCTGAGAAGAAGCTGCGCAACAAACTCTGTTACTATTCAACGCCTCTTTTTAAAATATTTTTTTTATGTTATTGTCAGTCTATTTTTATGCTGACAGAGGCAGAAAGACGTCGTAACCTTTTAAAACTAGGATTAAATGTAAGCTCTAACCTCCGCAAGTGGCCCCTTATCGCATCTACTAGGTACGTTACCCAATACGGTCGAGGTCTCTGCCGCCTAATCACTTACAAACGATAATCGCTTGCACAGACGAGACAAAAACGGGCCTCACTTAAAACAACTGACGACGCAAGTTGCAACTGATTTTGGCTCTTGGTAAGGCGGTGGTAGGTGTCTAGTGGGTATGCGGTCAATCCATTAGATAAGTAGTAGCATTTTAACTGCCTCGGTGGCGTAGCGGTTAGAGGGTCGCATTTTAAAGCGACGACTGCGCCAGAGGTCCCGGGCTCGATTCCCGGGTCGGGCCAAAAATATGAACCTGAGTTTTCTGTTCAGAAATTCTCAGGGAATCCCGGAGTTGGGAAGTTGGCGTGATCTCTCTTCGGTTGTGTCAGATTGCTGTCCCCATCGGGCTATGAGAGTGAAAGGAATAGAGAGTGCACCTGTGTTTGCGCACACACTTGTGCACTATAATATGTCCCGCGCAGTTGGATGGTCGTTGTGACTGGCCAACGTAGTCGAAAATCGGCTACGGGGACTATTAAGTAGTTGATTGTGTAATACCTTAATTGGTAGCGCTCTCACGCGTTTCCGGTAGGTTTTGATCCCGCACAAGTGGCAGTGGTAGTCGTGCGTGTTGTACGCCCTCCGCTCCGGTGGGTACCCGCCGAGGGATTCGTATCTGTGGGCAGAAACAAGTTGGTTACAATTACTGCGTTATTTTACTACAACTGGGTGACTTTGAAAACATTGGCAATATTTTAAACTAAGTAACTACTCATCATCCTCATCATCATTTTATGAAGATTTGTATGAAAAAGCGCGACGAGGCACATTGTCTCTACCATGTGTGTTGTTGAGGTACATTGACTTGAGCACATTGGCAATGGAATATTTGAATGTTTGTTATTACATTTTAACAGTTAAACAGGACAATTTTCAATTTTCGAACTGACCTGCTATTTGAATATAAGTAAGATGTTTTTGTTATACATTTATTTATACAAATAACAAAGGTTTAAGTAAGGTTACTTGGATCTTTATGTATTATTATTACATGAAGTTAACACATATGTTAGAAGCCAGGTTAAGAGGTAAGACAATTTGTCTTCTATTTCAGTGACAAAATATTAATTATACTCGTGCTTCGTCCTCGAGATTAGTATTCCTACCTAATTATATTAAAACCTAACAATATAAACAAACACTATGTAGTAACGCGTAAGTGTTGCCACTTCCTTGCACTTAGTTTAAATATTTTTTAACATTTCCGTGTGAATAATATAAATTCACACGGAAATGATAAAATGACACAGTTTCCGGCAGAAAATTAAAATATTTTCTTAAGGAAAAGGAAATACGTCATCTCCCCACCAACGACCCCACCTCGTTAGATTCTCGCAGTCGTGGCCTCATTCGCAAGTTAGTGCTCAACCACTTCGCACTTCAACGAAAAGAAAAAACGAAAATACCATTCAGTATTTGGCAAATACATTGAAAAAATTGGAAAGAAATATAAAACGCTCAAGAAAAAGAAAATTGTTGACGGATTCATCCAGCTCTTCGTAAAGTTCAAGAAGCAGCTTGTCTCAAAGCTCAAGTAACGCTTCACCAGCTCCATCAACTTTATTAGTGTTATCAGACCAAGGTTAGTTTTTATTATATAATATACCCAGTGCATTTAACACCTATGGTGTCATTCCAGTTAATATTAACTGATGTGAGGTGAATTCAACCTCAAGGAATACACACGCGGATATTTTCGCAGTGTTCAGTGCACCCATGGTGCATTAGCGACTCGATTTAAAGAGTTGCCGACACCCATGGTGTCGTACCCTATTAGTAACCATGTTACATCACGCTGACAGTCAGCCAAACTGCGCCCATGGCGCCAATTCAACAACCATGTTGTTGATACAATCCGTATTCCGTGCACATATGATGCATTAGCGACTCGATTGAATGAGTTGTCGACACCCATGGTGTCGTACCTTATTAGTAACCATGTTACATCACGCTGACAGCCAGTCAAACTGCACCCATGGTGCATTAGCGACTCGATTGAATGAGTTGCCGACACCCATGGTGTCGTACCTTATTTGTAACCATGTTACATCACGCTGACAGTCAGCTTAACTGCACCCATGGTGCCAATTTAAATAACCATGTTGTTGATACAATCCAAATGCTCATCAACTTTTCGTTCTTCATGCACATCAGCACGAAGACTACGAAAATGTAGCGACAGCAGAATCTGGTCCTGCCACCGCTTCATCCGCACCGAGGCCTGCCGCGCCACCCGCGGAGCCTGTCGCTGGTACGTCGGCCAGTGCCGCCGTGGGGATGCCACGACACCACTGAGCAAGCTTCAACAGCAATAGAAGCAGGTTTAGATCCTGATATTCTCGACATATTGGGTATCGACCCATTATCTGTCGTAGACTATGGCCCAAACATCAACGATGACTTGGCCACTCGTCTGAATCACAACGCCACATCGGGTCTCGATAAAGACTCGGCTAAGAACTGTTGCAGAAAAACCTGGTTACAATGAACAGTAAGTAAAGTTAAAAGCCTCATAGACGTCGGCAGAATTCTATGCGATGTCCAATACTTAGAAGGTAGATCCGAATAATATCTATTCTGATAAAACCTCACCGAAACCGTGAAAGCCGCTAAAGCCGTCTCCAGATCGGGCTCCGATATGAAGACCGACTCGGCAAGAAACCCAAACAAGGAGGGGAATCGTCGGGCGGCTGTGGGCCCTGCGCGCTCCTAGCCGCCGCCCCCAGCTCGAGTGACGACGAGCTACCAGCCTCCGCCGCCGCCGAGCAGCGCGCGCGGGCACTACTCGACCGCGTCGTCGTATGCGCCCATACTGACGAGGAGGCGCTAAACGCAGACGAGGTACGTTATGCAGGCAGACTGCATCACTTTTATAAATAATGGACGCTCATCACACAAGATCGAGCGATCCTTTCGTGGATAAATGGATACCGAATACGATTCGATAAGCCGGTTTGTCAATCGGACCCCCCTGTCACGTATATCTTCAGATTCAGACCGTTCACAATATTTTGAGTCTATAACTTGTTATCTATTGGAGCTATCTCTCCGTGTGAACCCTGTCCAGATGTGTACCTAATGGGAAATGCGATTCATATTAAATCTTAATTATTATTTTTTTATAAATTCATTGTAGAGGACCTGCGCTCAATTTTAAAATTAGTTACAAGAAACGCTTATATGACGACTATCGATTTAAAAGACGCCTAATGTTTTAATTAAAATTTACCCTGACTCGCGCAAATGTCTCCGATTTAACACATAGTAAACAAATGTACGAACTTAATCAGTCAGGTATCAAACGACTGCCGGGAGTCGCATAATAATGGAATTTCTATTGTGTCTCGTTCACACATACTTGACGAGTTAACGTTAACCCACCGTTTGGTATATGTACCGCCCCATATAATGTATATGCACAAATTGATGAAACCAATAGTAAATTACTTAGATTTTGCAGCTATCTATCATCAATATATGTCGGTGATTTATTTTTTACTGAAACTTTGTATTCAAAATGTTTAGAAAGCATACATTTGACACAAAAATTACTAGAATCCCTGAGCTTAATAATCAATAAAGAAAAAAGTAAATTTACTCCTGCTATACGCTGCAACCGAGTGTTTTGGATGGATAATTAATTCATAAAACTAGTGTATATCTTTACCACTCGATAAAAGATCAAGAATTTAATATTACAAATTCAATCATTGACAAATTAAACAATTCTTAAATTTGCTCAGCTAGTATCTAGGATTATTAGTTTCTGCTTAGTGCTTGCCCAGCAATTAAATATGGGTGGTTATATACCAAACAGTTAGTACGTTGCAAGTACCTTAACTTGAAAAACAAAATGATTTTGACAAACTTACGAACATTCCAGATTTTTACACTCAGATCTTAATTGGTGGTTAAATGTGATAGAAGATTCTGTTTATGCTATAGAAATATTATCTGACGCTTCAACAACGGGGTAGGGAGCGGCTCGTAACGGTCAAACAGCAAGTGGACAGTGCACGGACCACTGTAATGGTCCAAATTGGAAAAATCTGTCATATTATTTAAGTAAACTTGCTAGTAGCGTTTTTAGCGCTTAAGTTTTTAATTGAACATATTAACAACTGTCAACTACTTTTACAAGTCGACAACATCACAGCCTTGAGCAACATTCATCGAACGCCACCCGTTCAGACAATTTAACGAACAGTATTTGACAGTGGTGTGAAGCTCGCTGTATATATGTTACTGCGGCTTATATAAAATCCACCAATAAAGTAATCGCTGACCGTGAGTAGAGATGCTCACATCCCGATGTTGAATAGGAATTATTATCTGATAGATTTGGAAAGTTTCAAGAAACGTTTAAAATTCCTCATATAGATTTATTTACAAAAAATGCAACATAATATAATTCATGATCTCGCGATCCTGACGCTTATACACCGGATGCTTTCACCTTCTGTTGGTTCAATATTTTTTTCTTTACATTTCCACCTGTGGCAATCATACTTAAAACTCTAAGAAAAAATATCACTGCTAAAGTTCGAGGTATCGTGGTTGTACCAGTCTGGCCGACATAGCCATGGTACCCTTATTTAAAACCCTCATTATCTCTGATATTGTGTCACTTAGATCATCAGATATAATTATTCCTCATTCCAGCGGGAACGTACATTACGAACTTATCCTGGAAGCCGCGCTCTTATCCTCTCTTCCGCTCTTATCCGCGCTCCTTGCGGAGAAGCGTCCTACTGACAGCCATAGATGTAATGCTTGCATCCTTATCTAATAATATATTAAAGCAATACGATTCATGCTATAAAAAATGGTTTGCGTTCTGTGACGAAAACAAAATCGATTTATATGCACCATTGGTTCCTAATTTTATTCAGTTTCTTTCTTATAATGGTTTTAACAATGGAAATCAATATCAAACCATGAATTTGTCATAGATACGCAATATCACTTTTAGTTGAATCTATAGAAGATGTCCTAACATCAAAATTTTGTAAGGATGCATATAAACCTAGACCACCATTACCACGATATAATAATAATGACGGGGGATCCTAATACTGTTTTAGATTTTTTATCTTTAGTATATCTATCTGAACAAGGAAATAACATTAAACAAACTTTCAAAAAAAAAAAAAAGTGTAACGTTGCTGGCTCTTGTAACTAGTCACAAAGTCCAGACTCATCCAAAAATCAAATTAAAAATCTCGTAAAACTTCAAAACCAAATTATCATTAAAATTCTAAGCCTGGTGCTAATCAACCAACATTACACTTACCCTATTTTACAAATAAAACATGTATACCCACAATAATACATGTCCATCACACACAATAATATCTTACATTAACAAAACGATTGATTTAGAAACTCTTAATAATTTGTTTATTAGTTGCCTGCCTGTGAGTTCTCAAACTTTAAGCAGGTGGATTAACTCTGCAATGCAAGATAGTGGAATTGACGTCTACATTTTTAATAGCGCATAAAAATGAAGTTAATGGTGAACTTATAAGGAAAACTGCCGGTTGGAGCGGCAATTCCACTGTCTTTGCTAACCTTAATGATGCTTTTACTGTGTTTGCGCGAACTATAACCTCATTAAAAAGATAAAATTAAAAAGTTATTTTATGACGGTATGATAATCATATTTAGTACAAATTTGATTGTATGTTGATTTATTTGAATGTTTGCTTCCTCTATGGATGTAATATTTCCCTAACAATTCTCTCAACATCTACATAGTGTTTGTTTATATTGTTAGGTTTTAATATAATTAGGTAGGAATACTAATCTCTTCGGACGAAGCACTTCGTATAATTGTGATCGAACTTCACTTACAGGTAAGTTCGTTTAATCATCAATTGAACACTATAATTTACTTTGTGATAAATCACATTTCTTTAAAATCAAACTATGTGAGTAGATTTTTTGTTAGGATTGTAAAAATAGACTTGGGCCTTTGATGATTCAGGGCAGTAGTAAAGGACATCCCCTTGCGCTGTTCTGTTCCTCTGCTTTTATTATTCAATAACATTGATCAGCTGATGATTTTTTGAGGCAGGCGGCCCCGAGCGCAAAATGCTCCGAGTTGTATGAACATTTGTATGGAAAAACACGAGAACGCACAATGTGCCCACTGCACACAACCGCTCATTGTGGTTATTTTAACTTAACCAAACCAAAATTATTTTTGTTTTTTGTCATTTCTGATAGCAAAAACCACTTCTATGGAAAAAAAATGTCCACGAAAAAAAGCCAAATGATAAAAATATTACAAAAATATTCGCCGACGCCATTAGTGTATTGGTTAGCGCCCCTGACTATTACGCCGGCCGTCGCGGATTCGAATCCCGCAACATCTGTACCTAAGTCATGGATGTTATATGTATTGTAAGTATTTATGGAAGTCGCTCCCGTCATAATCGTTGCCTGGTACTTCGTAACCCAAGGAAGAAAATTCCTTACCACGTAATGAGACAATTGGTGTGTTGTCTGGCGCATATATTTCATATGTATTTTATTAAATCCTTGTGTAGCAGAGGCAAGGCTCATTTATTCCTTTAAGCATTATTGCAAAACCAAATCTCTAACAAAAGGTGTACTTAAGACATTGTGGCATTCACTAATACAAATCATGTAAGCTCCTAGTAGTCAATGTAAATATACGCCTTTATCATTAAGTCCACCTTTTCTTACACTTATGATTGTGCAATCAAGATTATAAATGAATATACAATGTGCGAAAGCTAAAGACACGATTTCACAACTTTACATTATGTATAATGAGCGTCAAACAGCTGCCACAAAATTAGTAACATAAAAATAAAATGGTGCGACCGAACCTGAACATAATAGCCTCCGCAAAAAGTATTTTCGCCTTGATATTACTCTAATGGTGAATGCATTCTTAAATTGTAGTAGTAGTATGTTTATCATTATTTCTCTGTCTCTTTTTTGTCACTCTATCGCTTTCTTCGCGCCGCCTGTATTTTCTCTGTTAAGACCTATGGTTGACTGGTAGATAATGCTTTTAGCATTAAGTCAGCCACATGCACTGTTTGTCTGTGCATGCAGTTTAAAATAAGTAAATAAATAAAATGGTATTTATAAATACATATAAATAAATAAGTGATTGAAGTAATTCACCTTCTCCATTGGCTCAGTAGCGAGTGGTAACAGAAGGTACAGACTAGAGCGGAGCCGTTTTCACGTAACTGCTCCGCGTTCGGATGACTCTGAAAACAAAAAATACATGTACCATTAGTCCCTACTAATATAAATTATTTCATTATTTCAAAAATATTTTAATTGGCTTGAAAGGCTTTGTTAACTTACAATGGTAGTTCATGTGCTTAAAACCATTGCGATTCGATTTTGGCATTCTCTCCCCAAAGAAATCAGAATGTCCCCCAACAAATTTACGTTTAAAAAGCCTCTCCGCACAACCAATCTTAACCATGGTTCACTTCAGAACTAACTGAACCACCATTTTGAAATTGCACTACACTGTTACACTGCACTGCACTATACTGCTGAACATAGGCCTTAACTAAGGTTGCGAGCACTTACATATGTATGACCAATTAAATAGTATAGTAGTTCTATGTATGTTCATTAGTCTTTTTTGCTTATCTAATTATTTATTTGTGTAATCTTAGATGTTATTGCATTTTACAATTATATTTTTTGTATTACTTTCATTTATTAATGAAAATTGTTAGGGCTGAGCCGAGACCAAACAGCGGCAGGATTGCCAGAACGTAGTGGTAAGTCTAGTGGTGTTGCTGAGTAGCAGCAACATAAGTTCCGGCAGAAGGCTAAAGATATAAGTAATCAGAAAGGCTTCTGACTGGGCTAAGAGTTTTAAACTGTGGTGTGGAAAGCAAGAGGGAAACCACCTATAACACTATATATATTATATATTACACTATCTTCCCTAATTTTGCGTTTTTGTGGAAAAATCTCCACCGCCAACATCCTGGCGGTCCTCTAAAGTATGATGATAAATGATAATCAATGAAAATAATATTTAATTAATAAGTGAATGCTAGTTCTTAAAAGATGAAATAAGAAACCAAAAATTGCGCACGGGCGGAACTCAAACCAGCATCTTTCTGGCTAACCGGGCCAACTGCTCTTCCAATTGAGCTACCGTGCTGTCGGTTCGACCGCGCGAAATTCTTGAAACCAAGAAAGATGCTGGTTCGAGGTCGCGCCCGTGCGCAATTTTTGGTTTTCTTCATCTTTTAAGAATACAAATATGACACTGTGAGTGTTAAACAAACATTGTAAACAATTGAATGCTAGTCACCTGGTGCGTCAAGAGACACGGGAAGTAGGGCGCGTTGCCCTGCGGCTGCCCGTACAGGATCCGCGCCAGCGTGAAGTCCGAGTGCAGCCCGCACAGGAAGCAGTATATTGACGTGCAAGCTGCAACAAACATACACTATTACATATAGAATACACGACAAATAACTGTCAGCTTCAACATATTTACTAACCTTCTTATTCATAACTAGCGGCCCGCCAGCGACTTCGTACGCGCGTAATAGTTTTACTCCGTTTGGTTCCCATAGATAGAAAATATTTATAAGCCTATACGCATTAAACTACTTCTATAGCCTTCCCCGATAAATTAGCTATCTAACAATGTATCTAACATATTTTATAACCGGACCAATAGCTCCTGTTATTAGCGCGTTCAAACAAACAAACAAAAACATTCAGTTTTTAAATATATATGTAGAAATGCGTATAGACAATGCATATAGATAAATGTTAGGTATATTTTATGAACACACAACACGTAGCCCGGTCTTTGATCTGGTCAAATTTACACGGGGTTAATATCTTTTTTTTACAACGAAATTTAAATACTTACGACGCCTATCGTATTATTTATTTCGGGTGCTAATAGAAAGACCAGGCTATATTCTGTGTGCTTACACAGCACCATGCCACATACAGGCTGTGAAAGAAGCAAATTCCCTCAAGTCTTCTCTCGCTACCTTAAGAGTTTGAATTTGAGCTTTGTTTATGGTTATTGGTTATAGCGAATACCTACTCTACTTTCTTGAATGCAAATCGTAAATAGAAAGGGACAATTCTATGTAAAGATCTACGCCACCATCATCATCAACATCCAAAAGCCGTCCACTGCTAAACATAGGTCCCCCTTGAAAAAATTGCAGAAAAGTTACACATTGGACACCTTTCGATCACAGGAGCAGCGTAGAATGTCCACCGACAATATGAACATACGATCTGCAATCTACACTGGACACAGACCGATTGATACCTACGCTGTTTAAACACAAAAAAATATTATTTACTATTCTAAGCAATAAAATCTCTTCTCGAGAGCAACATCAATAACAAACATGTGTCAAATATTCTGTCTCAGATCATGTCAAAAACTGTCAAAAATGAAATAAAACATATTTTAATCGTAAGCACTAAAGAGTATTGACATCAAATTCGAAGCAAATCACCCCCATAATAACTTTGCACCCCTTTTTAACCCCCTTAGGATATGAATTTCAATAAAATACAAAACAAGCATTCCGTCAATTTTGTAAAAGAATGTGTATGCAAAATTTGAAGTAGATTGGACCAAGGGATCTGGTTGTCCCATACAAACTTTGCACCCCTTTTTGACCCCCTTAGGGGTGGAATTTCTGAAAATCCTTTCTTATCGGATCCCTTCGTCACACAAAGAACACACCCTCCCAGTTTCAGGTCTCAACAATCAGCGGTTTAGGCTGTTCCATCAGTCAGTCAGTCAGTCAGTCAGTCAATCAATAAGTCAGTCATTCAGGACAAAGCATTTTATTGGTATAGATAACGCTAACAGTCAAATAAACCTGTTTTAACTATTACACTGTTTTGTCTCGTTCTTTCTTGGCTGGTTACCTTAACCAGTAGATAGATATGCTTGAACCTTTATTGGTAAGTTCAAGCGAGAAAATCAGGACTCAGTTGATAACAAGCCGACTACAGCTGCATCTATGATAACAATATAATTAAGTATTAATAACTCACCATTATTACTCGCGACCGTGCGGTCCGAGGTGGTGGAGGGAGGGGTGGGGATGACTCGGTCGCCGTTCACCGACGAATTCGACGGCAGCGGCGAGGGAATATTATATCTGAAACACATACATTCGATTATGAATATATACTTAAATCTACTTAATTATTGTACCAATTGTCTCCAGCTATGGGTCTCATAAAGTAGCTTTAATCAAGGCAACGAGCGATGGAGATCAGTATGTTCGGCGTTCGAATCAGAAATGAGAAGTTTTGTGAAGAACTAGGGTAACTGATGTCCCTGACAGGGCTATCCCTGTGGATCAGTAATCTCAAATGGCAATGGGCAGGGCGCATAGCGCGAAGATCTGATGTCAGAAAAGTTCTAGATTGAAGACCCTTCTACCACAAGCGCAGCGGAGGATGTCCACCGACTACATGGACAGACGACCTTGAAAATTTTAGAGGATTGCACTGCAGGTCGCAGTGGGAAACCTTCGGGGACGCCTATGGTATACGGTATAAAACATAATTTTTGTGTTTTGTGTAATTTTTATGTAGGATATGGACGTCGAACGGAACGTAAGACGTAAGAGATAACAGACGAGAAATAGCGAGAAGGGAGAAGAACGTTTGAATTTCATTAAGGAACGCGGAAGTCGACGTTATGATTGACATGAGAAGAGTGTGAGGGTCTGAAGATGGAGTAAAGACGTATTTATTATTATAGAAGACGTTCAAAAAATATAGTTAAACCAATCCGGTATTTCTAGTTATACAAGCCCCGAGCCCCAAATTTATGTGTGTTTGTGATGTAAACCAATAAACGTATGTTCTTTCTTTTTATATTCAGCAGCGGACACGTCCTTTGGCTGATGATAATGAAGATTGTATCAGGTTGTGACGCTCACCTCCTATGTTCAAGAGGAACCCTCTCGGCGTCCATGAGCTCCCACTGGCGCGCCAGGTGGCGCACGCAGCGCGAGCACGCCAGCACGCGGCCGCCGCGCGCGCCCGCCGCCAGGCACGGGAAGTGCATCGCGTGCGAGTTCATGTACTCCGCCGTGGTGGACAGCCACTCCATGGCCTGCTGGTGGAACAGCCCGGCGCACACGTAGCACCTG
>OY757274.1:10683106-10712989 GCA_963584085.1 Pyrausta aurata
ACGAATAGTTTGATATGGTGCATGAGTGCGTGAGTGTGTTATGATGATGGCACTAACCTAGCCTCAAGTGGTCGGCGGAGTCAACGACGAAGATGACGGCGTGAGCGCGTCGGTAGTGCCTCTCCCACAGCGCTCGGTGTCGCGGTGCGCCCGACACGTCCCACGCGCTAAACGACACTCCACCACCTGCGGAATAACTATTCTGTATCTACAGAATATGGTATACGGTTTAAGGAAATGTAAATTATTTAGTCGTACGTCACCTCAAAAGTGCGCTCGCGTGATAGCTTTAGCGTGCATTACTCTCAGATTCTGAAGTCTATCTGGAAGCATGCCGCTTATTTTTGAATCTTGATCTCAAAGCTTACTTGAAAAGTGCTCCTGTGTGTTAGCAACAGTTGGGACGGTGCCTTGCGCCCTCTGCTCGGGTGGTCGCAGGGCGTTCAAAAGAGTGCTTTTGCCACTGTTGTCGAGCCCCAGTACCAACACCGTCACCTCCGTCTGCCCACGTCCCAGCCAGATTGATAGCTTGTCCAGAAGACCCATGGGTTGGTAGCTTTTATCCTCAATTTATCTTAACTATCTGCCATTTCGATAGAGATGATTATTATAGCAACAATTATTGTGATTGAAAGGTTTACTCTTTTTAGCAAAACAAAACTCACCAGCTACAAATACTACGTTGACTATTTCTGAGCTACATCGACCGACGACCACTTTGTAGTTAATCTGTGAATAAAATAGTCACTACTATCTTCTTCGGTATTTTTTTTACAATCGGAGGATGAGTCTAGAATAATGAGGCACGTTTAGATTGGCAATAGAAAGAGAAAACATTCGGTTGCAAATCAGTATTGATGGACGCGGTTGCTTAGCAACCAGATTTCAAACACTGCTAGTAGTGACTTGGCAACAGCGCTACAATGAACAGAATGTCAGTATACCCAGCTGCATAAGCAAAACATCTGAATTCAAATCGTGTATCCTGATCAAAGTCGAAGTTAAATGTTAAAATTGTTTACAGCTTTATTCGAATTCAAAATTTATAAATTTCTGATAAGGATTCCGGAAATTTTATTATTCTTCAGACTGTTTTCTTATACCTTACCACTAATTATAATATATTAGTACTTGACCTTACTCAGGTTTTGTAATGATCTTACGGTGACATATAACAGATGGCGTTAGTTGCCCGTAAAACGTATATTGGCAGTTTCAAGTTTGCACTCTGTATTTATTTATGAGGTTTTTTTCTGAGGGTGACTACTGACTGGAGAAAATGATTTTGATGTGTGTTTTTGAGATTTTTGTTGCGGATCAAGACATTAAAGAAATAATTACCGAAACCAAATTATTTCCGAGGTTATTTCGTTTGAATATAAACGTAGAATTATCTGAATAAATTCAAATTCAAAATATTTATTTCAATTTAAGTAGGTCATTAATTCAATTTTGGAAATTAGGTAATTTCTTGACACGAACGTCAAATATACACTGAAAAAAATAAGAACAATAAATGTGTCTGTGTGTATCTTTTGGTAGTGATAAAGTTTCTAACGGATCAGGGGTAAGTTAAGTTAACCTATTTTGCAAATGGACTTGGTGTCCTTGGACTCTCAACTAGCTAATATTAGTAACCGATTTCAAAATGTGAAATATCTTGTTCACAGTTTATGGAAATGCCCTTTATTGTTGTGCAAAGCTGAAACACTAGGCTTTAAATCATATTAATAACACATTCTGCAAAGCAAAGGAAATTATCATCCGGCCGCATGTATGAACTTTTCCTGCTCATCACACCAGCCATGGTCATCTCTAGGATATTTACTTAACTTATGCAACCGAACTGGGCCCCTATTTTTGAATCACTCGCTTGGATATGGCGTGTGATTTTTGTTCGAAAACACATTAAAAATCAACGGAAATTCTAAGAGCAATGATTTTTCAAATCCTTTTTGTGTACATTACAACTGGTTTTCATTCCAAAATTCGACTTTAATCATTGAATATCACTCGCCATCTTGACGCGAGTGATTCAAAAATAGGGCTCCTGGTACTCGAATTTGATTGTGGAGCGATTGTTTACGTCACTTGGTTTTAAGAAATGAACAAACTTATGTTTAGTAAGTACCTACTTCACTTAAATGCATTTCAATTATTTTGTGTCAGATATCAAGAACCCAAATCATTACAGTTTTTTTAGCTTTTCGGTCTTTTTGGGTTCGTTAGTGGCATAATAAAAATATGTTTCAAAACACCTATAAAATTATGTAATTTAATTCATTATTTGTCTTTAATATCACAGAAATAACTGCATTCACTGAGATTCCTTCAAGTACCCAGTCTAAAGTTTTAAACACGTGTGTTGTCAGCAGCGTTATTTTCCGTCACTTCATTTTCAAGCTCTTTCTCCTTCCCACTCTTGTCTAAAATCCTATAAATATTTTCCGGCGTCAACCCCCGCGTCTCGGGCACGGCCACTAGCGCGAAGATGGCGTATGCGCCAGTGAGTAGCGCGGCGAGAAGTAGCGCGCTTGGCAGACCGCACTGCGCCGCTAGCGCAGGGAATACCACCACTTCTACTGCGTTCGCTATGCATGCTGCGGCAGAAGCCAGCATTAGCGCTGCGCTTCGAAACTGTGAACAAATATTTATTTTAAGCACCTGCATTTCGGCTTACAGGCCTAAAATTAGTAAGAACTAAGTAAATTATCTTTTATATTGCCTCGCAGGAGTTGTAAGAAGCAGAGTGTCCACCTCGGGAATAAAGATGCCCTCGCTACACTCAGGATTCTCTATTATATCCCTCGCTGTCGCTAGGGAGTAACATTGATTCCTCTTTCGCTTCGCTAGAGAGTCAAAATTATATCGTTTCGCTCGTGATTCAAGATGGATAAGACACTACTTTATTCCCTTAGCTAATAGGCTAAAGATCCTGACTTAGCAGGAAAATGTTATTATAGCACCAGGTGCACTAGTTTTTTTCTATATCGTTGAGAGAAAATCGGTATCCGTAACCAAATTATGTTTTTACATTATGGTACATAAATTATCTGTATAATTCTGATCTACACCAGACATTATTATAGACGGTTACTAATCGTTCCTGAATGACTAGCGACATAGGAGCGCTGTCAGAGAACTAGACTCAACAATACGGTGATTAATGTACCCTATCTATCAACTAGTTTTTTAAATGTTTTATTAAAAGTTCTTGACTGTCCTAAATTGCGTTGACCTCTAATGTAACGTTATACAATCGTTAGTGCTTTTCTCTTGCTTATTAGTTATTTCTGCCGTGTTATTTGGTTTAACAAGATTCAATACATAAAACTTTACAAAATTCTTTCGTTTTTTAAATATTTTCGGTATCTTCTGCTTTTAGCGTGCGAACCTACATTTATTTTGTTCTTCAACAGCATTCTTAGTGCACTTTCCAAGCAAAATTAAGTTATTTATTCATTACAGTTACCTGATAATGGAACATATCAGCGAGCAACGCATACGGCGCGGGCTGCAGCCCTACGTTATCGGCGGCCACTGCGCCCGCCAGCGCGATGCCGGCCCACTGGCCCTCCCCGACCCATGCCGCCCCTGTGCCCAGTGCTAGGCACGCCCCTGTGGCGAATGCTGACGTGATGAGGAGCCGCTGAGAAGAAAGGGGGTAAGTTGTAGGTTATTATTGTAGCTTTACTCGTTAATGTCTTCTCCGAATCTAACTAAATGAAAGTGCCGATAACGGTAAGTTTTACTTACCAGATGTTATAATATTAATTACATGACCATCGTGCGCCGGTATAAAAGATCAGTAATCCGGATCATCAGTCCTAGTACTACCTACATCTAATTCTAAATTAACCTGAGGGAAAAGCGACAGGTCTTCACAAAACTTTCAAGAAAGTTGAACTGCAAGCATGTTCGAAATCTATCGAGCGACTGATATGTCATGATGAGACGTCATTGTTTACTAACAATTAATTGTTATCGCGACCGGATTCGGCTGATAGGTATCTGAAGTACCCAAGATTCTTAGTTTTCACTACATAAGATACAATAATTTTAACTCACCCTTCTCCCGACCCTCTCGACCAAATACAACGCAACAGTAGAAGCAACCAGCTGCACGGCACCCAGAACCACTGCTTGCCTTGCCGGTGTCAACAGCGCGTTCGTGCGAACTACTACTGTTGCGTTCATTGCTGGTCCATAATCCAGCACATTTTCATTTAGACCATCAGTTCCGTTGAACAAACTGGTGTTGAAACCCTCAGTAGCATTAGACACAGAGTGTATCTCCAACTGACTGGTGGTAGTTGAACCTTCGTCTCGCGCCAGAACGAAGGTGCGTTCAGCAAACTGCATGAGCGTGTAGACGCCGCAGGCCTCTTGGCCGACGATGGCGATGAAGCTTATTATGAAGGCACGGCGACGGCTTACATTTCCCACTGTGGAGACAAGGAGTTCATATTAGCAAGTTATTAGTTGTGTTTTTTATTAAGGTTCCGTAGCCGAATGGCAAAAAACGGAACCCTTATAGTTTCGTCAAGTCTGTCTGTCTGTCTGTCTTTCTTTCCGTCCGTATGTCACAGCCACTTTATTCTAAAACTATTAGCATCACACAGCTGAAACTTGGTAAATAGATGTATCTTATGCACCGCTTTCCGATTCATGTACTATATGTAAAAAAAAGGTTATTTGAGGGGGGCTCCCATACATGAAACTAAAACCTAAAAAAATTTTTTTACCCTAACCTATACGTGTGTACGGTGTCTATGGATAGGTCTTTCAAAATGACATTGAGGTTCCTAAAACTATTTTTTCTAACGTTTGAGATATAGACGCTTCCAAAGTGGTAAAATGGGCGTCCCCCACATCTAACTTTTGAACTGAGGTAGTGAAAATTTTGCAAAAAATATATGATGTAGATCTTAACAAAAACTTTCAACGAAAATTGGTTTGAGCAAAATCGAACTAGTAGTTTTTGAGATATAGCACATTTTTATCAACCGCAAATATAACTTTGTCTTTCATACAAACAGTATGAAAAACAAAGTTATATTTGCGGTCAACAAAATATTGTGGTATTTTGGCTAAGTGGAAGTAAGAATCCCTAATTCAGTTAAAGTTGGCACGGAACCCTCAGTGCGCGAGTCCGACTCGCACTTGGCCGGTTTTTTTTCATCGTTTAAGCAGATATTTGATCTCGATCGCACCCGATGTCAGGTAGATAAAGGGTGGTGCATATCTGCTTAGTAGCAGCCTGTTCCCTCTTGTCTTCATGAGGCTTAGGTCATATTTCTTAGGGAAAACTTCAGTAGGCAGCGAGTCCATTCCCTAGCTGCACGCATTAAAAAAAATGTCAGCAAAGTGCTTTGTGCGAGCAGGTGGAATGTCAACAACGCAGGGAAGGTACGCTAGCCTATTTCTGGTCCCCTTGTTTGTTATGTTATTGGAATGTCTGAAAAAAAAAAGTGCAACTGCTTCCATGAGACCATGGTCACATGACTGAATTATAATAAGCAGTACAATGTGTAACTTACACATATCCTTTAGAAGGGCATAAGAGCTGATGCCAGGATTGTCTGGTGGAGGTAACGAGGCCAGCTCTTCAGTCAGCGAAGGGTGGTGGATGTCCACTCCACGCAGCCAGGCTAAGGAAGCCACTGCCTCCTGGAAAATACATAGAACATTATTTGGATGAGCAGACATTGGGTCGAAAGACTTTTGTAAGTGGCAGATACCCATGTTTTTTTTTCTAAAATTGCAATGATGATTTAAAAAACAAACGTTTTGTTTTGGGAAAGTTATGCCAATCATACCTTGTCTCTGTTGTTGGCTGCCAAATATGCTGGTGACTCTGGCACTAACAGGAACACAGCGCAGTGAAGAAGGGACATGCTCAGACAGATCCACAGGACTGTTCTGAAAGGGTAGAAAATAAAATAGAGAGATTGAAAAGTATATGTTCTATTAATGCTTACTACTAAAATCTGATCTTACGGATCTTATACAGTTATATATATAATGAATCAGCAATTGTACTTAAAATTTTCTTACTCCCCAAAAGTTAGAAAGTGGCTTAGGAGCCCATGCAATGAATTCTGCCTGAATTTACACACGTCATGAGACACAGGTACAACACTGGATATTAGACGAACTTTATCTCAATAACTCGACTAGATTTTACTTTAAGCACCTTTTGCTGCTTAGCTGAACATTCCCGCCGTGTGTTTATGACTCTCGCGTTTAATTGAATTTTTCTACTCCCGGCGATAATCCTGACTCCATTAGCGAGCTTTGAACGGTTATTGAAATTTTACGCCGCCATTTACAGCGCCAGCTCGTTGCCGCTTTAATATCGTTTCACGATCATCGGGTATTGGGGTTAAGGATAATGACGGTTTCAGGGTGACGTTGGAATGCAGGATAAAAAGTGTGGGATAGATGTGCATAAATTGTTTGGTGATATCCATTGGTAATATATAATTGCGCTTCTTTGATATAGTATCGGTAAAGCGTCATTATTGAAAGGTTATCCTTTATCTTTCATAGTACTTAAGTTCTTATCTGATCTACAGTAGTAGTAGAACTAAGGGAGAAAGTGTTGTGACAATTTGGTCACATTAGGTGCACACAACAAATATCAGCGGAGGACTTTGACGGCTGCTGTCTGCATTTGCCAAGCAGTTATGGGATGGGATGATATGGTCACGAAAAACGTAATTAGAACGAAGAAGAAGTTTATGGTCCGTCCGGTGTACTATCAATGATTTGTCGTGTTTGATCACCCATTACGTCGCGTACACAAAACAGGCACTACTTATCTACTTACCGGTGCGGCATCGCGAAGTCTGCAGCAAGATACATGAGCAAGAAGCCGATATTATGCGCTGGAATGAGTGCTGCAGCAGCCGCCCCACGCACTCGCTTCTCACACATCTGTATTGGAAAGAAACCTGTTTGATTAATGTCCTAACAAAAGAGACACTTTGGAATAAAGATACTAGCTAGCGGGCTTTTGGACCGCTAAATATATGCAATCTGCTCTCTGCAGCTCGAAGTTACCCCAGTTAAATTCCTGCAACCGAATTTCCACCTTATGTTGACGAAATAGAAAGTAATTGTAATATTTGTGATTTATTATACCTCTCTGGCCACGAGTGGCGATATGGAGTATGCGCCGGCGCCGCCAAGTCCGGCAGCCACGCGCGCCACCACTACCCACCATCCGCCGCCAGCCAGCTTCAGAGACCAACACACCTGCAATCGAAATCAGGATAAGAGTAAATAAGCTGTCTGTAGGAAGACATGAGCTATCCTCACGACATGATGATTGGCTATTTTAGTAGAAATAAAGATTCTAGAAAGGAAAACCACATATTATGACGATAGATCTTCTATAAAAATCGTCTTCCCGCACCTGCTCACCAACCAGAATACCACCAAACCAAACCAGAACCAGGCTAACAAAAAGCTATGTGGAAGCATAGGGAGAGGTTGGGAAGCCTATCTATCAGTGGTTTCTCTCACTCGCTAGTAATAAGACTCAGCTTACGAAAATTTGTCTATGTATACTAATATGTTATCAGTTATCACGCGTTGCTCATTTTATGAGTAAACTTACCGCAAAGAACAATAAGTTTCTATCAGGACGAACGTCATCTCTGATTCAGTGTTAGTGCTCTGTAGAACGGTTATAGCCGTCATAATCCACCGCTCAACTAGTAACTACATACTTACCACAAAGCACAGTGAAGTGGCTATCAGCGCGAACTTCCTCCCGTACGTCAGTGCTCGTGCACTCAGCGGGACTCCCACCAGTGAAGCCAGGAATGTGGTAGCAGCCGCCGCCACAACGCGCGCCCCGTCTTCGTTGGCTGCCATCTTACATCCGTCCTCCCGCTCCCCGCTAACTAACGAGACCCACCCCATCGCTAGCCCGAGGGATGTTGTTGGAATGTTAACTGGAATCATAATTGAAATATTGAATTTTTGTGGAAGGAAGGGAGCAGGGGTGATCACTGCGTTTTTGTCTAAGTAATGGGCAAATCTCAATCCAGAAGCGCTGTGATTGTAATAATTTCACAGTTCACACTTATTCTAGTTCGCGCATATCTACATATATCGCATATAAAAACACCGGCCTTTACCACGCTAACATTAAGTCCTTTCAATCAGTGAGATCAACCGCTAACGTTCTCAAAAAATAAGAATTTTCCACAACTCAAATGGATAAATAATTTGGTAGGCACGAACCAGTCACAAGGAAGTAAGTACATGAACTTGCTCAACCAATGATGTTTCGGAAGGCGATCCTATTTCCTTGCTTTCGATCCCACGACAGGAGCGCGTCAAGAACCGGAATTGTAACCACCAAACCACTAGACCACGGATATTTTCGTTACGAAGAGTTGAGTGGCAAGTTCCCAGGCAATTTACCTACTTGTTACTACAAATTAAAGTTTAAAAATAATTTCTTTTGTGACAGGTATATCTATCTATACTTATACTTATAATATTATAAAGCTGAAGAGTTTGTTTGTTTGTTTGTTTGTTTGTTTGTTTGTTTGTTTGTTTGTTTGTTTGTTTGAACGCGCTAATCTCTGAAACTACTGGTTCGAATTGAATAATTCTTTTTGTGTTGGATAGTCCAGTTATCGAGGAAGGCTATAGGCTATATTACATCACGCTACGACCAATAGGAGCAAAGATATAGTGGTAAATGTGTAAAAAAACGGGAGAAAGAAGTCACTATTCCACGCGGACGAAGTCGCGGGCAAAAGCTAGTAGTTAATAAAAGACCTTCAATATGTGTTTAATTAATTATACTCGTATGTTTACATTCTTAAAATAAACAGTACAAATAAATAGAATATAATAATTATATTATATTTATTTGTACTGTTTCTTCTTCTTCTTCTTCAGCACGTGTTTGCCCACTGCAGGGCATATGCCTCTCCAAACTTCCTCCACGCCGCTCTGTCTTGTGCTTTTCGAAACCAGGTTGTGCCGGCTTGCAACACTCCTCTTCCCGACTCTGGGTCTCCACTAGAACTTGTATTGTTTATTTAAAACCAAAATTCATCATACTGTCTGATAATGATAATTAATACAGACATTATTGAATCCGGCAGGTTGAATTACTACGCAAGTGCAATTCCAGATTATCTAATAGTGTGGAATGCATTGATTGATTTTCTTATTATTATCTATACATATAAAAGGCTTTGTCCTGAATGACTGACTGACGGATCAACGCACAGCCTAAACCGCTGATCGTAGAAACCTGAAACTTGGAAGGTGTGTTCTTTGTATGACGAAGGGATCCGATAAGAACGGATTTTTAGAAATTTCACCCCTAAGGGGTTGAAAAAGGGGTGCAAAGTTTGTATGGGAAAATGTGATTCCTTGGTCCGGTCTACTTCAAATTTTGCATAAACATTCTTTAAAAATAATAACGAAAAATGTGTATCAAATTTTATTTAAATTTATCTTGTAATGGGGTTAAAAAGGGGCAGAAAGCTATTTTAGGGATGATTTGCTACAAATTTGATATCAATACTTCTCGGTGCTTATGATTGAAATATTTTTTATTTCATTTTTGACAATCATTTGACATATCTGAGACAGAATGTTTTGACACATGTTTGTTATTGATGTTGCTCTCTAGAAGAGATTTTATTCCTTAGAATAGTAAATAATATTGTTTTGTGTTCAAACAGGGTAGGTATCAAACGGTATGTGTCCAGTGTAGATTGCAGATCGTTTGTTCATATTGTCGGTAGACATTCTACGCTGCTCCCGTGGTCAAAGGGTGTCCAATCTGCAACTTTTCTGCAAACTTTTCGTGGGGGGCCTATGTTTAGCAGTGGACGGCTTTTGGGTGTTGATGATGATGATGGCGTAGATCTTTCCATAGATTTGTCCATTTGAATTTACGATTTAAATTCAAGAAAGAAGAGTATTCGCTATAACCATAAACAAAGCTCAAGTTCAAACTCTTAAAAGGTAGCGGGAGAAAACTTGAGGGAATTCGCTTCTCCCAACAGCCTGTATGTGGCATGATGCTGTGTAAGCGCAGAGAGTAGCCTGGTCTTATTAGTACCCGAAAGAAATATACGATTAACGAAAGGGCGTAGGAAGGAAGTATTTCTATTTCGTTGTAAATTAAAAGGATTATATCCCCGTGTAAGTTTGACCATTAAATACCGGGCTGCGTGTTGAGTGTACATAAAATATAATAAATAAATAAATATGCGCCAGACAACACACCAATGGTCTGGTTCTGTGGAATTATCTTCCTTGTGTTACGAAGTACCAGACAACGATTATGACGGGTGCGTCTCCCATAAATACTTAAATACATATAACATCCATGATTTAGGTACAAATGTCCGTGCTCATCACACAAACATTTGCCCCTTGCGGGATTCGAACCCTCGACGGCCAGCGTAATAGTCAGGCAAGAGCGCTAACCAATACACCAAACGCGTCGTCGAATATAACATTTATCTGTACGCATTTCTATGTATATATTTCAAAACTGTATGTTTTTGTTTAAAGGCGCTAATCACAGAAACTATTGGTAAGAGTATAGAATATGATAGATAGCTAATTTATCAGGGTTAGGCTATAGAAGTAGTTTAATGCGTATAGGTATAGGCTTATAATTTTTCACTACGATCTATGGGAACGGAGTTAAACTAAAACGCGCGTACGATGTCGCGGGCGGGCCGCTAGTAATGTATATGTAGGTATAATGATGGCAACCGGGGATTCACCTCAGCAACTATCAAGTCCTAGTTTGTCCGATTGTATTTTTTTTTGTACCAGTTTAAAATGGTAACCCGTTATGATATAATTTTACAAGTAAAATGATTTTAAATTTAAGACCATTAAGTATTGTATGTATTGTATCAGCGCATTAAGTGATTATATCTGAAACAATTTTTTATAGTAACATATCAAATAATGCCGTCCCAAGTGTTGATGATTAAGTTATTATTTCCATTACAAAAAATATATACCTTTTTCTTATAACTTGTTTATCACACGTGTCAAACTTTTTTGGCCGACCGCTTCTTGTTTATATGTACAGTTTACCCAACGACCTCTGAACCTGGGTTTTTCTTGCGGTTTTAAAAGGAAAACTTTATATTTTATTGTTACGATGGAGATATGTATCTTGAGACACATAATAATCATCATTATCAGTATAGTTTAAACTTTCGTGGTCTAAACAAAAAACTTTGATAAGGTTGTATCGTGGATGACAAGACAGAGAAAAAACATAGATGAAGAAAAACGATACAGCAGGATTTTAAATATTCGCGTTGCATTGCAATAACTATTAATAATATCTATGAAATGATATATGTATATATATGAAATGATACTTTGACTTTTATAAGTTTAGACCCGTCATGTCTAATAGTTGAAGAAAACGATGATAAATTTGTTTTTGTACAGAAGCCATTACATGGCTCCTTGATCGTGCCACTTATACAAGTAGTGACATTCCAGAAACTATACTTAAGAGGATCGTGTGCAGGCGTAGCGCAGCGCGAGTTTTTATAAATTTCGAACGTCAACGGTCGAAATATGCTTGCAGGGGAAAACGTTTTCCTACCCGTAAACCTTTATGGAAATTGGAATGAGACAAATTTGGTTTCTTTCGTTTTCATACATCCTGACCTACGCTTGCACATCATCGATTTTTTGTATAAAGGCTTGATTAGTTAAAAATGGACGAAATTCCGAAGAGATTTTTCAGTCAAAAAAGTGAATGTTTGGGTTCCTATATTTTCTGAAACATAGAATATTAAAAAAAAACGTACGAGCATAGTTTTTCAAAATATCTCTAACATGAAAAAAAATGACAAAATGAGACAACGTTTAAGGGGTGGAAAACGTTTTCTCTTTTTGTATGGAAGCCTGCGCGTACACGATCCTCTTACTAAACTAACTAAAAATTGTCTTGCAGCATCTCGCGAAAAATGTTATCGGTGGGACTCAAACTTACGAATGTTCGAGAGTTGATTCGCCTCAAGTCTTCGGTTAATAACTTACCGAGATATCGGAAAAAAATACGCTACGTGCAACTTTTTGTTGGAAAGCGCCATTAGTGTCATCTTCTTTTCCAATTTATAAGAAGGCTAAAGATATTCGTTTATGTCAGACAACTTGATCAATTAAAATATTATTTATTCATAATTAAATAAGCGTGTCAAGTTAATTATAAAATTACACTTACAGATTCAAAACATAATAACCTTATGTTACAATAATTGAAAATTTGTTTTAAACAAATTATAGATTGGTTTCCAGAAGTTTCACCCAATTTCCGTACTTTTCTGATTTCCAGTATCGACATTTCCGAATTCCAGATTACGTAATCTTTAAGGTTCCGTACCCAAAGGGTAAAAACGAGACCATAAGATTTCGCTGTATGTCCGTTACGTCGGTTTGTCTGTCTGACCGACCGTCCGTCTGTCTGTCACCAGGCTGTGTCTCGCAAGAACCGCGATATTCGACAGTTAAAATTTTCACAAATTATGAATTTCTGTTGCCACTATATAACAACAAATACCTAATAAAAACAAAATAAAATAAATATTTAAGGAGGGCTCTCATACAACAAACACTATTCTTTTGCCCTTTTTCTCGATGTCAATATTGACAACAGGGTAGGCACTTGCAATATTCACAAAAAACTCAGTTGTATTTTTAATTTAATAATAAAATTAAAATAAAATGGTACGGAACCCTTTGTGCGCGTGTTATGATAACAAATGCCAAAAAAACTATAAAGTATAAGTAAATAAGTTGTTACTTACTCAGGATAACCATCAGCAGCTGATGGCAAAGCCCGCGAACTCTTGAAACTTGAGGAACCACCGTCATCTTCACTTCCCTTCACTTGATTTTAATTATAGTTCTTTTATTGAAATAATTGTCCAACCTATGTTTCACTTCTATCAATTTAACACACGGATTCTTTAAAGTTGGAACAACCAACAAATTTTCCATGTAAAAGATCGCAGCCAGTATTTCGATTCTAAGTAAAATTCGCGGCAAAAACTTCCTAAGCTTTTTGCACTTTATATTTTTTATTTGTCACCAGCACTATCTGTATTTCGTGCCAGGACTTAGCTACTGTTTTCTATTTATTTTTCAAAGAGGTTTAAGGTTATCTTGTAAACATATTTTTTATTGATTTTGCTTAGAGGTTTCGCTGTAGTTATTGCACGAGCTTTACCGGCAGACTGCGGTATGCGCACGCGGCGATCGACGTATAAACGGCGTGTGCTCATATTATTATAGGTATAAAAGCGGGAAACACTTGCTGTGCTAAGAGCTTTTAAGATATTATATACCTAAACACGTGGAATAGATTGAATGGAAAAGTAAATAACGGTCTTTTTCGTTCTAATGTTGTTGCCTGTAAGTAGACCAGAGTGTCAAGAAATACTTATAACATTAAAACGGGATCATTTATTAGCCGTTTTACATAGCCCTACTTTTCTATTGAGCTGAAAACGGTAAGATTTGAGGTTTAAAAAAAGAGCGGGCTTTCTTAAAAAAATTTTTTTACTAATTATTCCTAAGGTTTATTGGCTCGGACAAACTCTCCTACAAATTCGTAATAAGGTTAATTCTGCTGGTATCACGTAAAAAATATACGCTTTTTGATGATAGAAAATTGTATTTGTCGTCTTCTGTTCCTTGGATCCCCGGTGGAGGTCCCTTAAAAGAAAGGATAAAAACAGACAACTACCTTTTCAGTCCTTTGGACCTAAACTTGTCGCTCAGGTAATTCAGAATTTTCAGTTATCTTATCATTAACATAATTCCTCAGCACACGTTGTTTTCGTAATTTTTTCCTGATCGTAGCTCGTTGCGTGCTTTTTAGGGTTCCGTAGCCGAATGGCAAAAAACGGAACCCTTATAGTTTCGTCAAGTCTGTCTGTCTGTCTGTCTGTCTGTCTGTCTGTCTGTCTGTCTGCCCGTCCGTATGTCACAGCCACTTTATTCTGAAACTAAAAGCATCACATAGCTGAAACTTGGTAGGTATGTGTATTTTGTTTACCGCTTTCCGATTTAGATACAAAAAGTAAGAAAAAATAATATTTAAGGGGGGGCTCCCATACATAAAACTAAAACCAAAAATTTTTTTTTTGCTCAAACCTATGCATGTGGGGTGTCTATAGATAGGTCTTTTAAAATAATGTTGAGGTTTCTAAAACCATTTTTTCTAAAAGTGTAAGGTTTGAGATATAGACGCTTCCAAAGTGGTAAAATGGGCGTCCCCCCCCCATCTAACTTTTGAACTAAGAAAGTGAAAATTTTGAAAAAAATGTATAATGTAGATCTCAACAAAAACTTGCAACGAAAATTGGTTTGAAGGAGATCGAACCAGTAGTTTTTGAGATATTGCACATTTTTATCAACCGCAAATATAACTTTGTCTTTCATACAAACACTATGAAAAACAAAGTTATTTTTGCTGTCATAATATATTGTGAATTCAGTTAAGGGTGGCACGGAACCCTCAGTGCGCGGGTCCGACACGCACTTAACCGGTTTTGTTTACAAGTTTTGGTGAGTAAGCCGCACGTGATTTGGTGACAAATATCGTGAAGGAGGAACGATCGCAGATCGTTGGTTCATAGCGGGATAAGGGGCTAGGGCTTAGGCGTGTGTAATATCTGATTTTTTCGATATCGAATCAAAACTATATATCGATATTCGATATCAGATATTGAAACTATATATTTTCAAAACTATATATTGGCGTATCGATGTGTATTTCGTATCACTGAATCTAAAACGATATTTCGAAAACTATATATTGGCGTATCGATGTGTATTTCGTATCATTGAATCTAAAACGATATTTCAAAAACTATATATTGGCGTATCGATGTGTATTTCGTATCATTGAATCTAAAATGATATTTTGAAAACTATATATTGGCGTATCGATGTGTATTTTTTTGTATCATTGTATCAAAAAAATATGTTTTTGCTGAAACAGTATACAGTTATATCGTATCATAACGTGATATCATTGTTGTTGTTTTTCTTAAATCTGTTCGGATTATGAACTTATTACTTAATTATATCGAAAACTAGCGGACTTTGTTTCGCCCCGGCCCCGTCGAACGGGATAAATGTATCCTATGTCTTACTGGTTATAAGCTTCACCGTTTCGCCCCGGCCCCGTCCCACCCCAGCCCCGGCCCCGTCTCAACCCAGCCCCGGCCCCGTCCCACCCCAGCCCCGGGCCGGTCTCACCCCAGCCCCGGCCCCGTCCCACCCCAACGCTGGCCCCGTCCCACCCCAACCCCGGCCCCATCCCACCCAAGCCCCGGCCCCGTCCCAACCCAGCCACGGCCCCGTCCCACCCTAGCCCCGGCCCCGTCCCACCCCAGACCCGGCCCCGTCCCACCCCAGACCCGGCCCCGTCCCACCCCAGCCCCGGCCCCGTCCCACCCTCAGCCCCGGCCCCGTCTAAGGGGTATGAAAAACCTGTTCTTCGTATTCATATCTGTTCATCGTAGCGCAAGTGCCTAGCTAAGCTAAACCGTATTGCATCGGAATACAGTTTGATATTCCTATATCTATGAATCATGAATATCGAGGAATATCGTATCACATCGATGCGGCAATATAGTGTTTTGAAAATATATAGTTTTGATGCTGGGCGATATCGGATATCATGATATTGATCCAATATACGTTTCAATATCTATATACAATTTGAATCGGCCATGCCTACTAGGGCTTTCCTTATTATTACGTCAAAGAGCTGATGGAGGAAGGAAACCGAAAATTGGAGCACAGGTGTTTGTAAAGATCACAAGTGCATTGTTTTTTGGTAACCCTTTGCGTAAGACCGTTTGGTAAGAGATTATGTCAAAAACCATATTACCTGACTTTTATTTGTCGCGCTTCCTTTGAAATCCTCCTGTAAGAAGGTCAGTAAACATAAACAAATTTAACTTTGCCTGCATTGCATTACAATTCAATTGCTCAATTAACCACCTGCCATTACGGAGCGAGTACTTTACTACCTACCGTATTGGCTGCAATGGATAAGACTGTCGGATGATCTCAATTACTTTGGCCCCCTCCCATCTCAGAGAATCAGCCCTTAAAGCTGGAGCAGCAGCGGAGTTGGCTGAAAACGCCAAGCGTCGCAAGTACGGCTCACTTGCAAGTGATTATGTATTTGCGCCGTTTGGCGTTGAAACGTTTGGGCCGTGGGGGCCTTCGGCTAAATTGCTGTTTAGAAAAATTTCGCCAAAACTAAATTCTGTTACGGCCGATAGTAAAGCTGGCTGGTTCCTAGCTCAAAGGATTAGCATAGCTATCCAACGGGGCAACGCAGCCAGCATTATAGCCTCCTTGCCACAAGGAAATGGTTTCGTTTTTGAATAGGGTACTCTTATTTTTTTATGTTGCAATGTTGCATGTCTTAGTTTTAATTTTTTCTTGTATGTTATTAATAAAAGATAAAACTATTTAATTAACAGCTCGATTCTAAATTTGATCCCGTTCCGATATTTTCGCCACGAAAGCCGAGTAAATGCCGCACGGTTATCGCGCGTAAATCGCGGACGTGGCTTGACTGCCAAACATGACTACTCGAGGAAAATCGTTTTATCTTGCACTTATGATTTCCAGATGTGTAAAAAAGTTGAAACCATCGAAAACAGGGAATATGAAGTGAAATGTCAAAGCGAATGAAGCGATCTCTTTATCAAAAAGATTTACTTGACTACAACTAAAAAAAAACAAATTATTTAACTACGGCAGGTACTTGTACTACGCGATAGCATTAACTAAGAGTCGTCTTAACCTACTGTCGTAATTAATAAAGATATGAAATCTTACTCTCCGCCCAAATGCCAAGGGCAGCACGGAAGGAAATGTCAATGAAATTAAGTTGGTACAATAACACACCAATTTGTTTTGTGGTCTTGAACTTGGTCCTCGACTTTCATGAGAGTGCATTGAACTATAAGTGTAATTGACGTACCATCTTGTTTACTTAAAAAAATCCAAGTACCTAAGTCAAACGAATCAACTATAAGGGGTTTCGTGCTAAAAAGTTTTTCATCTATAAAAATCAATTTTATTGCTCTTTAGAATATTCTTCTTCTTCTTCTTCTTATTAGAAGGCCCTATAGGAGGAAGGCATTAGAAGAAGAAGACTTCATTAATAAACCTTTTTACAAAGAAAAGGAGCAAGCTGTATCACATTGACATCTCACATACCAAGTAAAAGTACAAGGGGTTTTGGACTACAAAAGTAGTTCAAAATGTAAAAGATGTAGTCGAAATTTTAGCTCGACTCGGATGTATGTGTTAGGTACACAGTATGATACCATTACCAAACCAGCCGTAGGAGGTAGATATGATTTTGAAGAACTAGAACCAATAAACTTTACACTTCTGACAAAGCTAATAGTACAATGAAAATACGCGTTTTTTCACACTTTTCCTCGCCATTTTCCTTGAATGCTCACTGTCAAATTACGAGGAAGCTCACGTTTAATCTAACGAGCGCCTGACAATATTTTAATATTTATAAGTCTCTTATAAATACATACGATTTAAAATTACAGCAATCTCCATACTTAATCGTCTGATATTGTTATGCTTTCCTCGTGATCATAGGTGCAGCATAGCTGACGGCTATTTGGTTGAGATGATACCTAGTTAGGTATTTACTGCGTAAGTCCCAGTGCTTAGGGATGTAATGAATCTACCTTCTTGAATGCGCAAATCAGACAAGTTTGAAAGATTGTTAGAAATGCTCTATTTCTAAGGGAAAAAATCCTAAAAAAAGAGCAGTAACAATACACATTCACAATGTAAGGTAGGTGTACACTGTACAAACCATAAAATTAATATTCCTATCGGAAGAGAAGGAGAAGCAAAAGCTGTCAAACGAAACCGATTTTAGTAATAAAACTAGTACCTATCACACAGTTTTCTACTAGTGACATCTCGTTCTTGTCGTTATAATCCAAAGGGATAGTAATTTTATGGTACAAACCAATGCATGTTTGGCACTATGCAGAATGGTGTTTTATTTTCGGCACTTGCAGTCAAACCTAGACTTGTAGTTAGACAGTAGTTTTGGGGTATTTCAGTCGTGTCAAGAGTAAGAAATAATCTCTGATCAGGGCCCCTATTTTTGAATCACTCGCTTGGATATGGCGTGTGATTTTCGTTCGAAAACGATTTTTTTCTATGACTTTTGACACTACGTCGAACGAAAATCACATTCAAAAATAGGACTTCAGGTCTCTGAGAAAAATAAATAAATTGGTGTCTATACTATAGACACCAATTTCTATCTATAGTGCCTAGGATAGTCAAACGATGGGTATTAGGTAGACCATGTCTGTCCTAGAGAGGATATTGCAGATCTTGCCTATGCCCACAAATTTATCCATTGTTTCTTACTCTCCTTACCACAAGATAAAAATAGGTAAATGGTGATTTGCGTCGTATCGTGAGCTGCAGGATAGATTTGAGTGTTTTCCGAACAGTAGGCAGATTCAAGAATTTTCCTTATTGGTAGAATAAGACTTTATAGACCATTTATTCTGTTAGATTCTGCACTGATTATAGATAGAGTATTCTGATCACGATTGTTATGGTACTATGGTAATCACTTACTTTATGGACATTCCGCTAAAAGAAGTTGTCTCATATTTCCTCCAAGTTTTTATCCTGTAGTGTAGTAAAACTGTTTTTATCCTGTAAGTCAAAAACTCGAATGATATTTATTTATTATTCTTAATTATTATTCTTTTTCATTTAAATTTTTCATTCGAAATAATTCGAGAAAATACAACCAATGTAAAACAACAATGAAATATCACAAGTCACAACACCACATCGCATTGTCTAACCTCTATTTATAACCTACCTACTTTTCCATTCTGTGGGTGTCTTTTTATAATCTTTGATTTTCATATAAAATAGCAGCGATTTGATACAAAACATTAATACAATTTTGAAAAAATATTTATTTTGGTTTAACCCTCAACTTCGCAAAACGCCGAGCAGAAAAATCTTAGGTAAATGACCAAAGTAAAAAATCTTAATTTCTCTAATTTTTTTACTACAAACGGCTTTATGGCACTTAGGAATTGGCAAAAAAAATATTTTCAATAATAATATTATTATGGTTTTAGAAATATTAGTAGTGCCCTATAAGGCACGTCGATCACTTCCCTTAAAACAACTCTTACCATAAAATAGCGCTTAGGGGTCATTCTGCAGCTATGTCAATGCTTCTAGCAGGGATATATTATTTATATATAAGTTATAATGCAAAAAAATCCTTTGTTTTTCAATCATAAACATCTTTATTTGAAAACCTTATTGCAAAACATGTTTTGAGTTTCAGTTAGCAAACTTACAAAAACTTAAAATATTTAAGGAAAAAACAGTCGTATTATTTAAAAATACTTATTATAACAATATTACAAGATCAAAATATTAAAATCGTAAATGATTTCTTTTAAACAAAAACTCTAGAAAAATGAATAAATCAGATCAATATCATTATAGTGACCTGAAGTTAATCAACTTTTTTTTTGGCAATCAAAAACTTTAAAACCTGCTACTAAACAACCATAAAATACCTTTAATATATTTTATACTGCTGAATACATACGGGCTATGTAAAAAATATACTACTCTTATATATTAAAAAAAAACATCATTAAACAAAAAAATCGCTGAATAAAACTTTTATAAAAGGAATGTCGATTCAGTTTTCATTCCTAGTGTGGTATTTCACAAATCAGTTTCCATAACTTTTTATGCACAAACGCATGTTACATTTGGTACATATAAAAATAGTTTTCCCCGGAACACATTCCCTGCAACGACCTTTAGACTGACGTGTGGAAAGTGATTAGTTCCTTACCTTATTTCTTCAGCTTAATATCCTGTAGATGTATTTCTGCTGAAGACGGTTTTGGTGCTTGCAATCCTTCTGCGATTTGTTAGTGCAAGTACACACACAGGATTGCAAGCACCCACCATCCACCACACCACCATCTCCAGCAGGAGTAAGTCTAAAGGATATTAAATTCTGCTAAAAGAAATACAACAATGAGGCCTAAAGAGCGACCTGCTGAAGAAATAGGGTATGACGGAAACAATCACTTTCCGAACGTCATATCTAAAGGTCGTTGCAGGAAATGATTTTCGGGGAAAACTATTTTTATATGTACCTACTGTGACATGCGTTTGTGCATAAAAAGTGACAGAAACTGTTTTGTGAAATTCCACACTAAAAATTAAAACTGAATCGATATTCCTTTAATAAAAGTTATATTTAGAGATTTTTTTGTATTGATTTTTATTTTTGATACATCAGTGTTGTTTATTTTTTACATAGCCCGTATGTATTCAGCAGTATAAATAAAATATATAAAAGATATTTCAAGGTTGTTTAGGAACAGGTTTCAAAGTTGTAGATAGCCAAAAAAAAGTGTTGATCCCTTAATTTGAATTTGTCCGGTAGGGCGGACGCCAACTTTAAAAAATAATTTGGGGGTGTTGGAAACGTAATTTTTATTTTATTCTACAAAAATATTTTTTTGTAACCTCTAAAAATTTTAGTAGAAAGTGAACTTTGACGTTGGCAACACTGTATCTGTCAGTCGCGAACAAAATGTCGGCGAAAAGGCGGTCATCTGTTTTCGATAAGGTAAATTAATTATTTTTTCAGTGTTTTGCTGCTAAAAGCTCATTGTTTTTGCAAATTGTTTTACAATATACGTGTAAGATAATGTTTAGCTGAAATTTCTAACTTTTTATACGTGTTTTGGTGTTTTTTTACTCGCTTGATCTCTTTGTCCGGCACAGCGGACATTGTCAATTACTCACTGATATTCATAAAAAAACTTTGTCCGCTGTGGCGGACATCGTCAAATTTGGTTTGTTTTGCGGGTACGGGCGTTTTCTAATGTTTTTTTTTGTTTTTAACTTGTCTGCAGCATGCGCGTGCGTCAAGAATATTAGCTTTAGTCCCTAAAGAACACGCTTCCTCAGACGCAAGTGACAAATCTGATACCGATTCTGAAAAGCTTAATGAATGTGCTTCTACTAACTCAAACTATTCTTCACCTGCACCCTCTATCACTTCTTCTCTCGCTAATATAAATATAAGTTTCTCTGATGACGATGAAAACGAACCACCACCACCTAGTAGTCCATCATTAATAACTTTACCGGATTCTGTGCCACTAACCCCGATTCTGCAAGATATAGATGAGTCAAATTACAGAAATATACCTTCGCTATCGGGAATTATTTCACTTCCATCTACCCCCGCCACACCCCTGACTAGATCCAGGAAAAGAGTTGCAAAGTCTAAACAGCCTAAAGCGCCAGCTGCAAAGAGAGCCAAGAAAAAAAAACCAGTTCAGCTGGCTTATAACTGGAAAGCCGCATCATTTCGCCATAGGCTGATCGCAATTGAAGGAAATGAAGATAGCGATTTCGTTGATTTGCCAGATGCAACTGGCTCACCTTTATCTTACTTCTATATGTTTTTTTCTGAAGATATATTGACAGATATTGTGGACCAGACGAATTTTTATTCGGTCCAAGAGTTGGGAAAATCGATTCAATTGACTAAAGAGGAGTTGAAAGATTTTCTTGCAATTCACATTATAATGGGTATAGTCAGCATGCCCTCGTATCTCGATTATTGGTCACAAAAATTTCAGTATGCTAAGGTAGCGGAGATTATGCCCTTGAAGCGGTATCAGCAAATAAGACGTTGGCTGCATTTTGCAAATAATAACATGGAAGATGGAGACCGATATCACAAAGTTAGACCTGTACTAGAAAAAGTGAGACAGAATTGTTTGAAACAGCAAGGAAATGAAAAAAGATATAGCATCGATGAAATGATGATAGCTTACAAAGGATCAAAGGCGGGGAAAAGGAAGCAATACATGAAAGATAAGCCAAACAAGTGGGGATTCAAAAACTATGTACGGGCCGGAGTTTCAGGGATTATTTATGACTTTTTACTTTACGCAGGTCCAGATACATTCCGCAATCATACATTTTCTGAAAAAGAAGAATCTCTTGGTTTTGGCGCTCAAATAGTGATTGCTCTATGCCAGAGTATCGTCCAGAAGCCTGCATTTATCTATTGTGACAACTTCTTTTCATCTCCAGAGTTATTCTACATATTGCGGGAGAATTATGGGATTTTCGCTTTAGGCACAATACGAAACAATCGCATCAGGGGCGCGGAGAAATTATTACCTACCGAAAAAGTTTTCAAGAAGAAACAAAGGGGATCTTTTGCTGAAGTAACATGTGACAAAAATCGCTTGGCCGTTGTTCGCTGGAACGATAATAAGGTTGTGACATTTATAAGTTCATTTGTTGCAAGTGAGCCTGTGGAAAAAATTCTGCGTTACTCAAAAGATGAGAAGAAGAAAGTTGAAGTGCAGTGCCCACAAATTGTACGCCAGTATAATAAGCATATGGGTGGCGTAGATTTAGCCGATATGTTGGTGGCACTGTATAAGACACCATTTAAATCCAGAAGATGGTACATGGGTATTTTTGCGCAATTGGTGGACATTTGCGTAAATAATGCTTGGTTAGTCCATAGGAAGAATAATGAAGGCAATAAAAAGAAGAAGATGGCTCTAAAAGCATTCAGATATGCCGTATATGAAAATCTGTTAGCTGAAAACCGCTGTGCTAAACGGACCAAAAAGACAGCTCAGAAAGTTGGTAAGCCTCATGTAAAACGCCCTTCCAGCCCTGTAAAATACGATAATTTGGGTCATTTCCCAGATACGATGGAGGAAGGACGTTGCAGGTATTGTCAAAAAAAGACAGTGGTGTTCTGCATAAAGTGTCAAACGCGCCTTTGCTTTGTGACGGGCAAAAATGCAAGAAACTGTTTTTTAGATTTCCATACCAAATGATTGTTTTATGTTAGTTCTTAATGTTAAGCTTAATTACTTAATTTTTTCTTGCCAAAAAAAACAATTTCTAAGGTGTTTTATTCTTAACATTATAAAAATTCCTAATAAAATTAGTTCAAAATGAAGCTTTTTTATTTTATCCCCTATTTATCAATGTCCGCCACGGCGAACATCCAAATCTACTCGTTATTTGTGACGTCTTTGACAGTGTCCGCTGTGACGGACACGAATTTTCCCAACTCTGGGAAATGCAAGATTTTTTTTCACATTTTTTAAAAAGTTTTTAGCATACCCTTGATGCCTTACATTCATCAAAACCATGTATTTCCATTTTTTATGTCGTTGCCAAATAAAGGGTTAACTTAAGATTCTTACAATGATGTTGATCTCATAAAGGGGCTGATTTATTTAATTTTCTAGTTTTTGTTTAAATATTTGTCTTTAATTTATAAGACTGTTTTTTCCTTAAATATTATTAGTTTTTGTAAGTTTTTTAAGCAAAACTAAAAAATGATTTGCAATATATTATTTTTCAAATAATTGTTGAACAAAGAGTTTTATTTTTTGCATTTTAACTTATATAAATGTCTCCCTACTAGGCATGGCCGATTCAAATTGTATATAGATATTGAAACGTATATTGGATCAATATCATGATATCCGATATCGCCCAGCATCAAAACTATATATTTTCAAAACACTATATTGCCGCATCGATGTGATACGATATTCCTCGATATTCATGATTCATAGATATAGGAATATCAAACTGTATTCCGATGCAATACGGTTTAGCTTAGCTAGGCACTTGCGCTACGATGAACAGATATGAATACGAAGAACAGGTTTTTCATACCCCTTAGACGGGGCCGGGGCTGAGGGTGGGACGGGGCCGGGGCTGGGGTGGGACGGGGCCGGGTCTGGGGTGGGACGGGGCCGGGTCTGGGGTGGGACGGGGCCGGGGCTAGGGTGGGACGGGGCCGTGGCTGGGTTGGGACGGGGCCGGGGCTTGGGTGGGATGGGGCCGGGGTTGGGGTGGGACGGGGCCAGCGTTGGGGTGGGACGGGGCCGGGGCTGGGGTGAGACCGGCCCGGGGCTGGGGTGGGACGGGGCCGGGGCTGGGTTGAGACGGGGCCGGGGCTGGGGTGGGACGGGGCCGGGGCGAAACGGTGAAGCTTATAACCAGTAAGACATAGGATACATTTATCCCGTTCGACGGGGCCGGGGCGAAACAAAGTCCGCTAGTTTTCGATATAATTAAGTAATAAGTTCATAATCCGAACAGATTTAAGAAAAACAACAACAATGATATCACGTTATGATACGATATAACTGTATACTGTTTCAGCAAAAACATATTTTTTTGATACAATGATACAAAAAAATACACATCGATACGCCAATATATAGTTTTCAAAATATCATTTTAGATTCAATGATACGAAATACACATCGATACGCCAATATATAGTTTTTGAAATATCGTTTTAGATTCAATGATACGAAATACACATCGATACGCCAATATATAGTTTTCGAAATATCGTTTTAGATTCAGTGATACGAAATACACATCGATACGCCAATATATAGTTTTGAAAATATATAGTTTCAATATCTGATATCGAATATCGATATATAGTTTTGATTCGATATCGAAAAAATCAGATATTACACACGCCTACTCCCTACTATAAGCATTGAAAAAGCTTCTTAAAAGAAAAGATCTTTTAATTTTTCGCTTCGACTTTCTGGGTTTGATGTTAATTTCAATCTTATTTGTTGATAAGTGACAGGGCTTTTCAGTGAACTGTGTACATTTTGGAATTCATCTGTGTCGGACAATATTGGTTCATCATTATTTTTTTCTTCTATAATAGTTTTAACTATAGGAAAAATCATAGTCGGTGTCAGAGTTTTTTTTTGGGAATTATCCTCCATGATACGCAACAAAGCATAAAATACACATTTAGAATTAAATTGTCTTCATTAATTATATTTACAATTTTATAATTTAGATAAATTAATTTGAAAAAGAGTTAAAAAATATAATAAGAATAATCCTATATTCAAAATACAATCCAAGAAATGATCTCGATGAAGTTAGCAAGTGACCTATAAGTCACACGAATTAAACTAAGCGTAGTTCGCAATGTGCCCTATAGCGCACGTGATCACTTTTCATCGAAGTGAGCAGCGTGCCCTACAGGGTACACTTAACTTTAAAGCCATAATTTATGACGAAGTAAAACAAAATCTCGTGAAAAAAACTAATATTATTGTGTAATGTTTATTTGAAAATAAATGCCTGCTATTTATTGTAACAAAAATTGACTAATTTTAAAAATATTTTTTTTTTTGCCTTGATGCACGTAGACCGTTCTTGAGGCCTCGATATTTTGGCAGATATTGTTTAAAAATGATATGACAGATAGTCATGTGATTTTTTCAAATTAATGTTTACGAAGTTAGCTTTAATTTAAAAAACCAAACATAGATAATACAATCATACTTTGTGAGAATTCTCTATGAATACAACTGTACCCAAAAGGGCACATGCGGAAATTCATATTAAAAATTTACGTGCCCTATAGCGCACATGC
Source organism: Pyrausta aurata (assembly GCA_963584085.1). NCBI lineage: Eukaryota > Metazoa > Arthropoda > Insecta > Lepidoptera > Crambidae > Pyrausta > Pyrausta aurata. The sequence continues at coordinate 10,708,707 of OY757274.1, forward strand.
GAAGTTAAGGGTTAAGTTTATTTATTATTTATTTATAAAGTACACAAACAGATTACAGTCCTAACTAGCTTATAAATAAGTTCTAAATTACAGACACAACTGTAGTCCAACAACAACTGTAGTTAACATTTAAATTTCTTACTATCGGTAAGTAACGCCGGCATCATTTGATACTTGTTTTTGCATGTTTCTAAAAGGCAAGACGGCATTTTTGTTAACACTACGAGCGGAAGCAAGCGGAAGTGAGTGAGTGACTGTGATGCCGCGCATGCGTTGATGGTCTGTGACCATCAACTTATTGCGCACGTGGTTTGATCGGGATGTGTCAGCAGTTCCTTATAATAAGTGTAGTTCAATGAATGGATGTAGGGTTTTATAAAGCTTTAATGGCATACTTGATTTTTTCTTTCTCCATCATGAAAATTACACACCAAAGTTATATTCTAGACCCTACGCGACAGTGGCGCCAACTAGTGAGTACGAAAACGGTATCCTTCATTCATTGTCTGTATGACGTAAAGCCGAAGACATTAAACTTGTATTTAAAAAAAATACGTAATTTTTTTGACTTTGACGCTTTGACGTTAGCGTGTGTGTTACATATTTACCCCTTAGATTATATTTACCCTGAAAATTTACTGAATTCATAGATATTAAACTGAAGACTTAGTTTCCCCTAAATTGACTGAAGAAATAAACTAACCTATGACAAGGCAGCATGGTCCTAAGACCTTAGCCTGTTCCTTAAGGAACAAAAATACAAAAAAAAAAAGTTAGCGTGTGTGTGTATAAATATTCTTTGGTGTGTGTTTTTTTGTTGCTGGTGGTTGCGTTTTTTTCAATTTTATCATCAGTTTTCTGATAACGTTTGCCTTGAGTATACTTATCTACACTTTGTGATCTTTGATTATCGCACACAGTCTGCAAACATCCTTAATTAATGGTGTGAAAACTTTACAATGTTGTCTCGTTTCGTGGTGTCGCAAGTAAAGCACAATTCGTACTTCCTGGTGGGTGTGGTGATCGGGTTATGGGTTGCCCTGGCTACTGTTCCCCTGGAGGAAGACGTGGTGGCGTGTGCGGAGGCCAGCACTAGTGCCTTGAGTGATGAATTCGAGCCTCAGAGAGAGGAGCGCCCGCTGGGCCCCGCAGGACAAGCGGCGGGCAGGAGCGTACAACGACCTAGATATTATAGCACTGAGTTGGGTATTAGAGGTACGTTAACATTTGTATGTATAGTGGTTTTTAGGTTATTTGTCTTATTGGTAGTTCATTTTTGTATGACACCGATTTGAAAAAGGTATAAACTCTTTCAAACTTATTGTTGTGTTTTTCTGTCATTTGCTTGATCTTGCCAAGAAGTAATTTTTTTGTTTATTATTAAGGTTAACCCACTATTTCACAATCTTAATAAGTTCTCATTAGCATAATCTGTTCACTACTTCATATGAAAATAAGTTCCTATTTGTTGATTAGTGGTTGTTTGTCGGTGGTGAAACAAGCCCAAAGCCTCTATTTTTTACTTCTATAATATCCATGATGAGATTGATTGACAACTTTCTGTTTGCAGAAATAATTTTGTATACCTACATATAACTGGATATACCTAGGTACATAATTTAACACTAAACAATAGTTCTCAATGAAAATATCACTCAAAGACACATTTGTAACTATTAAAGATATTATTTTTGTATATTTTTGCTGCATTGTGTTATTTAGGTTACTTCAAAGATTTTTTTATTTACAGCTCCTCTACTTGCTGGTGTATTAAGCTCCGAAGATGCCCTGGACTCAAGAGTAGCTGCTCTCAACAAAACATCAGCTCGTCTCCAACCTGCATTCCGTGTCTTCATTGCTGCTTCAGCCTTGCAAGCTGCCCCCGGCCGAGCCAATGTTGTTGGCTTTACTGATACACGAGAAATGCTGAAACCATTCCACGCACTGAAGTACCTAGCTGATAACTACCTTGAGGAGTATAATTTCTTCTTTTTGGTGTCAGATACTTCGTATGTGAATGCGAGAAGGTTGTCAGAGCTTGTGTCAAAGCTGAGCATCAGTCAGGATGTCTACATGGGTACGGTTGCTGAAGATGACAGCCACTATTGTACACTTGGTAAGAATCATTTGTCCAATTATTGCATTATGTTTGAATTATGGTCATTTCACAGGAAAGATAGAGAAATATTGTAGAATTAAGTATTAAGGCCCAGTAACCTGATCGATAGTAACCTAAATAGTGGTTAAATGTTGTTACCTTGGTTGAATGTTTCTGTTTGTGCATGTTTAAAAAACCTTAACCAAATGTCAGTATGGCTTTTTTGTTGACCAGTGGTTTCGGTATTTTTTCTTCAAAACACGCACAAACAGAAATATTCAACCACTGGTAACTACCATTTTAAACTGGCAAAGATTAATTCAGCAATAGAGTGAATGATTAATGGTACAAATTGTCAGCAAAATTGTTATCAGCCCAAAATATGAATTTTAAAAACAGAAAACTGTGTCAGAATTAAGTTTTCTTTTATGCAAGATTTATTGAATTTACTGCTTACACTATCAGATGAGCCCTTTTTGTATAATATGTAAAAAAGAACTGGTCATAGCATTCTGTCTCATTGCAGAGGGCGGCATCCTTTTATCGAACTCAGTGCTCCGCGCGGTGCATGGCGAGTTGGACTGGTGCGTGCGCAACTCTTACTCGCCGCACCATCATGAAAACATCGGTCGCTGCGTGCTGCACGCCGCTCATCAGCACTGCGCGCCCGCGTTACAGGTATACTTAATAAAGTTAAAATTCCTGCCTACTACACCATGCTAGGAACGTGTCGGGCAAAACAATATTCTTTGTATTGAAAACTATGACACTGTTGCCATTAGACCGTTCCGTCACCGACCAACACCGTTGCGTGTCATGCACGGAGCGTGTCAGCACCGGCAAAAAACGTCTCGCTCCATATAACGGTGAGGCAGAACGCTGTTAATCTGTTCAGTAGGCATAGTAGAGCGTATCCTGTTGCGATACGCTCCTTGCTCAGTCATGGTATCATACCGTGTAGTGGGTTTTGACCCTCAAGCCTGAAATACTCCTATTATTTTTGATTATATTACACTACTGCTGGCTGATACGCGAAGCTTTTGACCTAGCTTCGCAAATCAGCCAGCAGTGCACACTGAATGCAGCGACAGTTGCAACGCGACCTGCGTTAATGCTGCGTTCACCTGCTTGTCACCTCTTGCCCTTCCCGCTTTCCGGCTTATGAAACGAATGACCTTTGTTTGTCGATTGTCTCTTGGTTTGCCTTGGGGGAAGTCGATACAAAGTTTTCGAAATGCTCCCATATTATTTCTGTTTAGTTTCGATGTGTTCAAATTTCTTTTTGGACTCCCTATCGTATCCCTACACACACACGCACACACACACACACACACACACACAACGCACACGTACACATACACACACACACACACGCACGTCCACACACACGCACACACACCACACACAACATTTTTTAGTCTTTAGTCACTATATCTGACTACTAACATCTCCAATAAAAATAGTCCAGTTATTCAAGTCTCCAAAACTTATGATTGCTAATCCAACCAGCGTCGCAAGCTTCTGAAGTGCTTTAAAATTAAATATGTAACCTTTTCAGGTGCATTTTATGAATATGTTACCTTTTTGCTAGCATGGCAAATGTCTTATTTTCAACTTACTTGTTGCAGGGTGAAGAGTACTCATCCATTCGTCTGGAGAGCGAAGCTGAGCTGCCCGCGAAGCTAGCTGATGCAGTCTGCGCGCACCCGGTCAGCGACCCGGCCCATCTCTACCGGCTGCACGCTTACGTTTCGCGGGTAAGAAATAGTTCAACTTTATTAGCATACATTAAAATATTCTTTACATCCCAACTGCGTCGGTGGCGCAGCGGTTTGAGCGTCGCATTTTAAAGCTACGGCTGCGCCAGAGTTCGCGGATTCGATCCCCGGGTCGGGCTTAAATATGTACCTGGGTTTTTCTGTTCAGAAATTCTCCGGGTTACGGAGTTTGGAAGTTGTCGGTTTTTCACCCCCGTGCTTCGGAAAGCACGTTAAGCCGTTGGTCAGTCCTGCGCCTGATCTCTCTCCGGTCGAGTCAGATTGCTGTCCCATCTGACAATCATAGCCGCTATGAGAGTTAAAGGAATAGAGAGTGTACCTGTGTTGGCGTACACACTTGTGCACTATATAATATGTCCCGCGCAGTCGGTTTGTCGTTGTGACTGTCGAAATCAGCTAGGGGGACT
>OY757275.1:6020-250175 GCA_963584085.1 Pyrausta aurata
CTAACTTCATATGAAGTTAGCGAAGCATCCATAAAACAAAAAAAAAATCCAGCGACGAATTTTCCTTTGCCACAACTTATTAGCGACTAATTAGCGGCAAATTATCCACCTAGTCGAATTTCGATAAAACACTTTCAAAGACGTTTTCAAAGGGCTGCTCCAAAAAACAAAACAAAATCCAACGACGAATTTTCCTTTTCCACAACTAATTAGCTACTAATTAGCGGTAAATTATCCACCTAGTCGAATTTCGATTAGACACTTTCAAAGACGATTTCGCTAGGCGGCTCCAAAATCAGAAAAAGACGTTTTCACCCAAAAAACAAAAAAAAAACAACGACGAATTTTCTTTTGCCACAACTAATTAGCGACTAATTAGCGGCAAATTATCCCCCTATTCGAATTGCGATCAGAAACTTCCAAAGACGATTTCGCGAGGCTGCTCCGCTATCTTTATATGAAGTTAGCGGAGCACCCAAAAAAAACCAATAAAAAAACCAACGACGAATTTTCTTTTTCCACAACTAATTAGCGACTAATTAGCGGCAAATTATCCCCCTAGTCGAATCTCGATCAGAAACTTCCAAAGACGATTTCGCGAGGCTGCTCCGCTAACTTCATATGAAGTTAGCGGGGCACCCAAAAAAACAAAAAAAAATTAAACGACAAATTATTTTTTTCCACAACTAATTAGCGACTAATTAGCGGCAAATTATCCCCCTAGTCGAATTTCGATAAGACACTTTCAAAGACGTTTTCACGGGGCTGCTCCAAAAAAACAAAAAAAAATCCAACGACGAATTTTTCTTTTCCACAACTAATTAGCGACTAATTAGTGGCAAATTATCCCCCTAGTCGATTTTCAATCAGAAACTTTCAGAGACGTTTTCACCCAAAAAACAAAAAAAAAACAACTTCGAATTTTCCTTTTCCACAACTAATTAGCGACTAATTAGCGGCAAATTATTCCCCTAGTTGAATTTCGATAAGACACTTTCAAAAACGATTTCGCGAGGCGGCTCCAAAATCAGAAACATTCAAAGACGTTTTCACCCAAAAAACAAAAAAAAATCCAACGACGAATTTTCTTTTGCCACAACTAATTAGCGACTAATTAGCGGCAAATTATCCCCCTATTCGAATTGCGATCAGAAACTTCCAAAGACGATTTCGCGAGGCTGCTCCGCTATCTTTATATGAAGTTAGCGGAGCACCCAAAAAAACCAATAAAAAAACCAACGACGAATTTTCTTTTTCCACAACTAATTAGCGACTAATTAGCGGCAAATTATCCCCCTAGTCGAATCTCGATCAGAAACTTCCAAAGACGATTTCGCGAGGCTGCTCCGCTAACTTCATATGAAGTTAGCGGGGCACCCAAAAAAACAAAAAAAAATTAAACGACAAATTATTTTTTTCCACAACTAATTAGCGACTAATTAGCGGCAAATTATCCCCCTAGTCGAATTTCGATAAGACACTTTCAAAGACGTTTTCACGGGGCTGCTCCAAAAAAACAAAAAAAAATCCAACGACGAATTTTTCTTTTCCACAACTAATTAGCGACTAATTAGTGGCAAATTATCCCCCTAGTCGATTTTCAATCAGAAACTTTCAGAGACGTTTTCACCCAAAAAACAAAAAAAAACAACTTCGAATTTTCCTTTTCCACAACTAATTAGCGACTAATTAGCGGCAAATTATTCCCCTAGTTGAATTTCGATAAGACACTTTCAAAAACGATTTCGCGAGGCGGCTCCAAAATCAGAAACATTCAAAGACGTTTTCACCCAAAAAACAAAAAAAAATCCAACGACGAATTTTCTTTTTCCACAACTAATTAGCGACTAATTAGCGGCAAATTATCCCCCAAGTCGAATTTCGATAAGACACTTTCAAAGACGTTTTCACGGGGCTGCTCCGCTAACTTCATATGAAGTTAGCGAAGCATCCAAAAAACAAAAAAAAAATCCAACGACGAATTTTTCTTTTCCACAACTAATTAGCGACTAAGTAGCGGCAAATTATCACCCTAGTCGAATTTCGATAAGACACTTTCAAAGACGTTTTCACGAGACTGTTTCGCTAACTTCATATGAAGTTAGCGGAGCATAAAAAACAAAAAAAAAATCCAACGACGAATTTTTCTTTTCCACAACTAATTAACGACTAATTAGCGGCAAATTATTCCCCTAGTCGAATTTCGATAAGACACTTTCAAAAACGATTTCGCGAGGCGGCTCCAAAATCAGAAACTTTCAAAGACGTTTTCACCCAAAAAACAAAAAAAAAACCAACGACGAATTTTCTTTTTCCACAACTAATTAGCGACTAATTAGCGGCAAATTATCACCCTAGTCGAATTTCGATAAGACTTTGAAAGTTCAAAGACGTTTTCACGAGACTGTTTCGCTAACTTCATATGAAGTTAGCGGAGCATAAAAAAACAAAAAAAAATCCAGCGACGAGTTTTCCTTTTCCACAACTAATTAGCGACTAATTAGCGGCAAATTATCTCCCTAGTCGAATTTCGATAAGACACTTTCAAAAACGATTTCGCGAGGCGGCTCCAAAATCAGAAACTTTCAAAGACGTTTTCACCCAAAAAACAAAAAAAAACCAACGACGAATTTTCTTTTTCCACAACTAATTAGCGACTAATTAGCGGCAAATTATCCCCCTAGTCGAATTTCGATAAAACACTTTCAAAGACGTTTTCACGAGACTGTTCCGCTAACTTCATATGAAGTAAGCGAAGCATCCAAAAAACAAAAAAAAATCCAGCGACGAGTTTTCCTTTTCCACAACTAATTAGCGACTAATTAGCGGCAAATTATCTCCCTAGTCGAATTTCGATAAGACACTTTCAAAAACGATTTCGCGAGGCGGCTCCAAAATCAGAAACTTTCAAAGACGTTTTCACCCAAAAAACAAAAAAAAACCAACGACGAATTTTCTTTTTCCACAACTAATTAGCGACTAATTAGCGGCAAATTATCACCCTAGTCGAATTTCGATAAGACACTTTCAAAGACGTTTTCACGAGACTGTTCCGCTAACTTCATATGAAGTTAGCGAAGCATCCAAAAAACAAAAAAAAAATCCAGCGACGAATTTTCCTTTTCCACAACTAATTAGCGAATAATTAGCGGCAAAGTATCCCCCTAGTCGAATTTCGATAAAACACTTTCAAAGACGTTTTCACGAGGCGGATCCAAAATCAGAAACTTTCAAAGGCTTTTTCACCCAAAAATTAAAAAAAAACCAACGACGAATTTTCTTTTTCCACAACTAATTAGCGACTAATTAGCGGCAAATTATCCCCCTAGTCGAATTTCGATAAAACACTTTCAAAGACGTTTTCACGAGACTGTTCCGCTAACTTCATATGAAGTTAGCGGAGCATCCAAAAAACAAAAAAAAAATCCAACGACGATTATTCCTTTTCCACAACTAATTAGCGACTAATTAGCGGCAAATTATCCCCCTAGTCGAATTTCGATAAAACACTTTCAAAGACGTTTTCACGGGGCTGCTCCAAAAAACAAACAAAAAATCAAACGACGAATTTTCTTTTTTCACAACTAATTAGCGGCAAATTATCCCCCTAGTCGAATTTCCATAAAACACTTTCAAAGACGTTTTCACGAGACTGTTCCGCTAACTTCATATGAAGTTAGCGAAGCATCCATAAAACAAAAAAAAATCCAGCGACGAATTTTCCTTTGCCACAACTAATTAGCGGCAAATTATCCACCTAGTCGAATTTCGATAAAACACTTTCAAAGACGTTTTCAAAGGGCTGCTCCAAAAAACAAAAAAAATCCAACGACGAATTTTCCTTTTCCACAACTAATTAGCTACTAATTAGCGGTAAATTATCCACCTAGTCGAATTTCGATTAGACACTTTCAAAGACGATTTCGCTAGGCGGCTCCAAAATCAGAAAAAGACGTTTTCACCCAAAAAACAAAAAAAAAACCAACGACGAATTTTCTTTTGCCACAACTAATTAGCGACTAATTAGCGGCAAATTATCCCCCTATTCGAATTGCGATCAGAAACTTCCAAAGACGATTTCGCGAGGCTGCTCCGCTATCTTTATATGAAGTTAGCGGGGCACCCAAAAAAACAAAAAAAAATTAAACGACAAATTATTTTTTTCCACAACTAATTAGCGACTAATTAGCGGCAAATTATCCCCCTAGTCGAATTTCGATAAGACACTTTCAAAGACGTTTTCACGGGGCTGCTCCAAAAAAACAAAAAAAAATCCAACGACGAATTTTTCTTTTCCACAACTAATTAGCGACTAATTAGTGGCAAATTATCCCCCTAGTCGATTTTCAATCAGAAACTTTCAGAGACGTTTTCACCCAAAAAACAAAAAAAAACAACTTCGAATTTTCCTTTTCCACAACTAATTAGCGACTAATTAGCGGCAAATTATTCCCCTAGTTGAATTTCGATAAGACACTTTCAAAAACGATTTCGCGAGGCGGCTCCAAAATCAGAAACATTCAAAGACGTTTTCACCCAAAAAACAAAAAAAAATCCAACGACGAATTTTCTTTTTCCACAACTAATTAGCGACTAATTAGCGGCAAATTATCCCCCAAGTCGAATTTCGATAAGACACTTTCAAAGACGTTTTCACGGGGCTGCTCCGCTAACTTCATATGAAGTTAGCGAAGCATCCAAAAAACAAAAAAAAAATCCAACGACGAATTTTTCTTTTCCACAACTAATTAGCGACTAAGTAGCGGCAAATTATCACCCTAGTCGAATTTCGATAAGACACTTTCAAAGACGTTTTCACGAGACTGTTTCGCTAACTTCATATGAAGTTAGCGGAGCATAAAAAACAAAAAAAAAATCCAACGACGAATTTTTCTTTTCCACAACTAATTAACGACTAATTAGCGGCAAATTATTCCCCTAGTCGAATTTCGATAAGACACTTTCAAAAACGATTTCGCGAGGCGGCTCCAAAATCAGAAACTTTCAAAGACGTTTTCACCCAAAAAACAAAAAAAAAACCAACGACGAATTTTCTTTTTCCACAACTAATTAGCGACTAATTAGCGGCAAATTATCACCCTAGTCGAATTTCGATAAGACTTTGAAAGTTCAAAGACGTTTTCACGAGACTGTTTCGCTAACTTCATATGAAGTTAGCGGAGCATAAAAAAACAAAAAAAAATCCAGCGACGAGTTTTCCTTTTCCACAACTAATTAGCGACTAATTAGCGGCAAATTATCTCCCTAGTCGAATTTCGATAAGACACTTTCAAAAACGATTTCGCGAGACGGCTCCAAAATCAGAAACTTTCAAAGACGTTTTCACCCAAAAAACAAAAAAAAACCAACGACGAATTTTCTTTTTCCACAACTAATTAGCGACTAATTAGCGGCAAATTATCCCCCTAGTCGAATTTCGATAAAACACTTTCAAAGACGTTTTCACGAGACTGTTCCGCTAACTTCATATGAAGTAAGCGAAGCATCCAAAAAACAAAAAAAAATCCAGCGACGAGTTTTCCTTTTCCACAACTAATTAGCGACTAATTAGCGGCAAATTATCTCCCTAGTCGAATTTCGATAAGACACTTTCAAAAACGATTTCGCGAGGCGGCTCCAAAATCAGAAACTTTCAAAGACGTTTTCACCCAAAAAACAAAAAAAAACCAACGACGAATTTTCTTTTTCCACAACTAATTAGCGACTAATTAGCGGCAAATTATCACCCTAGTCGAATTTCGATAAGACACTTTCAAAGACGTTTTCACGAGACTGTTCCGCTAACTTCATATGAAGTTAGCGAAGCATCCAAAAAACAAAAAAAAAATCCAGCGACGAATTTTCCTTTTCCACAACTAATTAGCGAATAATTAGCGGCAAAGTATCCCCCTAGTCGAATTTCGATAAAACACTTTCAAAGACGTTTTCACGAGGCGGATCCAAAATCAGAAACTTTCAAAGGCTTTTTCACCCAAAAATTAAAAAAAAACCAACGACGAATTTTCTTTTTCCACAACTAATTAGCGACTAATTAGCGGCAAATTATCCCCCTAGTCGAATTTCGATAAAACACTTTCAAAGACGTTTTCACGAGACTGTTCCGCTAACTTCATATGAAGTTAGCGGAGCATCCAAAAAACAAAAAAAAAATCCAACGACGATTATTCCTTTTCCACAACTAATTAGCGACTAATTAGCGGCAAATTATCCCCCTAGTCGAATTTCGATAAAACACTTTCAAAGACGTTTTCACGGGGCTGCTCCAAAAAACAAACAAAAAATCAAACGACGAATTTTCTTTTTTCACAACTAATTAGCGGCAAATTATCCCCCTAGTCGAATTTCCATAAAACACTTTCAAAGACGTTTTCACGAGACTGTTCCGCTAACTTCATATGAAGTTAGCGAAGCATCCATAAAACAAAAAAAAATCCAGCGACGAATTTTCCTTTGCCACAACTAATTAGCGGCAAATTATCCACCTAGTCGAATTTCGATAAAACACTTTCAAAGACGTTTTCAAAGGGCTGCTCCAAAAAACAAAAAAAATCCAACGACGAATTTTCCTTTTCCACAACTAATTAGCTACTAATTAGCGGTAAATTATCCACCTAGTCGAATTTCGATTAGACACTTTCAAAGACGATTTCGCTAGGCGGCTCCAAAATCAGAAAAAGACGTTTTCACCCAAAAAACAAAAAAAAAACCAACGACGAATTTTCTTTTGCCACAACTAATTAGCGACTAATTAGCGGCAAATTATCCCCCTATTCGAATTGCGATCAGAAACTTCCAAAGACGATTTCGCGAGGCTGCTCCGCTATCTTTATATGAAGTTAGCGGAGCACCCAAAAAAACCAATAAAAAAACCAACGACGAATTTTCTTTTTCCACAACTAATTAGCGACTAATTAGCGGCAAATTATCCCCCTAGTCGAATCTCGATCAGAAACTTCCAAAGACTATTTCGCGAGGCTGCTCCGCTAACTTCATATGAAGTTAGCGGAGCACCCAAAAAGAACAAAAAAAAATTAAACGACAAATTATTTTTTTCCACAACTAATTAGCGACTATTTAGCGGCAAATTCTCCATATAGCGATTTATCGGTTTGTCTTGGGTGCTCCGCTAACTTCACGGTCATCTGGTATTTGACCACGATTTATTTATTCCAAAAAATCTATACAATACAGTTTGTTTGAACGCACTAATTTCAGGAACCACTGGTCCGATTGGAGTAAAATAAAAGCGCGCGGACGAAGTCGCAGGGGACCACTATCCACATATACTGTATGAATAAATCAGTGCTAAACTTCAGTGTTGTGACAAACAGAAAGTATTATGACTTACTATCCATAGTCGTCAGGTATCTTAATACCGCGGGACGAGGGCTGCGGACCCACGCCCGTCCAGAAGTACACCTCTTCGCCACTGCCATCGTATCTGAACTCTGGGATACTGAAACAAGAAAGCATTTATTTTAATTAACCCCCAACGCGAGGGGTATATGTGAGTGTCTGTCTGTCTGTGGCACTGTACGCTCCTAAACTGGGGAATCAATTTGGACGCATGTTTTTTTATTTGCAAGCTGTTTTTTTAAGCGACGGTTCTTAGCTATGTATGGTGGAAATTAAAGCAGTTGTCACGAAGATATTTAAAATTTAATGTCCTAATTATTAACTGAGAAAAATGACAGGCATGTATCATCAGCATTAAAAGTGTTTTATAAGTGTGAATTTTATCTAATTTGACAGTTCATTAACTATAATCTAACTATGACTTCTTAACTATAAATAACCCTAGCCTTATGTACTTTTCGAGTAGTAATTTTAAAGTAAAAAGTAAAAAAAAGGTTGGAAAAAGTAAATTTTTGTGGCCAAAGTAGTCGAAAACCCATAACAAGGTTTCAATTTTAAGTTTGTTTCAGAAGTCCATAACCCAAAAAGTACATAATTTGGAATTTTCATTTAATTTTTATAGTGACCGTTATGCCCGGTTTAGGCTTGACTGTGACTTTCTAGACACTCTGTATATTATTGATCTATTTATAGGGACATACGAGTATAATTGCCAAACTAATGCAGAAACAAATAACTTTTATCACACAACACTCACACAATAGTGCTGGCATCCAGTACTTGTACAGATTCACTGGACACAGCCCTCTCACCGACCAGCGGGCCGATATTCCGCGGCGCGGGCGCCTCGAAGTCATCCGGCACATACACGTCGCCGAAAGTGTTCTGACTGGCGATGTCGTAGATCGCGAGCCATTTGATGCGCGATATCCGCTTGCCTTCGGGCAGGGTTATGCGCACGTCTTGGTTGTAGTAGCGCTCGAGGATGTTTGTTCTGGAATTCATGAAATGGAATATCTGTAATCATCATTACTACTTGTACAAATTTTTATAATGATCGCAGAACTAGGACAAAAATACGAATATTCTAACAAGAAGAGCTTTGGTGGGTCACAGAATATTATAATATGCAACTAGTAAATCAATGTTTTACTTTGTTATTATTATACCACATCTGATCCCTACAAAATTAATTATTTAGTATCATTTTCAATTGGAAGGTCTCCCTTCATATATCTTTCATGGACTAGAAGCTATTCCAGGCATTATCGATTCAACAATCAATATCTTTGTCTTGCCTGTTTTTGAAGGAGACTCTGGCCTGAGTATTATGTACTTGTGGACTCCATTATCTGCCTGCTCAGAACTATGGTTTTTAGGTAAATAAAATGTAATAATGATTATGATCAATCTCATAACTTAGCCCTAATCTAAACTGGAATCTAACTAAACCTGGAATAAAAAAGTATGCAACATCTTAATTCAAAAATTAGGATAACATTCTGTTGGTAATATTATTGACAAACATTGTTTGTCTTGTATTTCTTAGGAGCTGTGGATTGATATAAAATTAATATCCATTAGTATATTCTTTCTGCATGACCTAAAGGTATGACTGGGAGAGAATGCTTTTAGCATTAAGTCCACCTTTTGTACACTGTTACTTGTGCAATAAAGTTCTTAAATAAATAAAAATAAATATATTAATGAGGAATTATCAGTCCTACTTGTACTCATGACTATTCATTTAATAAAAAAAATCACTAAGCCAATAAGTTACCAAACCAGTGCAATAAATACCACTTAATGACTCTTGCCCAAACAATTATGTTAATTGGAGAAACCATTTCCTTGCTATCAATTATTAAACTAGTATACACTTATTTTTTGCTCATTTTGGACTTAGATTGTTAAAAATATCAACAACCATATCAGGCAAGAAGATACACTAACACTAGCACTGCACATAAGTATGAAATACAAACCACTTCACTTATTTAGCACTTGCCAGAATGCATACCTAGAGTATTAAATACAGCAACAATAATATTTTACCATATAATAATACAAAACCGCCTTGAAAGTCCTTAATATCAGTAAACCATTAAATAAATACAGTAGAACCCCGATAATATACACTTTTTACTTTTTGCCACAAATAATGCTATTTAACGTCAGTTGATTATTATTATCATGTATTTTTAATAATTTCAGGATTTTTCTACATTTGCTCTAATATGGATACCACAAATGAAAGTGTGATCTGTTGACTCTTGAATTCTGGTTCCTTCTTTGATAAATCCATGTTATTTTTAGACAAAAAATATTGCCTATATGAACAAATCAATTACACATGCAATACTTACTTCCCATACTCATCGGGAACAATGAAGCCTTGCGGCCCAGGCCGGCCCGCATCTCCAGCCCAGAAGAATGTGTCATCTCCAGTGCCATCATAGTTAAAATTCACCAGTATTATTGTCCACTCGTCAATGGCATACACATCTCCTGACACCTGAAGGGTACATAGAAAGTTATGGTTACATAATTCTAATACAATAATATTGATCTTTTTATTTCTAAAGATTATAGCTACGCCGCTATGTAGGATCGCTCATCTGTCACAGAGTTACAGTTGCTCTTTACAAGTGTAATTTATATTTAAGAAGTCACTGTTTTTTTTCACAAGACAAAAGTTGAGAGAGGGAAGACAAATTATTTTGATAATTTATAACTTAAAACTGTGCCTAAGACCAAGTATAATTATTGTTTTGTTTATGTGTAACAAAGTCATTACTAAAATAAGATGGTAATATTTCAGTAAGTCATTGATCATTGTGTAGAAAGTCTTTCAACCATTATATTTTGTGCTCCACCTTGAAAAGTTAAAATGACACTGACTCACTAACACAAGTAAAGGGAAGGAAGCTCCCTTCTAGAAAAAAAACTTGTAAGTTAACAAAAGCGTTATAAATTTACCTGATGGTGATAGGAGTTTAATTTCCCGATGTATTTTCCGCGGTAAGGGCCATCCTCGTCCTGTGTCGAACAGTCTGCAAAGTTGTATAAAATACGTATGCAATTTGGTGAAAGTTACCACTTTGTTTTGGGCACTCACAAGTCAAGCTACAGACATAATCACCTTGTGCTATAGCAGCGAGTAAAATAAACAACTTTATATACATTTTTAAGTCTGTTATATAGTAAAATAATTAATTTTAATAACTTTCTAACTAATAAAAGGTCACCACAACATTTTTCGCACACCTTTAGCAGCCACTGACATAAACTAAGTTTCCGGTTGTTTGACATGTCACTTTCATTGCATAACTTAACTCAAGGTCTTGTCTGTGATTGGTTGATAACGTGTTAAGCTACCCCAGAACCAATCACCGAACATTTACTTTCACTTAGGATTTACAGAAGCCAATAACAACTTGCTCGAGATCTTAGTTGCTACTTTTAAAAACTTACTGACTGATGGACAAATATTAATGGCTGTGTTTGGCCGAAAACAGTGGTTGCGAGCACACAAAAACAAAAAAGCTAAATTTTAGGATTATTTATGTCACAGCACAGCCCGTGCCAAAAACGATAAAAAGAAAGATTAAAAATATTAAGATTTGCTAGATATAGCATAGACTGACAGTAAGTTGACTATTACGCTGATGCATGAGAAAAAGTGCTAAAATAACTGTGTGAGAGTGCGCACGAGCGCTCGCGACTGCTATTATCTCTCAAACGCAGCCATAAAATTATTTTAAGGAATATTAATTTTATGAACGCAGCCAATGAGTGAATGCGCGGGAAAGTACAGATTTTCCTTCGTTTTACTTTGATACATAAAACAAAATATTAGTAGAAGTTTAACTATTGCTTAGTAATTATTTATTATTGTGATTATGCAAGCAGAACCTGAAATCATGTGAGTAATATTATTTATTCATTTGACATTGCAAATAAAACATGCATTTACATGGAGGACAACATGATGATACTGTGGCACCTGGTAAGCACGAAGTTTGAGTCAAGTAATTTTACTTATAAGTTTTGGAATTGGATATTATTTGAGGGTGTTAATTAGATGCTTTATTTAGGCTTCCAAGCACGTTAACTAAATAACGCGGGTTATTATACTCGTAAGTATATTTTTGAATGAATTTTCGTTCATACATTTTTTGGTATTAATTAAGTCATATCTCCACATTGAACTACTACTTATTATTACTAGAGTATGGAGCTGACATCACGAACAAATTTTGTGCTCCATGAATTGATGGCACGGTCATTAACTCGTAGTACAAATCATAAAATTCAAATTTTCAAAGAAAACGTCATAATCTTGTCGTCGAATTTTGCGACACATTTTTTGCTTGGCATAGCTTCTCTATACGTAGTAGTAACAACTTACTGTATCTCCACCTTGGGGTTAAAAATGATCGACTGCTTCAACTTCACATCAAAAGTTGACAGTATTTATCGATGCAGTGTGGATAATTTGTTTGACGTGCGCAAGCGGTCAAAGGGCAGGAGGCCGCAGTCTCCACCGAGCCGAACTTTCACCGCTCCTCGGCCACTCACATTGGTTACCAACAAAGATTAAAACTTGATTCCCATTTGTTGCTAGGCTTTTCGATGGTTTACATGTGTGAACAGGAACTTGGTCTATAATCAATCAATCACATTTATAGGTAGGTACATACAATACTTTGCTCTGATCCCAAGGTAGGTAATGCAGCAAATACACTTGTGTTAATTCCTATTAAAAAGCAATGTAATTAATGCATGCCATGGAGCCTTATTTTTGAATCACTCGCGTCAATATTACGAGTGATTTTCGTTCGAAAACGAGTTATTTCCTTTGACTTTTATTTCATCTTCGAACGATAATCACTCGTAATATTGCCGCGAGTGATTCAAAAATAGGGCCCCTGGGGCCCTATTTTGAATCACTCGCTTTAATATGACGTGTGATTTTCGTTGATGAATGTATGATTTTCGAATCAAAACGGGGATAAATTTACACTAAAGTGATTGATTAGTAAATTGTAACCCTATTATTTATATCAAATCACGTGATATAAAATATACGAGTGCTATCAATTTAGTTAGCACTCGTATAGCACACCTATTTTGTATCACGTGATGTGATTATCGAATAAAAATCACTCGTAATATTAACGCGAGTGATAAAAACAAAAATAGACTCATGTTTGTTCATGTGTTTCGTCTGCATGTCGCGAAAAAACTCTCCCATGATGTGGAAATGGCTATAATTATTATGATGAAAGTATTTTCTAGAGTAGGTAAATCTCAGTTGTTTTTGTCATGCTTAAGACATTGTTCGACAAAGTCTGTAATATTAAACTTTGTGTGATCAGTATTAAAGGCGAATTGTGTTTTCGATCTGAATCTCGGTTTCGATGCAACAATCAGTTCGGGCCCATTGTTGTAGGAAGCAGTGGGAGTTGTTGTTTATTTTTGTGCAAGTGAAATGACAGTCGCTTATCTTTGGTATGATCGACGCGATCAAAAACAGTTTGTAATTTAAATCTTACTTAAAATCTTGCTTGTTGGTTTTTGATTTGAAGTTTTGTGTCCCATATATTGGTTTGGAACAATCATGCATAAAATAAACCCTACTTTAAACTTCAAATAAGATTTAAATATTTCGTTGAACCTATATCACCTATATGTTGGTATCTATTCAGGTATTCTGTTTCTATCCAATACTGTCTATTATACCTTCTATTAGAACGCAGTGATTACTTACTAACTATTTCAATATACGGTGTACGTTTATGGAGCTTGTTTTGGTAGTTTATGAGTCTAGCAGAGGTCATATGCATAAATTTTTCCCACTCACTCATATATGAAGTATTCAAGAGCACTAACCACAAAATTTAGCATAACATTGGAAACCCTGAAGCGATTAGGATGCAACCGCAGATATTCCCACGACATCAAACTCCTTACTTGGATTTATAATTTCACCATCACGACCTTCGTTGTCTATTGCAGTCGATTTTTTGCAGCTAAGATACATAATTAGGTACGGTCGAATATTTTGTGCATAAGGTTAGCTAATTATCGTCATTTTTAGAAACTGAATTCTTTCAAAGGATTTAAAATTAGAACTTACCAAATACATAAGAGCGGTGTGGGTGGTTAAGAAGTTTTGTGCAGTTTTTTCAAATTGACTTTTAAGGCTTTCAATACTCCGCGCTAAAATCGTGGTCAAAAGTAGATATGAAATGGAGTACTAATTCTTATTTTTATTAATAACAAACAAACAAGAAAAAATTAAACTAAGACATGCATCATAAAAAACATCTTAAACTTATTAAAAAACGAAGCCATTTCCTTGAGGCAAGGACGCTATGATGGTGCTGCGTTGCCGCGTAGATAGCAATGCTAGTACTAAATTTTAAGTCACCGGATTTGTATCAATCTGCGACTGCCCTGAACAAAATAAAGAACCAGATTTTGTGACTGACCTTTTGATATTTTAACAGGAAAAAGAGCAGTAACAGGATATTTCAGGATTTCCCTGTCATTTTTCTTTAAGGCCAGGAAAAATACGCCAGAATTTTTTTGCTCTAAGACTAACTAAAATATCTGAAGCCGCTACACTTAACTCAAGTGCATCTCAATATTTGCAGATGTCAAGATGCTGTATCGATGTGCAACGTATGTAAACAGCCAGCGATTGGTGCAACCTCTTTGCACAACTCCTGCGCAGGAAAACCGTTCGCGGCGGCTGCGAGAGATCAGTCTTTGACAGGCGGTGAACGCGCGCGGACGCCATTGCCATCAACTTGAATTTGAATTTAGAACGCCGAATTTAACTAAGAAGGCGCCTGTTGGATTCGGGAGTAAAGGATATTTTTACTGTGATCTGTGAATGACGTTGCCCGCGATGCGGCCGGCGATTGCGCTGCTGCTCTTGCTTGGTAAGTACCTAAATGATTTTAATTTCAGTTTTTTTACATGCAACTGAATTAATTAATAATATTAATATTTACAAAAATCTCATTAGGGCAAAGGCAAACTAAAAGAAGATGGTGCATATTTGTTCCATTTCCAAATTAAGTACAACCTACGATTTATAAATGGAACATAAAAATTGCGTTCCAATTGTGCAGTCCAAATTGTTTCACGAATTTGACTGACATTTACTTCACGTAACACATTTGAATTATTTACTGTTAATTAAATTAAAAATTATAATACACAAGGAAATCCGCTAGCGGATCTCGTTATTATATGACCGTTATTTGTGAAAGTTTTCGAACAGATGCGAGCCGGCTTTTACTGCTTTTAAAATGCTATTTTGCGCACTTGTGGTGTGGCTGCTAACACATAACTACAAGGAAGATTACTGGCCGTGAAATTTTCAGCTAGTGTTTTAATTAAATATTTAGATCCCTACTACATAATAAGAATAATTTTATTACCGAAAATTGTATGTTATACTTACGTCTTGGGGTATTTTTTATATTCCCATTGATCTGGATTCTATAAAGTTTAAGTTTTCATGTGGGTAGTACTATTAAATATATTTCGTCCATGCTATTTAATTCATATTTTCGTAAACTATTGACTCGCCTACAAGTTTTAAGGTATATACATATATCAATAAATAATTAAGTGATATACTTATTTTAGAGTTTTTCTAGAAACGAAACTCAAAATAAGTTAAAAAAGATACTAATCTATACTTAATATTATAAAGCTGAAGAGTTTGTTTGTTTGTTTGTTCGAATTGAATAATTCTTTTTGTGTTGGATAGTCCAGTTATCGAGGAAGGCTATAGGCTATATAACATCACGCTACGACCAATAGGAGCAAAGATATAGTGGTAAATGTGTAAAAAACGGGACAAAGAAGTCACTATTCCACGCGGACGAAGTCGCGGGCAAAAGCTAGTTTATCATATAAAAGTAACCGAGGCTGACTATTTCCATCGCGTATTCTGATTATAAAAATAAATCGATTTCTAACTTAACTTTTATCTGATTTGAACACTGCTAATAAAATAAGGTGTCAATTCAAAGCTTTTAGCTCGCAACAATGGCATCGGGTGCTAAATCGATAGTACTTAACACAAATAGAGTGTCAATGCAACTTTCTCTGCGATTCAGGAGCGACTCTTGCGCAACAGAGAGAGCACACATCTTTTACAATTGCTTGGAACCAGTTAGGTTCCTTCATCGATATCGACGAAATGTAACGGATGTCGCATATATTACTCGTACTGTTGCATAAGATTTTGCCTGGCGAAGCAACGTGTATTTAAATGGATGTACTTAATTGGTAGTCTGTGATCTCAACGATCGATTAGCTTAAAGCTTTTCAAACAATCAATCTTGTTTCTGGTGATCGTTGCAGTCGGTGGGTCTAATTACCTTCGACAGTATTTCCGTTATTTATAACACATTATTATAAATTAGTAATTTTTCAGTATGTTCCTTATTGAAACTGAATGAGGCGTAAATAATTTATTGTTGGTAAACAACGACGTGAGACACTTGGTGTTATAGTCCTATCGTCAACTTGAGGCAGCTTTTAGATCTTCATGTCATTTCTAGATTCAATGTAGGCTTTCTCGTTTCAACTGGAATGTTACAAAGTTTTGGGACTTGTTTTGGTCACCAACCAAATGCGTCACGAGCGTTGTGGACTGGTCGCATCGCGGACGGCCGCTGACACACAAATGTTTTGGCGGAATGTAGGCGCCGGCGCCGGACGACCCGTGAACTTGTGTGTCACAGAGCTTAGAATTTAGCGGACTATTATATATTCTGTGCGTAAAGAAATGTATGGTACTCCATTCACAAAAATATCAGTTAACGGTCCGATACAAACTTATTATTACTATTATTATTAAGAGCCTGTGGTGTCCCACTGCAGGGCAAAGGCCTCCCTACCCTTTCTCCAGTCCCCACGATTTTGGGCACTTATTTCCCAGTCTTTGTCGAACATGTCTAACTCGTCACGCCATCGTCTTCTGGGTCTACCACGTGGCCGTTTTCCATTTAGGGGGGTCCACTGGGTACAAATTTTGGCCCAGAAGTCTTCCGGCATGCGGCTGACATGACCAGCCCAATCCCACTTCAGTTGGGCAGCTTTCTGCGAGACATCAGTTAAACAAACGATACAAACTTATTTCCTATATTTTTCTTTTCATTAGAACCTTTCGAGTTTATCACTCGTTTGTGCTAACTGTGGTTATTTCTGATTACTAACTGAATTTCGCATTGCGCACCTAAGATGTCGTTGTAGGGTTGTCGACGTGCATTTTATGGCAGAAAGACTTTTACTATTAGAGACATCAGAAAACTACTAATACCACTCACTCTGCAAGTTAAATAAAACCTGTCATTCTCCGTGTACATTTTATGATGGTTGTGACTTTTCATGACATAATCACATTTTCATACGTGCGATAAAAGAACTAGTTTGATTTATTCCTTTCTTTTTTTATTTGCTGTCTCCAACTTATTTTGAGAAATATTGACCTGTAAACCCAAGTCAAAACTTTAACCCGCTAACATCTTTTGACCTGCGCCCGCGTCGTATTTGCATACGGCGACATTTGTCTGCGCCTGTATACTGATGGCAAACTGCTGCAACTGGATCGGCCATAAATGTGACATTTGCTAAACATGCTCTATTAGCAAATAGATTCAATAATGGCACTTTATTGTGTGTTGATTTTAGCGCTTTTCTAATTTATATGGATCTATGATAGTTTGTAATATATGGGGATTTAAATTTTATAAGTTTTTATCATTTTCTTTTATTGTACAGAAATTCGACCTCTACAATTTCATTAAATTGACAATAAAAAATACAAACTAAAAATATTCTTGCCTACTGACATAAAATCTACATAAGGCACTGATTAGTGCGTACAGCATGATCGGATATATGTACTAGATTTATAAACCAAGGCTACGCGTGATAAACCTATCATCAAAAGCAGATTGGGTGGTGATTTAAATAAGCCGAACAATTTTTTCATCAACTATCAAAGTTACAAAACTCAGTTAAAGCTTAATTACTGTTATTAAATCCTAATTGGTTAAACGATCACCGAACAAAGCTCTTCGATTTCAAAACTTGCCAAATGAAATAAAAAGATACCAATTTGCAATAATTGCCGCCAAAAACGTTGATTATTAGCATAAAAAACGAGAATTCTGCAAAAAGTTTATGACTCAATCATCTACATCTAGCAAGATAAAATAATGCAACCCATGATTGGGATCTGTAAAAACAATACAAGCGGACGGTCCAGACTTGTTTGTTGCTTTCATGCTTCGTAAGTTAGTTTTAGTACAAATTAATATTTGAATATATTCTATTTATAACCATCTATTGATGTGAATTACGTTCTAAACTTTTTTTTTATAAAACAAAAGAAAAACGTGTCTGTCTCTCCTTCTGAAGCAGTTAAAAAGATAAGTATGTTATTTCTGTAACTAACTATTCTGCTTCACGCAAACTTTCCATTCATAATTTCGGCAGTTTGACAGTTTGACCTCTTACAAAAGTGAAAAATGCTTGTCTCACAGCCTGTCTCACGAATGATGATGAATTATTATGCTGGTTTAGACAAAAAGTGATTAAAGTAACAACTTCAGTTTCTTTTTTCCGCCCCGTTTACGTGGGAAGGGTAAAGCGCTTGTCATGTAAAAGTAGAAAGCTTAACACACGCTGATATTACCTCCACATGTCCAAGCTAGGGATGAAAAATATTTTATACTTAACACATTAGTATGAGTAGGTGGTTGAAATTCTTAAGATTTTGAGCCTTTCTTGACGGAATTTTTGTCATGTCACTACTGATAAAGTATTTTATCCTCGAAAAACATATAAAAACATATAATATAATAAGCTTTTGCTATTATATTATATGTTTTTAGCCTAGCTAGACCGTTATTATGTGTTACAGTAATTCTGTTTTCCTCTAGTTTCTCGTAAACGTTATTATTATGGGAAGACTGGACAGCCGTTTTACGCTAAAATTCACCTTGTTCAATGCTTTAAACGTTTCTGTGTAAAATAATAATTGAATTCGTTATTATACTATTCATGCTTTTACTGCATGTTTGTAATGGTTACCTTAATGGTTATTATTATTGTTTGGATACTCTACAAGTACTAGGTAATCTTTCTAATGACGCCATATAGGTTCCTCTAGTAACCAACAAATCATTTGTCAGGAAGTCGTTGATTGTACAAAAATAGAGAAACTTGGGTCCTAAGCTCTAGAAAGGAGTTTTAATTTTCGGATTAGGTAAATCGGTAGGCTCGATTACACCATTCTAATTGGACTATATGATATTTGTCTGGCTTACAACATTTTAAACAAATAAAACGTGTTTATGACTTTGTGCTGGTAATTTTAGCCTAGAACCTAGGCTATAATTGAACGCTCCTTCGAGGCACACTACGTTCATAAATCTCTTCTCATATGCGCATACGTCGTTAGCTACACTCACGCCCCACGGCGTTTGTCAGATACGCATGACACAGTGCGTTTTGACATGGCGTGCGTGAACTATGGTGCGAGGGCAGTCACGCGTGATGATGGAATGGTCTGGAGCTACGTAGATAATACCTACATCCTGTGCCAATAATATAATATGTAGATAAAAGAGTGTATGATTATTTATTTATTTATTTATTTTTATTTTATTTTATTCGTAAAACTCTACAGTATACTAAACCTTAATTACTAACTTACTTATTTACTAATAACCATTTACGTGTCTTCACATATAGAGGCTAGTTGAGCTTGTATGAAAAAAGATTTCATTTTCTTAGAGTGGGCTATAGAATGAGTATTTATTTTCGAAACTTGATCAAATAAAATATGCGAATACAAGACCCATAATTATGGATATATTTTTTTATTAAATTTTCTTCGTTTTATTTTTTCGTCGTTTCTTATTATTGAAAACCTGTAATTTTTTCAAAGTACTCATTTGAAAACTAAACAGCTAGCTATTAAGATAAAAAAATACAACTATAACTAACAAAAAACTAATAAAAATATTTGTGTAAAACAGTTGTTTTTTTGCATTTTTTATCTGTAAATTTTTTATTTACTATTTTTTGTCGATAATTTTGGGTCTAGTATTCGCACATTTCGTTTGATCAAGTTTCGAAAATACACATGATTGTTTAGTCTTATTTAGTATTGTAACCCACAGCCTGAGGTGATTATTAGGTCTGTGTATGTTAGTGGGTGTGGGGCCCTAACGAATGTATTTAAAACGAGTTTTAAGTTACAGCCACAGGTCACGCTACTCTTAGAATTCCGTGTCAAAATGAATAGTTTCCACTGAGTCAGCAAGTAAAATCTGCTTAGTATAGTGACTGTGTAATATCTTTTCTTAACACGTTCCGGGTCACTACTCCAGACACAATAGATATTTTATTGTTTTCACGCCTGTAGGCGGGCACTGTCCCGGAACGTGTTAAATAATGTGTTTGACAATGATACTGATGTATAACTTTTTGTAGTTAAGAGCGCCTAGGATTTAAGACTAGTTATAGTTATTTAAGTATAAGTTGACCTTTCCTTTTAACTTACCAGTGAAAAGGCAAAATAATACGTGTATTTTTTAAACTTTTTTCATACATTTAAGACCCTTACAAGGAAAGTGTCAACTTATTTCCTCTCTAAACATAGTATGTCATGAAAGTTCTAAGAAACTACTTTAAAGTGAAAGCTTTTAGACATAAAGTTTATCTAAAAGTTTAACTACCGTCGTGAAACCTTAACTGTCCCTTAAACAGTAAGCACCAATGAATCGTCACTGGATGTATTTACGTGACATTACGTGATATTATTATCCTTGTTATTATTGCCCTCTCAACCGCTCAGTAAAGTTTATTTGTTTTCATAATTCGCTGTAAGCTCACTAACACGAGTAAAAGCTTAAGTACGGTCTCATGTGCTGAATACTAAAGTTGTGGAAGTACCAACTTCTCCAGAAATGGTACTTACACTTTTAGGAGCTTTTCTGTTTTATTGGAGATTGTTTTATTTACTTAAAACCAGACATGGTCGCAGTGGTATTACGTTATTTCTATTTAAACTTGATTTCTTAAGCTATGTAAATTGCTTTCTTACGATTAAGCATAATAGTAATTATTATTTCTGCCCTTCGAGCATCTGAAAGAAATCGCTTTTTTATTTTAGACCGCTCATATTTTGTTACCTACCCTGGCCGACTTCTTTATGTCCAAAACATAAAAACAAACTAGAAGTAAAGGTACCTGTCAAGGTACTGACGACCAACTTCATACAGTCCATCATTCTTACTTTTGTTGGCCGGAAAACTTTCAGTCAACTTTTACACAATGACCATATCGTTACTTTTGAAGAACGTTTATAAAATAAATAAATTTTTAGACGAGTGAAGATGCAGTGAACCACTAGTATAACTTACTAGGTGGGGCTTAGTGTCGGCTTTTCCTTGCTAAGCTCTGGTGTTCTAATTATAGCCGGCCTTAACCTAGAGCGGGCGCGGTCACATAACTGTAGCAAGAAATAAAAGTTAACTTATCACGACAACTTCGCTACTTGTCTTAAACGAGGTTACGGAGTAAAGAAGAGCGAGCTGTGTGATAGATTATTTTAAATAATAAATAGCAAGACGTAAAGCCATTTCATTCGATGTTAAGAGATGTAGCCAGTTATTAATTATGACTATCTGCTGTGATTCAAAATTACCGTTCTCATAAATTCACTTATTACAAATTAAATAAATTTAAAACAAAAAAATATCAATTAAGATTCCATTGAGATGGTTATAAATATGTTGTGCCATGTTAATCAGTCAGGTATCAAACGAATGCCGAGAGTCGCGTAACAATGGAATTTTTATTGTGTCTCGTTTACACATACTTGACGAGTTAAACATTACCGTGTCTAATCTAAAATTCAAATGGAAGTTTAACGTCGTGATACAAACGAAATTCGATTAAAATTGGCGTTTAGCTATGAATAACGCTTTTGTAGAACTTGAAACTTGAACTCAAAAACTGATTTGATACCGATCTTACTATACTCGTATATAAATAAAAGAAAGTCGTGTTAGTTACACCACTAATAACTCGAGACCGGGTACCGATTTTCACGATTTATTACTTTGTTGGATTTGTCTTGGCCCCGAATAGAATAACCATTAAATAGGGCCGGGGCGGGCAAGGACCGGTAGCAAAACAAAGTTCGCTTGGTAAGCTTGTTTGCATTAGTTAACAAAATATGTGCCAACAGCATCAAATCAAAAGCGTAACAAGTGAACCTGCGTAGCGGGATTCCGATCAGTGGGTCGGAGCGCAACGGGACTTGCACCGGTGCGGCTGCACTTGATGCACACTGACTATTGCAGACCCCTTACCCGCTGCTCACATATTAGACTTGATCTTGAACTGCCCTGTTTATTTGATACTTTATGTAAATGACAACCAGTGGCCCAGTGCTCTTACCAACACCTTATAGTAAACTCTGATTTTTAGGGTTCCGTAGCCGAATGGCAAAAAACGGAACCCTTATAGTTTCGTCAAGTCTGTCTGTCTGTCTGTCTGTCTGTCTGTCTGTCTGTCCGTCCGTATGTCACAGCCACTTTATTCTGAAACTATAAGCATCACATAGCTGAAACTTAGAAGGTAGGTGTATTTTGTTCACCGCTTTCCGATTCAGATACAAAAAGTAAGAAAAAATAGTATTTAAGGGGGGGCTCCCATACATGAAACTAAAACCTAAAAATTTTTTTTACTCAAACCTATGCGTGTGGGGTGTCTATGGATAGGTCTTTTAAAATGATGCTGAGGTTTCTAAAACCATTTTTTCTAAAAGTGTAAGGTTTGAGATATAGACGCTTCCAAAGTGGTAAAATGGGCGTCCCCCCCCCTCTAACTTTTGAACTAAGAAAGTGAAAATTTTGAAAAAAATATATGATGTAGATCTCAACAAAAACTTGCAACGAAAATTGGTTTGAAGGAGATCGAACCAGTAGTTTCTGAGATATTGCACATTTTTATCAACCGCAAATATAACTTTGTTTTTCATACAAACACTATGAAAAACAAAGTTATTTTTGCTGTCGCAATATATTGTGATGTTTTCGTTAAGTGACAGTAAGTGGACCCTGAATTCAGTTAAGGGTGGCACGGAACCCTCAGTGCGCGGGTCCGACACGCACTTAACCGGTTTTTTTTAATTAGATAGACCAGAATGACTTCGTGTCTCTTGGCCGTGTAAAAGCTACTTAAGTGACATTGGCGGAACAGTGAGCCCTCGCTGGCAAACTTAAGTTCGCTCGCCACACAAACAAAGAAGAAGAAGAAGACTAGTATGATAGCTTCAATCGAAATTTTTATTTTTTAATGTTGCTAGCGATGTAATTTTACTAATGAGGATAAATTATACATGTTAAACGTTACATAAAGCTACAAATAAACGTAAACATGAAACAGTTTTAGTAAGGAGTAGGAAAATCTAGGTTTCTCTTGCAATAGCAATAATCTTGTATGGTCTTACTTACCTATTTTGCATTTTCGATACTTTCTATGAATTAATTAATTGAAATAATCATTATTTTTGTACGATACCTGATTTTTATTATAAACAGATTTAATTTGAATATTTTAAAATCGATTATAAACAACAATTGAATGAAATTTAAACTTACGATTATTAAGGACCAACACAATTTTAATCTTTGAAAAAGTGGCCACTAACCAAATGTCATTTTGGTCTATCTAATAAAAAATTAGAGTATAGACGACTTGAATAACCCTAGCTGATTATTTGTCCTTATTTGTAAAGATAAACTAAACATTAAAGTATCGGGGCAGCTCTCAACCTGACCCACTGTGACTTTACAGTTTAAGCTGTTCACTCCTTTGCACTTGATTGCTTGTAAACACGGGCTTGCAGGAGTAACGTCAGTACCTACTTAAAAATGGATGCTCCCTTTGCCACATTGGCATTGGAATTATTTTATTTTCCTTTTGAGTACCACAAAAATAGATTGTTTTGCTGATACGAAACATACTTTTATTTTTCATAAAAATAAGAGCTGCATTCAAGTAAGTAAGTAAGTTTACAAGGAATATAAAAACCCAAACCGATTCGGTGCACTTCATTAGATCTTAAATAGAAAAAATACCTAATACTTTTTAATATTCACTTTATAGTTATTATATTGGTTTCTTTTTGTCGTCTCTGTTCATGACTTATACGAAGAGTCTCATTAAAATAATGTTTTCGAAATATTATATAACGCACACAGGCATTCATTCTCAAGTTTCATTACCCTTTTATGACCAAAATAACTTGTGTCGCCTACAACCGCTTTGGTCGTAACTGCGTGACATTTAAACTTCGGTTATGTGTGAATGTAATATAATGACTATAACTCCATATTAATTAGTCATTTTAACTCGCTTGAGTTGAACGTTTAAAACGTATTTAACTATGCGAATATAGCACCATTTCGTATTTTATTGTGCAAAGATGTGATGCCATAGAAGATTTTTTTTAAATTCCGTCATGCACAGTCAGCAATTGCCACGTCAAAACTGACAGCAACAGGATGATAATTTAACCCAGAGTTAAACCACGTTAAACTAACCCAGTATCATGTAATTGGATATGCAATATTGTCTCAGCAAAAGTTATGGATGTTAGTCTACCTGACTGCACCTATTTATTATTTTAGTGACCATCAGCTCTGTAACCTTAAGTCAGACATAAGATAAATCTGAAAAATAATAGTACGTATAATAGTACGAATTTCTTTTCCCATGAGATTTTTTCAATATTACAGCTTTACGATGGAAATACCAAACACAAGTTCCGAGAATTCCCTTATTACATATTGGCGATTTGCAACTGTTTTTAATAATATAAATTGCACTTGTAAAAAGACAACTGACACGTGACAAAACACTATAAAAACAAAAATAAACTGTTTTTAATAAATCAAGAATTCTGCACTTTTGAACTTTATTAAACTTTCGAAATAAACAAACATTCCAGCTCATCTAATGACCGGTTTAAATGCATTCCGATTCATTTATTAGTCGGCAGCTGTTGTAACTTAAGCCGTAACGTTAAGATTTTATATCGCTCGTAAAGCAGTAATAGTTTCGTTAAAGAATTTATTTATTGTTAACGTCAAGTAATGTTCCAAACTATACAGAGTAAGAAAAAGTCCATAAGCCTTGTTGAAACAAATTCACTGTCCAACGCGTACTTGCTTTCAGTAATGTCTTTCAGGCATCTTCAGTTTCAAGTAGAAAATCCAATGGTTTTTGTTTGAATCAAATAATTTTTAACTCGTCAAGGATGTGTAAACGAGACACAATAAAAAGTCCATTGTTATGCGACTCTCGGCATTCGTTTGATACCTGACTGATTACATCCACTTGAGATACGACTCTAGCTTATACGATTTGAAAAGTTTCATCGACTACAGGATCACAAAATTAAAGCTTTTAAGAAATCTTTGGTAAATTACATAGAAATACGACGTATTAGGAACCTCCTCCATTTAAAATTTAAATGAAAATATAAATTTATGTATTTTGAGGCAAACTCGAGCTTAATCCAAACATTGTATAAAAATCGCAAGTATCTAGAAGCGATGGTTCCCACAACTGAATCGAGCGGCATGAAGAATCGCGTGCGAACTGACTCGTGGGAGCGAGGTTACGTCACTCAATATAGGGCGGTTATGTATGAGCTGTATGAAACACCCTCCATTTGATAATTAGTAAGAGACGGTTATGTCAACTTGTCACTCGCCGAGTAGGTGGCACTTTAAAATTAAAGTACAATAATGATTCATAACAGTATCTTCTTTTGTCTGAAAAAATATAATAAATATAAACATAGGCTATTTCAACTGAATAATGAATTTGAACTTAATAATTTACTCAATAATGTGTGGAAAATTTATTTATTTTATTTTCTTTATTAAGGAAACTCAACAGCTTTTTGAGTATTAAGAGGCACACCACCATACTTTCTTCCTTGATTTGGTTTTTAAGGAAAAATCTGCACCGACAAGAGCCTAGCCCGTAAATTTGATGATGATAATAGATTTCTTTAGGTTACTCCAAAACCATTGCTAGTTCTAGCTGGTATTTGTAATTTTTTTACTGTCTAGTACGAGTTGAAATACCTACTATTATTTATTTTATTTATAAAGTACACAACAGATAACAGTCTTTACTTGCTTATAACTAAAAGTTTTAAATTACAAACGAAACTATAAGTCCAACAGTGTAGATAACATTATTATAAATATCGAAGTGTAGTGTGAAAGTTAAAAATTAGAAGTTAAAATTAAATGCTATTATTAACTAAAACAAATAGAAAAAAAAAATATATTCATATCAATATTACAACGCATCATCCAGTATTCAGCACATGCCATGTTAAATATTGTCATTTGGTCTAGTGCCGTTATTATTATAACGCATTACTAGTGTATAAGTGTCTGCTATGCATTTCCATTGTACACTTTCAACCCGCATGTCAATGGATAGTCAAAAGTATAGTTTGGTAGTTCGGAATATCTATTGTGCGCGTACGCACCGGAGAAAGTGTCGCCGCTTTGAGTGACACTCATTGTGCATGAATCATTTATGAATGAATTGTGTAGTTGTGTTTTGAATAGTACATTTTGAAATATAGTCCTGTGACACACCATTCTATACAACGTAGGTAGTATGTGGGTGGAAACTAAAAGTTAGTGTATGTAGGTAATGCATTTTTACAAATTTTAAGGTACTTACGCACGTCAGACTTGCCTGAGTACAATCTTAACAAATATTATTTGTTTTCCTCTATGCCCGCAGGCATGTTATTACGTGTTACCTTAACAAACGACTTCGTTGTTTTGATTGAATCCATTTCATGGTATGCACTTCCAAGTAAAATTGAAATCAAAAATAGAACACAAAATAGTCATTAATTCTGCTAAATACGAATAATCACCTCGTCGTTCAACAGTGATTTAATACGCAGAAAGGCTGTTATATAGGTCCTGAGGGCGTATTGCGATCCAACTTAATCCGTTCAATTCCGAGGCAGTTCAATTCAGACTCAGTGTAAACGAATATTATCAATATAATAATATTATAATAATACTCCAATGGTATGAATATTAATCTTTATATTGTTATATTATAGTAATATTATCAATATAATGCGAAATTGCAATAATAATTGCTAATTTGACAGTAAATCAGAGCGTTTTATCTGTCAAAACTGCATCGCAATACGCCCCCTGAGGGCGAATTGCGATCATGTTTTGACAGTTCAGCTGCTGTGATAGTAATATGATATCCAGGTGCCAATGAGTTTACACCTAGAAATACGATACCTTTTCCCGCACCTGTTCACTATGAGTCAATTATGTAAAAATTTGTATATAGGAACCAAAACTTTGTTTTATGTGTTTATTTTACGAGTTTTTGGAAAGAAAAGCACACATCTCCCGCGGCGACAGATCACGTTACCTCAGTTTTAATAGCAGTTAATTAATATCTTTCAGTAATTAATAACACACACCTGCGCGTGATATCATAGTCAAAATAATTATAGTTTAGCGATTAGCTAACCGCGTCATCGGCTATTTTTAAACAATTACTTTTTGTTGTTTGTTACAACTTAGACGGTGTTGTAACAACAATTGCAATAGGCCAAGATAGATCTGTCTTCTGTTTTGTTGATTTTGGGCGAGATTCATTAATAGATCACTAAAAGTAAAAGAATGTTGAATTTGTATAGTTACATCTATTTATAATAACGAGCAACAGAAGAGGATATGACGTTACAAAAAAAAAATTGTAGAGCATTTAATAAAAATGAATTCATCATTTTTTTTGTTTATTGCATAAACAAAAAGAATTACAAATGGCCCTTCACAATTGGGTGAAGCATGTTATCATCATTACTAAATATTTGACTATCATTATCATCATCTGTCCATACACATCAGAAATGTAGATCAAAACCTCTTGGGGATATAACAAAGCTGTAAATATTAAGATTATTATAAAGTTACAATCATAATGCCAGTACATACTACCAGGGTCCTGCGTATACTTCCGAACTTGCGCAAAAGTCACTATCCGGAGTTGCGCACTCACTCGCTCGTCCGGTTAGTTAGACGCTGGATTTTTAGGTTTTCACATTCCATGCATTTTGCTTTTAAAAGTTCTTTTCTACACTTAACACATGCATAAAGCTTTGAGAAGCAGAAACTTTTGTCACAACTTATTTATTACTTTTCCACCACGATCATTCGTATTTTTCGCATTTTGATACTTCTACTTTATTTGGTTCATCGAAGTATACATACTTCTTCTACGAGAAGTACGTATCGTTCATCATGATAAATTTATGTTTTTTTCATTTGATGCAATAATTAGATACAGACCTTGTTATGGAAATACTTACAGGTAACAAAAATTCGGCTTTTTCAATGGCTAAGAAACCAGAGAGTCACAGAATGAAGAATACAGAAAGTTCTAAATGAAGACACAAAAACGGCTGCCAATTGATGAAATGCCAACAAAAATAAGAAAAGTTGTTTACGCTTAAATATCGTGCAACTGCACAGTGAAGCCATCACGCGAATAAATAACGTTTGACGTATAACATGCATATGTAACGACAAGCAGTGTGTCAGTGTGTATGTCCGCTCGAGCCAGCGTTGACTTTCTTACTACGCATCCAGCATCTATTAAATTATCTTTTTGTATGTACAGTCAGCAGTAGCATTAGAATGATGGCAAATCAAACATACGATTGCGTGGAAAATAACCCTTATAGCTCAAGCATTAGATACTGCAGTGGTACAACTTGATATACAATTATTTGTATGTTTGATTAAAGACCTTAATGCAATGATGTAAAATTGCGTTGTACTGTACTATTATTCCATGTAGTGATATGAGCGCGTTGATGTCTAATGTATGGCGCGAACCGCGAGTAGCAATGTTGATTTACAATTTATAATAAATCTTAATACTACAAAATATAGCAGTGAATATAAAAGACAAAAATTTTACATTGCGGATTACTTTTTGGGTCAACGGTAAAAATAAAAATACACTTCGATATTGAATGTAAACGTAATCAAGTTTGATGATTACCGTAAAATAATATTTATGAAATACTAGTTGTGTAGTATGAAGTTTACTCCTAGGATTAGCATTATTTTTTAAATTACCACAACGAATATTAATTGAATACAAATAATGTGTAGGAAATTGCTTGGTATTTTTTATATCAAATATTTTAGTGTAGTAGTGTTTATTAAATAAGGCTTTTCTTCAACTTGTGGTGGATATTATGTCAAAACAAAAGAATTTCATCATTTAAAATACAGCGATTTATTAGAATAGTTAGATACGGGATTGCTACCATGCACCTGCTTATTTATGAGCTTCCGATATAAATAATAAATAATAAGGTACATGGTAGCAATCCCGTATCTAACTATTCTAATGTCAGTGACCATGAAAGTTTAAAACAATATACAGCGATTTATGTTGTTACATGATAGTTTAATATGATTATTATAATTATAAATGACAATAGCGAGAACAATCGTTTTTATTTTTGATTTAATCATAATATAAAAAGAAGAATTATCTATTATATCTATATTAATTATCTATACATACTCGTTATTGACAATTAAATAAGTTATTTAGTAATTATTCAAACAATTAAAGGCAAATAGACATTAACTTATTAACTTGTTTGACAGAAATTCAGTGCCATGCAATCTAAAACTTAGCAGATAACAATGTTTATCCTCAGTCAGATTTGCAGTGGATTTTAGTGCTAGATTCCTCAGTTTTGTGTTGTTAATTTACCACACAGTTCAAAATCGAATTCTGAAACTTTACTCAGCTAAAACAATTTCAGGTAAGTGCGTATAGATAGTTGTAAAATAAGACGGTGTCCATTACATAGCAGCCACGACAAGCATGTTTTCTCTGCACCAACAGAACTTATCTGCAGTTGAATACACTGCAAAAATGCGTGGAAAGTGAGAGGACCCCCTCTCCCCCTACTCCCCCCTAGCGAAAGTGATCGCCTCTCGTTCAATGCGAGATGATGTTGCATTATTGTTACTTGTTAGTTACTGATGAGATGATTGATGCTGGGAGTACCTAGTAGAGCTAGAGTTTGTAGTGGCTATGATGATTATTAGAAGCATTGAAGATTGCTTGATTATTTTATTAACTCATGTCGATGTGGGATATTTGAGCGACGCAAAAGTTTTTTACACTAACTTTGTGGATAAAACTTGTTTTTCTGCCACTCAATTAAGATAAATCACATATTTGGGTCAGCTAGCTAAGGCATTACTTCCAAAGTACTTATTATAGATTAATCTTCTACCTAGGGAGGTTAAATTTTTAATATAACGAAGTCATAATCAAATCGCACCATGTGTTATTTTAAGGTTTACTTATGGTTAAGATTTTATTTTAGAAAATAACTCGCAGTCTTCGCGCACTTTTATGTCGGAGGCCAAGATCCACTTCGAAACTAACTAACTAACTACTACTATTATTTCCAACTATTTTTTTATGACAAACAAATCACATAGAAACTTGACACCACAATTAAGTAATTCCAACGCAAAGCAAGCGCAGGCACAGCTAAACGCGCATTTACCGCAATCTCCGATCAGCACAGATCTAACGAACTAACGACGGTCTAGTTGTAAGTCTTATCTTACACCCGTATTCATAAGGCTCACTATAATTTGAACATTTTCGGTGGTAATATTTTCTTTCTTTTTTTTCATCTGCCTTTTCCTTATTTAATGTGTTGTCTAATTTGGGGTCGCCATTCGGCTATTCTGTTTTGGTGCAAATAACTACTGTGCAAAAATAAACACACAATTTAGTTGATTGTATTAAATTAAGCGCAGCACGAGTGGGAAATTGCGCGTTTCAAATCTGATGAAAGTCACATGTATGATAGATTTTATCAGTAGGCAAGCGTCTGTTGTTCATTCGTTTCTTATTATTCTGAGATACACATTTTCTCTGAGATACAGTTCTCTATGTCCCATTTCATATTTTTTACGTGTCTTTAAATTTATAAAAGCATCAAAGGTATCTAAGTATGTCGTTTTTGGAAACATAAGTTTCAGAATGATCTAATTTCAGAAGCTCGTCTCAAAACCGTGACATAGATGTATGCAGGTTCCTACATACAATTCTTTTTAAAAATACATAAAATGTAAAGACGGTATTTTTAAAGTGTTCGCTCAAGACACAGCCTAGTGATACGGGTCTTGTCAAGTTTACGCTACATGCTAGCTAGCGGTCTGCGATGCTCTGATAACCAAGCGGTTCGTTGAGCTACTCATACTAACTCAGGTCTGAGTGAGCCGGATTGGGCTCTGGGTCATGGCCTGCTTGACGAGAATAAAGACTAAGGAGAAATCCTCAATTTGCATGCTGTTAAGAAAAGTAACAACCACTCAGCACATTTTCCGGCTGTTGGTTCTAAATCGTTAGTAGTTAGAAAACTTTTTTTTATAAAACAAAGAAACCAAGAAAGAGATCGTCGAGAGACAAGAGCAAACCCATATCATATAAAACAAACATATTTTTGACATTTACTTTCTTCAAGATAATTGAGCTTGTGATTCCTTAGAGCTAAGATAATACAATAATTTAAATAATACTTGATTTTCATACTGCGTCATTCACCATAAATGAATGTACCAGTAAAGAGATTGACATGAATATCGACATTATAAATGGTTTTCCAACATGACTGTAAAATATTGAAATTCAAATAGCAAGTTTCACTCGTTTGACGTTTTGATATATTGACGGAAGGTTTATGATTGTTATAGAATGATTTTCTCTATGATAAATTATTATAGGTACGAATCGAAGGCCATTATAAGAAAGCTTAACAATGCTATTACTACTTTAATATATTAACAAGTATGTACCATCGTCCATCACAAACATTTTAAACGAGCAATATTACTACAGATTACTACAGCTGATTGTTAGTTCCACTGTTCCTATTTCTTCAGGAACCAATTACTTTCGAATCTTTTAACTACAAAGTAAGGATAGCTGGGTATGCAATTAGATAACTAAAGGTTACTTTAATTGGTGTCGTTACTGTCTTTGTTGGAAATTTCACGGTCTGCAGCATCTCAGATTCAGCGATTCGGATGTTTTCAGCACCTTTCTGTGTCGCAATCATGTTACGTATAGAAAGTTAATTCGGCTGCTTTCAACCGTGACTACTCTTAATTCAATAAGGTACATATTCAATTCCGCTGCTCTAAAAATAATCATGAAGATGATTATTTTTACGTCGATAATCGTGGCTTTAAAAAAAAACCTTTTTGAATTGTTATTGTCTTAGTTTAATATTGTAGTGGACTGTTTTCTCGTCTCAAAGCTTTATTAGAATCCAATTAATTAGTTTAAATCTAATAGTTTTGTTTTGAGCAGCAGTTATGTTTAAAGTAATATCACTTACCTCCCAAATAATATTATATCATCCACTTTGGCAATGTAATAAATTACTTGGTAAGGTATGATATTATTTAATGTAAGCATTTTAAGGGTTAATTTATATAGAAAATGAAGTGCACACATTTTCAGATATTATCTGCTTTTTTATCCCCAAATATAGTGCTAACCCGCACTCGCAAAGTACACAGTTAACCTCGGTACCAAGCCCCGAGCAGAAGCGCGCTCGTATAATGTGATGTACCAATCTACATAATGATCGGTTCATCGCAGCCTGCTTGTTAGTATGAACTAGCTAGGAAAATGTAGAGCGGGGTTCGATTCCCGGATATGGTAATTTGATGGAGGTATGGTAAATTGGAGAAAACTACCACCAAATTAAGCTATTTTCACAAAAATCAATAGATTATATCGTTGATATCCATTGCAGGGTTAAGTTAAACTTTATGTATCTTTCTCTGTATTAAGATTTAAGAACATACTTTTTTTGGGCCTAAACTTCGTGAATATTTAACAGGGTGGAATAATGTAAATAATAATGTAAACTGAAATATTTTAATTTAACAATATTTTTAGATTTTTTATACGCCCGTTTTGTTTTTGAAAACATTTAATTACTTTTGAAGATGCGTCGAACGGAACGTTGATTTTTACCACTTTCGACATTTGATTTGCTGGCACTGACATATGACAGATGTCATTATTTCGAAGTGAATACGTTGAAAATTCCAATTCGTAATTATTATTATTATAAAATGTTTATAATTATAATTGTAAACAAAATGTACTTACTGCAGACAGTGTTAATAGATTTAAAAAAAACCCACATCGAAAAGCTAATAAAAATGTGTGTTATTTGTATCTATGAATTTCTCATTATATTTTGTGTGTCATTTGTTTCTGTTAATTAGATGTTTATTTCAAGCCCAACTCCCATACAAAAAAAACCTTTTATCCTTTCGATAGCAGGCGCCATTTTCCACATTAATAACTTTAGCTCATTTCCTCCAGCTTCATATAAGAACTTAAATCCTGTCTCTATAAACTTCGATGAGAACAGAGACGCTTGCAAAACCAGATTGTCCTCTGATATCGATGAGTGCTATTTTATTGTCTTTATATTACCTTTGTAACAATAGCTGATAGCAAACGATATAGTAAACTGTGCAATTATTGTATTCTGAATGAATTATACTAGGTAACTGCCATAATTTGACCCACAGGGCATGATAATATAACTTAATATCTCTTACGTCAATATTTGTATTAATAGCCTACTGTAGAGATATAATAAACAATATCATTAAACATTTAAGCCTTAAAAGCTTATAGATGACATTGCAATGTATTTCAGTATCACTACCGAAAAAAATGTCGTAAATTAATACCGAAGTCTTATAAAATTAATTTTTCGTTACTGATAAAGTGTGCAAAGTGTTAACCTATAGGCACATATATTTTTCCTAATACCGTAAAAATGCATCGAGATCGATTACAAAATGTCGGATGCGGCGTCATCTCTAGCCAAAGTTGCCATAAAAGGACTATAGCACTTCAGACTTGGCGAGCGGCGGAATTTTTGCGCCAACTTTGGATTTATTATGTCTGCCCGCGCTTATGGGCACGCATACCGAATTGCATTTTTGAATTATGTCACATTATCGTTGTGCAGTTGGAGTAATTTTGGAACCAGTTGCATGGTGACTGCGTTTTGTATCACCATAATTATTTCTTACGAACTATAGATTGCCTGGCAAGTAAGGCTGTGGCAACAACGAGCCGTTAATAACCTGAGAAGTTTTAAGTATGCTGTTATTACGATTTCGATACTTTTATTTTTCAATGAAACTATGGAGTAAGTCTATGCATGAATGAAACTAATATTGTATAGTTACACGATAAGCAGATGCTTTAATTAAAAGTAGATACTTTTCGACGGATTTTTATCAATGTGCCAATTTATTTGCTAATTTTATATTTCAAACTTAAGATGTTGAAGTTCAAATGATATTAACTGCTATATTCCCACTGCCGCTAAGTAGTATGTAAACAAAGACATAATTCTTCAGCAATGCTACCTCTATAATCAAAAGACGGAAGCGGTTCTGGGCCGCGCTTCTTTATGAGTTGTTAAGTAATAGTGCCGGTGCGTAGGTATTGATGATACAGACGATTTGCAATTATGTATTCAGATTACTGATGATTGAAGACTCAAAAGCATTGCAGTGGTGAAGTGGTTTAATTAATTATTTGATGACAAAGTATCTTATTAGGCAAGCTAAACTGCTCTAGTATTCGACTTGATTGACACAAACATAGCTTTAGGGTGGTGACAAACTACCTCAGCGGTCTACCATGTTACCAGTCTACCAGCTTATATTGAAAAAAAAAAAACTGTTTATAATGGTTTCGGTTCTTATTGTAGTATCAATGACTATACTCTTTGATTCAGAAAATAGAGAGAGAGAGAGAGAATCAAAACGTTTTTAAAAGGCAACGTTTTTAATATTATATTTTTATGTAAGTATAGAGTAGTGTGTATGTTTATCATCGTAGTGGTAATCTTTATCGCTATTCTCATTACTTTTCTTGCTTCTATAACTTTATTTCCCGCCTGTATTTTATCTATTCAGCTCTACGGTTGACTGGAGAGAATGCTTTTTGTACAATATATTTTTTGTGTATGAAGTTTAAATAATTAAAAATGCACTAATTATGAACACATTTTGTAGAGTCGGAAGTCATCTACATAATTACTGACCGTGAAAGTGGCATACTAACGCCAAAACGTTGCGCTGACAAAAATTATACAACCCAGTTAATACAGGTCATACCAACTGCCAGATCATCGTTTGTTTATAATGGTTATGATCGCGATAAACACAAACACAAAAATGTTTGTAAACACTTCCTGGCAACAATTCGTTGGTGACAATGTGTAACATTACAGCATCGGTTTAAACAATAGCGGTTATCAAGATGAGTCAGATTAGGGAATATTTCGCGCGTTTGTTGTGTCACAGTGACGTCACGACGCGTTATGACGTAAGTAGCATCTGGGGCGTGTCAATGGAATGCATTTTAACGTCACCAGCCGTTTGCATTAAAAAGCCATTTCGCGCGAAGATTGCGGATATTATGAGACGCGTAATAAAGGCGGCAGTTTATTCAATGAGACTGTCTTTTGTGTAATGGGTTAAGTTATGATTTATAATGATACGCGTTAGATAACAATGTTTTGAAATTATAATAATAACATAAATAAATAAATTAATTGAACTATTCTCCATGTTTATTGAATGTATGTACATTGCCCACAAAGTAAAGTTTTTTCAAAATAAATAACATATAAATAAACAAAACAAACCAATACTATATTATCAATCAACATCCTTTTGCATCACACATGATGACTGCATAGACGAAAAGTAAGATGTTAATTCCTAAATCTTCAAAACACGGGCAATATAGTGAGTGAAAACAGCAGCAACAACCAGTGAGGCAAGTTTTCAGCTTGGAAACTCTAATTTACAACCTTCAAAACTTCAGAAGGTCCTTTAACGATGTGGCATCGTATACTATGACGAAGATGAATTTTAGTTTTTTATGCCTTCCTTAATTTGTTTAGTAACAACAACTTATACAGGGTGTTTCATGTAACGTGTCAAGCCGATGCGTGGTGATAGGTGAGTACCATACCTATCCATTTCACCCCCATGTATGTTAGACAAATATTTATAGTTTAGGAGTTATAAATTTTTTTCGATATTTTTCATGATGCACCTAGACGATATCTTTAAAAAATTATAACTTTTTTTTGGGTCCACTTTTCTCAGATATTTTGATCTCAATAGAATGCCCATTATTTGCAATATTATGAGTAAAATAATCGTCATCCTGACTTTGACACAAGATACAAAATTATTGATCAATACTAAAAAATATTGCATTAAGCAGAACCGAATAGAATTTTCAACATAAATTTAAAAATATAAAAAAGGTTTTCCATAGTTTCTGACTAATTTTAAAAACTGCTTGACTTCATAAACTTTCATTACAATACAAAAAACGATCTACTTAATGGGTAATTTTTAGCTTAAATCGGCCGTTGAATGTGGCATATCGGAAATATCTTGATTTTCATAATTTTTATTTTTATTGTTACCTTTGCATATTTTTATCAAATCTGATATTTAGTGTCCCTCTATGTTTTAATAGAGCTCATTTGATAACAAGTACATACATTATGTACCTACTACTAACTTTAACCACGACCATATGAGTTAATGAGGGAGTCAAAATTTTACTTACACTGCACTCAAATTTCGTACTTTATTAACAAAAAATAAACAAGAAACAATTGAAACTAAGATATGCATCGTAAAAATAATCTACAACCAATAACAATCTAAATCCTTGTGGCGTGGGATAGCTATACTAATCCTTTAAGGTAGGGACTAGCGAGCACTAATAATTATTGACAGTAGCAGCATTTTATTTTGGCGCAATCACATAATCACTAACTGCTCCAGCTTTGAGGGCTGAGGCCGACCCAAAATGAAAATTCTGCTTGGGCAAAAAGCTAAAGCTGGCTAGTTCTTAGCTCAAAGGATTAGTTTAGCTTTCCCAAGCCTCAAGGAAATGATTTAGTTTGTGAATAAATGGGTTGAAGATGATTTTTATGATGCATGTCTTAGTTTCAATTGTTTCTTGTTTATTTTTTGTTAATAAAGTACGAAATTTGAGTGCAATGTAAGTAAAATTTTGACTCCCTCATTAACTCGTATGGTCGTGGTTAAAGTTAGTAGTAGGTACATAATGTATGTACTTGTTATCAAATGAGCTCTATTTAAACATAGAGGGACACTAAATATCAGATTTGATAAAAATATGCAAAGGTAACAATAAAAATAAAAATTATGAAAATCAAGATATTTCCGATATGCCACATTCAACGGCCGATTTAAGCTAAAAATTACCCATTAAGTAGATCGTTTTTTGTATTGTAATGAAAGTTTATGAAGTCAAGCAGTTTTTAAAATTAGTCAGAAACTATGAAAAACCTTTTTTATATTTTTAAATTTATGTTGAAAATTCTATTCGGTTCTGCTTAATGCAATATTTTTTAGTATTGATCAATAATTTTGTATCTTGTGTTAAAGTCAGGATGACGATTATTTTACTCATAATATTGCAAATAATGGGCATTCTATTGAGATCAAAATATCTGAGAAAAGTGGACCCAAAAAAAAGTTATAATTTTTTAAAGATATCGTCTAGGTGCATCATGAAAAATATCGAAAAAAATTTATAACTCCTAAACTATAAATATTTGTCTAACATACATGGGGGTGAAATGGATAGGTATGGTACTCACCTATTACCACGCATCGGCTTGACACGTTACATGAAACACCCTGTATACCTATCTACTTTGTCACTTAAGTAAGTATATATATTTTTAGATAGAGAAAACCTTTAGCGATATAAATAAGTCAGATAAAACTAAAATATTAGTTGTACATTTACTTTGAGGTTAAAACTGTAATTTACTTTGTGTTGTACAATAAAGAGTTATATTATTATTATTATATTACAGTTCGCAAAAGAAGGCCTACTTGGTCGGTGTATGCAAATGTCTCAAGTTTAAAGTTCCGCTAGTGCCGGGAAAGTGGCCCGGCCGATGGCTGCTAATCCAAGACGCTGGATATCGAGGTCGGTTACTGCATCCTAACATGCACTCAGGGTTGACACCTGGCGAACTGTCGATAGTTGAAATATCTCCGGAGCTTAATGCGAAACACATTCTTCCACATGATATTCCCAGGTTATCTGGAGTTAGCGCTCTAAACTTTTTTATGCCATGCAGTTTTATCATATTGTGGGATTGATTTTGATGGAGAATACGGCATCCCTGCGT
This sequence comes from Pyrausta aurata, assembly GCA_963584085.1. Taxonomy (NCBI): domain Eukaryota; kingdom Metazoa; phylum Arthropoda; class Insecta; order Lepidoptera; family Crambidae; genus Pyrausta; species Pyrausta aurata. The sequence continues at coordinate 43,894 of OY757275.1, forward strand.
ATCTGCTACAATAAATTAAATAACATATTGAATCCGTAACTTAATCGAGGTAACGGATTTTATACGTTACTGAATTCATAGAAACCGTAAATTTTCCTATTCTAGAACCCTGGAACAAGCTGTGTAGATAGTAGATTAACCAATTGTTTCACCATTTCGATAAGGTTATCTTTAACCATGGCTGATGAGTTACCGCAATAATTTAACGAATTTTATAGGAGTCTCTATAAAATTTCAAATGTCCATAACATGAAACGAAAGCAAAACCCAACTTTTACCTCCATAAAGATAAAAGATCTAAACTTTACGCAAATAAAGAAACCTCAATCCGACAGCCCTATTACTCAGATACCATCACTCAGGGAACGTTAACCTTCGCATAAAACTCTCGTACGATACCTATTACCGGTTCTTATCATACCAACATGTTTTTACCAGCAGAAGCTCAACAAAACCTACCCTAATGTCTATAATGTTAAGGCCTACAAAACCCGCAAAGCTAACTCGGTAATATAAACTTTTTCTCAATCTCACACATGCGGTCGCAACTAACCAAAATAGACCCTATTTACATAGACTTTAAGATGATATAGAAAGTAAATACAGTTGAAAACGCATACTTTTTCTCTTGCCATTTAAAGCTGGCCACTTTCACGTAATATGACCGTATTCGCGATCGCAATTCACTTTCGATACATTTAATGCCATTAGAATTAAATACAAACATTATACTATTTGCTTCAGTATGATTGCCCCTGGAATGGTGCCATTAGTCTTATTGTAAGGCATTAGCTTGTAAATTGGATACAGTAAAACAAAATAAGTGCTAGTTAGTTATAAATTAAGATTTCAGATGGTTAGGCCATTTCATTTCAAGTATCCTTACTCATAGAGAAAATATAGATAAGAACTTGAAAATTGTTTGCTAGTGTAACTTATTACCAGGTACTTGTCACATTGTGTGCTAGAAAACGCAGTTTAATTACATTTAGTTCCCATTTAGTCTTTGAGGTAAGCCGTGTTTTTTGCAATAATGGTGCTTTAGTGTTATTAAGGGTGTTGTTATCGAGGACTATATTTTGATGCTATCTCTTAAAGGTGAAAGTGATAAATCGCAAAGGCACTATAAAGAAGAACTTTCCAAAAATGTATGGTTAGATCATAAATCTTGCTCTTTATCGTCCTTATTATGAGCCAAAGAACTGTTGAACATAGGCCTCCTACACAGCGAACGGTTGCTATAGCGGTCTATATTCAGTGTGATTCTTGGATCTTCATAAGGAGTTGTCCTTCAGGGTCCCTTTCTTTTCTACTCCAACTCTTAAAGTTTCATTTTAAAGCTCCTTCAGGTGGTTTGTGACTGAAATATTTTAGAATAATTGTATTATGCTTCATCTCTGTTTTGAGCTGATTAACAGCTATCATAAATAGTGTGAGCCGAAACATTTGGAGTTTTTATAGAAAAAACACTACCGAAAAGAGCCTAGTTTAGCTTAGCGTACCTGCCAACTTATAAATAGCGTTTATTTTTGTTTAATGTATCCAATTTGATGGTGAGCCGAAACATTTCCTTAAATCAAAGAGGAGAATCGAATAAAAAACTCAAATTAGTTTAGTATTGGTGCATGATTTAAAGTTCTAATTTCTTCCAACATTTGTTTATAATTTAAAACAAACAATATTAAATACCGCGGTCGTGACCACACGTGTGCTCGAATATGTTACAAGGCGAACAATGGACATTTATCGATAAGTAAATGCCATACGAAACAATTAACTCTGCATATGATCGTTTAAATTATAATTGCTCTTGCTTCAAGATATTGAACTATTAAATAAGCTGTCATTAGTATGAATGAAATGACTGCCCTATAAAATATGTTAAGAGCTTTTCATTATAGTTTTCTTTTGTGTTTTTTATTGATGTTAGCAAACGCGTTTTTTCTCCAAACCAAAGAATCATTTATTATTCATTTATTTTTCTTTATTTATTTATGCACACAATACTGAATACAAACATAAACATCAATATATTTTGAGATGACAAGGTACCTATTGAACAACACAGGTCCATTTTTAGGGTTCCGTAGCCGAATGACAAAAAACGGAACCCTTAGTTTAGTATAGTATAGTATAGTTTCGTCAAGTCTGTCTGTCTGTTTGTCCGTCCGTATGTCAAAGCCACTTTGTTCTGAAACTATTAGCATTACACAGCTGAAATTTGGTAGGTAGGTGTATATTTTTAACTGCTTTCCGATTCAGATATAAAGGTAAGAAAAAATATATTTAAAATAAATCCCATACATAAAACTAAAACACTATGAAAAACAAAGTTATATTTGCTGTCAAAAATATTTCGATATTTTCGCTAGGGTGAAGTAAGTGGACTAGTGGACCCCGTATTCCTTTAAGGGTGGCACGGAACCCTTAGTGCGCGGGTCCGACTCGCACTTAGCCGGTTTTTTGACATTCGCAATGCTTTGGTTGTGCGGCTGTCGTGCTGCTTGCGACCTTATCCTCAAACTTATTAAATGAGTCACTCTTCCCACCCTCGTCCTATTAATAATGTATTAACAATTTGTCTGTATCTCTTTGTTGCAGCAGCGTTTGCGCACGCGCGGTACCACGGGCGCGAGATCGGCGCACTATCGCAGCTGCACCACGGCGTGCGCGGCGTCGTGTACGCCGTCGACGCGCGCACGCTCTACCTGCACGACTTCCACTACGACGGCGAGGGGCCAGGTAACATATTTGTGACTAGCGCAGCAGTAATACGAATTAGCGCAGCAGCAACACACTAAGCGCGCCTTCACATTAGAGCGACAGCAGTGCGTCAGCAGCGGATGCTTTCACATTAGCAGTGCGTCCGTCGCGCAAATGGGTCGTTCCCGCTATACCCATTACCCATTCGCAGTGCCAATACGGGAATAGTATTACTAATGCAATGGGTAATTGGTATAGTGGGACGGACCCGCGCAACTTACGCGCCGCTGCGGCGCTGCTGCCGTGCTGCCGTGTATAGTATGATATTATCGGCAGCGTGACTGTCGCGCGTATGCTGCTAAATGTGAAAGCGCTCTAACGCTGCGGTGCTACCACGGGCGTAAGATTGGCGCACTATCGCAGCTGCACCATAGCGTGGTAACATAATTGTGACTAGCGTAGCAGTAACAAACAATTTTTTAACACAGAGCTTAAATTAATCGCCTTCGTTCCGTTAGTGCCCGCGACTAACACTTGGCAACGGCTGTAATTGACGGCGCGTCGACCATCATGTCGTCAGCGCGTTTGATGTAATCGGGAATTTTATTGACAACTGACATTTCGACAGCCGCTGTCGATAATGCCGCTGACAACTCAACGGCTGCGTCAATGGTAAAACCGTTTCTGATAAACGACGACCCAACTAAAATGAAATTTGTCACGAGAAGTTGCTTTTTAGCACAGTCGAGCCTAGGAACTCTTTTAGTATTACTTCTATAAGAGCTGTATTACTACAACTTGACAGCCTTAAACTTATAAAAGTTTCGCAAACTTATCAAAACTTTAGACATTTACATACTCCGTACACATCGCAGCCTGCGAAATACTGTAATTTTGCGAAGTTTTCCACGCGTTATTATTTTTTACTGGAACAACTAAAAACAAACAATATGCTGGTCTTTTATTGCGCGAACTTCGCCTCCATTACACAACAGAACGTACATCTGCTACGGGCATTAGGGTTGCAACCTTTTCATGTAAATAATACAATGACTAGTTTACCATTAAAGGTTCACACTTATAGCATTATTTATAATCGGTTCCTCAATTACCGTGCGCTACATAAGTTGTTGTAATTAGACGCCCTACTAATTAGGCTCATACACAAAAAGGCGAATGTAAAAGCAAGAAAGTGTAAAAAGGCGAGTACAAAAGCAAGAGACTGCAACAAAATAATGAATAGAGTTTTTTTAATTCAGGTACGTTATTTAAAAACACCTTTAAAGATTTTTTTTGTGGTAGCCCTAAAATACATAAAACTCTTGCAAACCCACAGAATAATATTCACTTACACTGGTGCAACGCCCTCCGCCTCACAGAAATCTTTCTACCGAATTTTGTTTGCGTTTCGGTAAACTAGCTGTTTTCACCAACAACCTTTAGGTTGTACTAGTACCGCTCCAAATCTAGGTACTAGTATTTAAACTATGTGATTTATGGTAATAAAATACTTGAATTTCAAATAAACTATATTTTCAAAAAAAGTATAACACAACAGGACTGTGGCAACCCTGTCCATATCCTTAGATGTTATTGCTCGCACCGAAACTTGGCGAGAGCAGACGAGTGCAGATGTCTTGCGCTAATACCGAACTCCTTCCATACGGGAGGGCCCATAGAGTATGTTGAGGAGGGCTTCTCGTGGGTACTACAGACACCGACGGACATGGCAACTGATAATGGTTATTTATTTGTAGAGCAACGTTAACCTCTCGCGGCAACACTCTGTCAAACGCTAACTTGTTTTTGATTTTTGAGTAGAAATCTACAGATCCTTACGCAAGTGATAAAAAATTGGGAGCTCTATTCAGTATTTCGCAACAACCTCATGAAATATCGTGTGGGTGTGGTCAACGATCGTTGATGTTTGATTTTACGAACTATGGTAATTAATTCGCATATGCAAGATTAGCTTTTAATAAAAAATAGAGCCCTTGTTTGTTAAGTATGTAATATCTTAACACCGGGACAGTGCCCGCCTACAGGCGTGAAAACAATAAAACATCTATTGTGTCTGGAGTAGTGTCCCGGAACGTGTTAAGGATAGCTTTTTAGGGACCGACATAATAACGATACAAGACAAAGACACATTTCTTAAATGTACTCTTAACATATTTACAAAAAAAAAACTAACAAATATGTAGTCTGTAGTGCTCTCAATTTTGACGTTGCTTAGTTCAGTAAATTATTTTGACTTGAATTTTTTTACAAACTTCAAAAGATGCCGTTCTAAACAATAAATTAATTCGGTAATTGAGAAACACCTATACGCAAAATGAATTGATATGTGCTATTTTAAGACTAAAGTATTTTATTTTCATTAAATAACTAGCTAAAGTAAGGAATATTGCTAAAATGAGTGATGTATTTTAATTTGTTTCCGCAGGTAGTCAGTTGCAAGAATTTCTTTAAATTTATCTTGTAACTAATTTGATATCGAGCAATCTATCCAGCGATGCAAGGAAGTGGTCGCTTCTGGTTGATAACTTATAAAGATTATTTATTTCGCAGAACATTAATTTATTTTTGTGATTGCATCGCCGCAATACATTTTACGAGGAATGTTTAAATTGCACATTCAGTGAATTGGATAGTTAAATAGTGTTTCTTTGTTAATCCTTCAGTTTTATACTTTTTCTCGTGTTAATTAATTTGACAATGTGTAATAGTAATAATAGGTTGTCGTTTTCAAAATAATTTGTACCAAACCCAAAGTTAAGTTGGTTAAATCTCAGTTTGTGCAATAAAAAGCGAAGTGCTCACCACTCACCCATTCATATAGGGTATTTGACATTAATGACTTTATTCATATTAATTAAAATATAGAATGAAATCCCACTTTGCTAAAACAAATGTGCTTTGTTTGTTTCTCAGTATTGTTAGTTTTTGTATTGTTTGGGTGTGACTGCGTATTGTAAGTCGTTTGTCATGGGACGTGTCAGAAAGATTGGGGTTATGTGCTTTTCCCTGGGAAATACATTATTTAAATTTGTTTTGTGCTCCATAAATAGGTTTTTTTGTTTAAGAGGCTTATTAAAAACCAAGGTTAAGGCGTTATCAAACGATAAGCCGAAGGTTACGTTAATGACAGTGAAATATGCTTATAAGAACATGCTGGCGGTATTATTTTGAAATATGAATTACATGAACAGAATCGTAATTCACTATTATCATCCAAGCTTTAATCCCAGTTTCGTGCGATAACACGCCCGGGGTCCGCCTTCCTACTTTTTCGACTATACTTCGCGGGGTCTTGGGCATCCTCTGTGGATTGGCATGAATACCATACAACAGAATCATAAACAAATACTTAATATTGAAATTTTTTGCGTATATCTTAATTATTTTTTTGTAATTTGATTGTAACCTACTTGTAGAATGTGCAATAAATGGTTATCTTCCATGTTAAACATATTCCTTATCTATTTATTTTCTTCCTATCAAAAATGATCTGAATAATGTGGACAATGTGTCCGTATTGTAGCAAACCGATCGGCAACAAAGCTCGCGCCGACAACTTCGCAAGCACAACTTTGATTTGTTCTTGACTAGGGAACAACAAGGTCGCATATCGATAAACCCAAACATACTTCATCAAAAAGATAAGACTTTTTACTACTTTCATGCCATTTACTACGTTTGCCAGAAGCACATTTACATTGCGCATGTCAAAAGCACACATAATGAAGTACATATTAAAATGTAATAAAAGATAATTTAGAAAATAGCAAATACTTCAAATTACAAGTGCGCGTACGAATTATTGGAGGAAAATGATATTGTCAAAGGTATTGCAGCTGTTCAATAAATTGACAAACTATATTAAAGACTGTGAAATCTGTATAAGTCTACATTAAGGGAATATTTTATAAGCATGCTATAATTTCAGCACCTACGAGAGATTGTTACTAATAATACTTATATAAATTCTATGTATTTCATTATAAGTAAACTGTAATAATTTAAGTTGATGAGGATTTATTCTGTAACCCCAAACCTATAAAAACTACTTAATAGTTTCTGACAGCATGAAAAATGATTGATATTGCAATATCCAAAAGCCACAGCAATAACAAATCAGACCCAAAAAACGTGCATTTGAAATGTGACCGAGATACTTTTCCTAAGAAATCAGGTGATAATCGACATAGTCAATACTTGCTGTCCCATCTCTAAAACTGGTGACGCTAATGCAAATCCTCCGTGTCCCGAACATTGAATGCAACTTTGCAAGTTGGGCTAGTTTAGCGGCTGCGGTTGCAGGTGTGTTCTGAGGCTCTACTGCGTAAGAACAATAAGTACGGAGAATAACTGTTTATTTATTGAACTTATTTATTTAAACTTGATTGAACTTTAAGTTGTACATTTGGCGGACTAAACGCCGTATGGCAGTCTCTACCAGTCAACCGATTGGGAATGCAGATAGTTTGATCAGTTTATTTATACCGATTCCGGCGATGGTAGCCAATCTGAAATACCTATGTATTAGTAGGTATACAATCAGGTGTGTTGGTAATACACAACGAGTGAACTCTTTGTTTTTTTACATCATCCATTTATCCAGCAATCTGAAAGAGATACAAATTTAATAAGATCAATACTTATGGCTCGTTTGGCCTGTGTTCATCATAATTATGAATGATAAACAAGGAAGAACTGATGTAAAAGACTCACGGTTTGGAGAACACGCAAACGAAAATCTGTTTACCGTGGTCATTGAAATAGGAGGAGGCCTTTTGATTAAAATCATTGTTAACCAGTAAGACGAAGAGAGCATCTTGATAATGAGCTCTAAATATCACGCTTTCAGACACTAGTTATGTTTAAATGAGTAAAGAGGATGGCAAGAATCGAAATTAGAGAGTAGGACGTCTAAACGACGAAGGTAATAATGCTCACCTGTGAATACAAGAATTACTTAGTAAGATTATGGTTGCATTTGGTTACATAAAATGTCATGATGTAATTTCGAATGATGCAGTTGATACCACAATACCAGTACCTTTTACTTTCCTTACCGTTCCTAATCTACCCGATTTGCAGTAAGCAAAAGTTTAAACTTCATAAAAAATTTGTCAACCATATTTTGTATCCATCAAATATTTTTTTGTAATTAAATTTATAAATTTTAATAAAAAAATATTTGATTTTTGTATGTACCTATCTGTCTCAAGATTTTTTTCATTGGCTATGATCATATTGTCTATTAGATCAAATTCGCTAAGACTAGTTCTAAAATGTACATTGACAATAATATGTGCTACCAAATATCATACAAAGTTAAATAGATACAATATTATTCAAGCAGGTGTTCTACAATTTCCAAACCCACAGACACACCTCTAAACTAGATGTCTCTGTGAAACGCATATACCCGGCACAGTATTTGCATGTCATGAAATTGTTTTAATGAGACGCTCCATATGGAACCGAGCTGCGTTCTCGTTGCAGGTATGTCATTAATTATGAAGTCGCTTTGCAGTTTGATAATGTGGCGACGGCAATGATAAACTTAGCTTTTTGGTGGTACAATTGTTCATGTTAAGTAAGTAGAGTTGGAGCAACTTTGGTATAGCTATTTTGTTGAAACGCTGATGAGTGCTAGCAAAGGTGTGCAAGCATAATTTTGTATAGAATTTGTTAAAGCTACTTGAGGTAGTAATAAAAAATCCAATAAACTAAAGGTAGCTATGATTTCCATAATCAAGCCTAACCGACGATCAGTAATAAAAAAAACACTGATCTATAGAGTTCATTTACAGTTTCGTTTACTAAGAATAAGCATATATTATTTTAAAGAACCGGCTTTAAAGTCCTGTCAACAGTTCTACTAAAGCCAAGCTCTGTTAATTGTGAATTGTGATGTATAAAGAAACATCAACCGTTATTTTTAGCACTAATTCCGAATTGATTACACATCATTAGTGTAGGAAAGTTATAAATAAGATAATTAATGGCCACTTTCGATTATATTCCGGTTTGCAAATAGATAATCGTTGCCCTGGGCGCGCGCGGACCTTCCTGGTCACTTTCGCTAGTTCCCACGATTGCTTTATGTGTGGTGACCAAACAGTTGATTAAAACACATACAAGATTTATATGAAGGACTAGCTTTTGCCCGCGACTTCGTTCGCGTGGACTTCAGGTTCGTCCCGTCTAGTAGCGCAAAAAATGTGTTTTTTCACGACTTCACATTAGAAACCTCAAAAATTGTAGCCTATATGTTATTCTGATGTATAAGCTATATTGTGGTAAAGTTTCATTCAAATCCATTCAGTAGTTTTTACGTGAAAGAGTAACAAACATCCATACATCCATACTTACAAACTTTCGCCTTTATAATAGTAGTAGGATTACACACACGTGTAATTATTACATGTTGCAAAAAAAATTGTTTCTTATTTGATAGTTTGTAATGGGAAAAAAACATGTTTCATGGTTCTTTGGTTATTTTTGAGAGTAGTTTTTAGGTTCAGATTTTACTTTGACATTAAATTGACCTCTTGACTTACTTTGGTCAAGTCGACTTGATGTCTATTAGTGTCTAAAAGAAACCTTTCCACAGACTTTTTTTTTCATATGGACTGGATTTTGTTTACGAAGACCTACGTTTGTGGTACGTCTAATTACTAGATCATGGGCACCCTTACATCAGTTCACGGATGTCCATCACCAGAGTTAGGCTAGTCGGTCCGGAGTTGTCGATCTGAATCGAGCGATCACTTTCTCTTCCTTCCGATCAACATCCGGCAACGGAAAGCAGTAGTAGGGTATATTAGAATGTTTGTAAAGGACAGATTTGTCCTTACATTGTTTTAAACTTTCATAGTCACTAACATAAGAAATAGTTAGATACGGGATTGCTTATTGACCATGTACCTTATTATTTATGAGTTTCCGATAATTCGGCACTGTTGCAAGTTTTAGAAATGGCTGACATACGAAGAGTCCATTGTAAATGTAAACCAAATTCAAAGAAGAGTTATTAATATTAAAAAAAAGTCCAAAATAAACCATTTATGTTATGGACATTAGGGATGCTGATATATTTTTCAAACATATGTGTAAAATAAATAAGTACTTATAATTAAATTTCCCCTTTTGTCCACAGCTGCCTTCTTCTACGTAGGCACATCGAAGACCCCCAACGCTGCGGGGGCCACCCGACTTCGCGACGAGCGGGGGGGCACGGGTCCCCTGCGCCGGTATCGTGGTGAAGGAGTCACCATCTCGCTGCCTGATGGGATCACGCTACGAGATGTCAAGTGGTTCTCCGTCTGGTGCGATGAGTTCTCGGTAAGTATACTCTAGGCAGTTTTGTTAGTAAAAACCAAAAGGGATTATAATTTTATGGTAAAAACAAACATGTACAGGGTGACATTGCAAGGGAAGGGAAGGGAAGGGTAAAATCTTAAATAAAATTTCCGGTGCCCCATGCATTGACGATAATGTATAAAGAGACGGAAAGAATTAAGTTTTTGAACGATGGCTCTTTTACTATGTAAAAGTTGTAGGTATTGATAATGTCATTCACCTCCTAAGATTTGGCACCCCCTTGCAAATTCACCCTGTATTTCTAGGCCTAAGAACAATAATGTGAATTACTAGTCTACGCAGCTACGGTACTAGAAGGATCTGGGCAAAAAAAGATTGTTACTAGCTAGATAGATAATAATCTATCGATTCTAAAAATGCACATTGTTTCCAATCAATGGCAGTAAAGTTTAGATTCGAGCGAGTCTATCTACGTCACAGAACGCGGAGCTAATTCTATTACATAGCAAAAAACGAGTCGCAGGCGGGCCTTGGAAAAACAACGCGTCGAGAGCGGACGGGACAAAAACACAGACAGGGAATAATCAGCCAGTGCTAGGAACGTTCCTTTACGTTGAAAAAGCTATGACAAAAAGTTTCAAAGACTTCATTTTATATTTATCTTAGCATACTCTTTCCTTTAATAAAACAATTAGGTTTGGTTTATAGTTGCAAGAAATTAAAAGGCACCTCCATAATACTATCTATAGACTATAGACCTAGAAACTTCATATTCCTCAAACCTCATAGAATGCTTATGGAATAGAACGCTCTGATGATAGAAATGTCTAGAATTTAAAAACTTAAAAAAATCTTACTAATACGTGAGGACATTTTATGAGTTTGATCATTTGAATACTTATACTGTTGGCTTTTCCTCTTATGATTTTCCTGAAAATTATAATGAAGTGTCTGTTATACCTTATGCTTTGGCGCAAGTATCTATTGGGCGGAGAGAGGGTCGCTTTTTACTGTCGAAGACGTGGAAATTAATTAACTAGAGAACGGAATTAGTTCCAAGAAAGAAGACTCCGAACTAAATATTGATACAGTAACTTACTCGGAAAATAACAACATACAGTTGCTTTTAGTAGGCGAGTATCAAGTTTATTAACTGCATTTTCTTGGGATTATAAGCATAAGATTCTGGAGAATAAAATTCAAAGAGCGGCACAATTTACTATTTTTGATAGAAAAGTGCTTTGAAAATCAGTTAAAACTCATTAAAGCTATTGAGATGGAAACGAATGTCTTATTTTAATTCTACATATTACAGTGACTTTCTGCTAGGACCGCGTATAGACTCATAGTAAGATAAAATATGTGTGTTTTGCTTCGTCTTCTTTCCCGATTAACGTTGTATGAGAATGCACTTAAATGTCATACCGTTGAACTTTTTCGTTACCTAATTAAGAACTTAGACACGACAGACAACAACAAGCTTTAACACAATAATTCATTTTACCGTTAAACAGAATATGGGGATAAAGCTTCAGTATGTACTTACTCCTAGCGACTAGATAAATATCCTTGTACATTTCACACAGAGATAATTGCACTCTGTATGCACCTGCACTCACATTAGACAAAACATTACCGAAACAAGTGCTCTCAGACCTTTTAACGTTGCTCTACGAGACTCGTAAATAAGAGAAAGCTTGCAGTTTATGGAGATTGTTCTTTGGATGCACTAAAATGCACTGTGATCATTCACCGAAGTTATCAAAATGATTCAACAAAAAAAACTGCTTAGTTTGGAATATTTGTTAGTGCATTTCCATTGTTTAATGTTTTGGCTCTCATGCAACTCTCAACATAGCTGGTCTAGAAATTTGGTTTTAAAAATACTGTTCAGTGATGGAATACTTACTTATATCCCAAAGTCATATTTTATCATTTTGCCGGCTACCACGAGGCACATACTCGTAATTATGTATGAGAAACACATAATAATGAATGACACTTTGGCTAGGACCAAAACATAACAATTTAACCAGCAAAACCTGAATCACTATTTTTAGAAAGCTGTTAGTATGCCTAGATATGCTTGGGAAGTTAAGCCTCCGTAGGCACAGAATAGTATTAAACCTTAAATGAACTGGACTCCTAAAATGACCTCAGTCTGGTTTACCTCTGAAACAAATAAGTCCCGGCTCAGTAGGTTTTAATTATTGCTCATTACACACCCACTCCCTCGATATGACGCGTTTATTTTGAATGTAACATTTAGGGATGCGAGTGCTTACTTGTTTACTCTAGGATCTATGTATACTTGTGTAATCACATTCGAGCATTACATAATAATATTTAACTTCAGTTTTCAATTACTTTACTAATTGAGATTAACGAGTAATTCTAATGCAGCATGCATGCTTTTATTATTTTGTGCTACAACTTTTTTGTTGCCTACCTAAGGATTAAAAATAATTTATAAAGGTTAATTCACAGTCATGAAAGGAACCAGATAATTAACAATAATTATTTGGAACACATATTTTTATATTTATAAGGCCTTAACAAAATTAACTTACCCCTCCCTAGTAGTCACCCAGTATATGCTATGTTTCGGTGGCTATGAGCACTGAGCATCTCATAATTATGTTTGGCACTGGTCTATTCCGCTCCACTACGGTTTACACGTTTGTGAATGTCGTAGTTACAGCGGAGTTCATTCTGATTGTTATTTCATTTAACATAACAGTGGTTAATGATCCATATTATTTCCTCTAAGCAAAACATTACCGAATAGAATATACAATTGAGATTGTGACCAAATTTAAAGCTTTTTAAACTTCGTTTGAAGAAAAGAAAAGATGTATCTAGCTCATGAAGTAGGAGAGTCAAAAGTCAGAAAATAACCTATAAATAAATACATATGTGCCAGATAACACACCAAATGTCTGGTTTCGAACTAAGAAATTTTATTATTTGTGCTAGGAAGTACCAGACAACGATTATAACTTATATTTATATTATAGAATATTTATAGAATATTTGTAGCCAAGTCATGGATATTATAATATCTTTGTGCTCATCAAACATTTGCCACTAGCGGGATTCGAACCTGTGACCGCTGATTCAGTAGTTAGGAGCGTAACCAATGCACCAAAGTCGTCACTTCTTCTTCCTTCCGTCACGTTAACTTCAATGATTCACTATGGAGATTGTCATGCGAGATACCAAACGACTTCTGCTGAAAATATTACCATCATCTGAAAATATGAAGTCGTATTCAGTGAAATGCACGTAAAACGTTCGAGGAGCGTTTATATCATACGAACACATAAATCTTGGTCGGTGTTCCGAGTGTCAACGAGATGTGAACTCGCATGGCTATTACCTAACTAGATTATCTTTGTAATGGATTCGATAATGATGTTACGGAGTATTTCTGTAGGCATGGAGCTGTAGAAGATTCATCTCGGAAACTGCGATAGACTGTGCCTCCGTTATTTTATTTTGTGCACACGGATATTATTTGCTATCGCGATCACTTTGTTACGTAATATCCCTGTGTGAGCTGCTTATTGCATTTCACAGCAACGCTTTTTTAATATTTTTGTACAGTTTTTCTTTATATACAGCTTATATTATTGAAAATGCCAGTACATTACTCTGTGTTTATCAAACAAAGGCAACTGCATGCAACACAATTTGAATTTAAATGCAAAAACTTAAACCTGAATCCTCGACAAAGTTTTGTCGAATTTAGATGAACTATTTAGACAAGTACTAAATAAGACCACTAGACTCAAAACTTAAATTAAACACATAATGAATAAACAATACTTTTGTGAGTCTTCTTTTTATCATTCTAATAAGAAATTGCTACTACTATTTAAATAATACTGTATATTTAAATAACTAAAAAAGAAAAGAAAAGTTGATCTAATATCTTAATTCTTAAGCGCCTAACATTAGATCTTATAATAGTATGAGTTATTTACCCTTACTTTTAAGCTGCTCTCAAAGTGCTATACCTTCTGGGTACTAAATTTATAAGTATACTTAGGTATATCACCTATGTAAGTTAGTAACACCTAGTATGCATGCATGGATAAATGAAATTACTCGTAATTTGCCATGAAATATACGAGCGAAAGAAAAAATAAATCCGTAAGTTTCTAAGTAAGGCGTGAGTAACACAAGCTATGTAAAGCTTACAAGGGCCGAATGTGGGCTATTGTAATAAGCTTAAATAAACATTATAGTCTGTATACTACAGTCCCTAACACTTAAGTATAAAAAAATGGCTTTAATAAAAAGTACAGTCGCACAAATAACCTTTATATGTTTTGAAAATTTGACCTTTTAACTACCGTAGATTTGCATAAGATATCACAGTATTTACCTGTACGTGCTGTTTGTGCGTACATGGGACAACATAAAACAAATAAATATCACTGTCTTCCCCTGCAGGTAAACTTCGGTGATGTATCCATTCCCCGGGACCTGGAGTACCCAAAGCCAGCGAAGGTGGGCGCGCTCCGTGGTGTCCATGGTGTTTCCTCTGACCCCGTCGTGGTGGTGGACGCGCAGACGCTGCTGGTGCCCAACTTCTCTTATGACGGAGAGGCTCCTGGTAAGTACCTACTAAAATAAGCCACTGAAGTAGGTATAGCAGAGTCAGTGCCTGAAGCCGGTTGCTAGTTCCAGCTAACAGAACTATGAGACAGGAGTGAAAGGAACAGTGGTTTTTCTCTGCTACTACCGGTACTAGCGCTGTTACTATAACAATATATGTCTTAGGTGCTTGCAATATTGATTATTGACATTTTCTGGATTTTTTTCTATACCAAACACTTTTCTAAAACATTTCTTATTCACGTTTTCATCGTTCCTGGATCTGACAAAACTGGATCGAATTCAAGCTCCTAAATGTGGACAACATTTATACCCTTCTCCATTGAACCAACAACCGAACTTATGTATAAAGGTATGATTTAAAAGATGTATTAAACATCATAGTCTGTCAAACAACATAAAGATATTCAACAACTAGTTGTAGCTAGTTGTCTAAAGGAAAGTCCCGGAAGTCTTTGATAGTCGTTTTGATAAGCAAAATTATTTTCGGCCTTGCTAACCGCAGCCAATAAATCATTTAAGAACAAAGGCGTGTATTCAAACATTATGTTATTGAAGCACAACATTCAACATTGAATGAGCTGATTAATAAATAATACAGATCATATCAGCCTCCAAATTAAGGGAAATATATTAATTCGCATCGACACATATGAATGCAGCAAACTGGTTAAATTACACATTGGAATGGAATGATTGAAACAGATATTGGTGGTGAAATGAATAATTTCAGGATTTCCACGGTTATTATCTTGGTCAAAGGAAATTGGATGCTGATTAACTCTTATTTACTTTGATCAATTTTCTGTTTGGATTGCAGTGATTTAAAAATCTAGTACATAGTGAATATTGACTTAAAATCCTATAATTGGTTTATGACTGAATGTATGTATATTAAGTATTATCAAGTTAAAATATTTATTTATTTATTTATTACACTTCATGCACAAACAAAAGGTACATATGGCGGACTTAATGCTAAAAGCATTCTCTACCAGTCAACCATTGGTCTTACTTATTTGATACTGTTACTTCAGTTTTTTTTCAACATGTTGGAATCAAATTCTGAAGGATCTAACTTTACGCAGACCAATCCTCTAGTCAGTCACTTATTCATATTTAAACTTCCATCAAATAAAGCAACTTCAATAAATTAATAATTAAATAGTTAGCAGTTGCAATCGTTAAGACTAGGTCTGACCACGTCTGACTAAGAAATCATAACCTGTTCTATCTAATGTCTCTTACTTTGTAGCGAAATGCAGCGGAACCGACAATTTGCTACCAATTTGATAATTGCAATATGATTAATAGTTTAGTACCTTAAAACATGGCAGCAATATTTTTAAATATACGTAAAAGATTGCGCTTACACCATACTTCAGAACCGATCATTGAAGTTGACCACCATGAGCACGCTGGGATTCGTGGCATCGCCACTCCGACGTCCCGCGTTTGATTCATGGTCGGGTCAATATAGAAATCATATTTTTTTATATGTCTCGGGTCTATGGTTTATGTCTCGGGTCTCGGGTGATATGGTACAACGTTGTTTATAATGTCCATAACACAAGTGCATTGGCTGCGTACTTTTGGATCAGATTAAATAGAAAAAAAATAGAGCTGACTACATTTTAGTTCTGAATTAAAAGAAATAAATTTAAGCTTAGAAGCATTTATTCATCATTTTAATCGTTTTTATTTTCTCATAAGTAAAGCCATTACATTATCATATTCAGATGCGATTATTTTTCCCGAAAGTGATTTAACCTCATTTCTTCCACGTCTTGCCGTCGCGCCCTCATTTCGTCCGTTCATATTTTATGTAAAGCGTCATCCAGCGAAGAATAAGATCGTTGTCAGCAACATTGTCTGCCGCAACGACATAATCGTCGCTATAAAAAGTAACACTTTCGTCATTTCGCGGCGTGTTTTCGGCGCACCGGTTGAAGAGGGGTTAACACAATTTTTGCACGAAAACAAAAGACGATTGAGGTCACATTTTTTGGCGAAAATAATGTTGATAAAAAAGCTTTTCGGAGGTACAATACAAGACTTATATGAAAATACGGCGCGAATAAAGTTCGGATCTTTACCTGCATATACAAGTTAATTCCCGTGGAGTTTTATTGAAATAAGGGTACTTATCAATCTCTCGTAAACCAAGTTTGTAATGATTCATGCGTTTTTATATCTATATAGTCCTCTCTTCGGAAGGTACTTTTATACTCGTATATATATTTGTGTTGGAAGTACATTCCTCAGCTATAAAAACAAAACTACGTTAACCTTTCTTCCTTCCTATAATGTTCCTGCAGGAAACATACATACTCTTCCGTGTATTAAATATAATCCCATTCCAATAATATCACATCAGGCTTAAGAGATCCTTTTGGTGTCGGTAAAAACCATCCTGTAGAAACTAACACATGTCACAACTCCCAACATCGCCTTGTCGCTTTATAACAGCGATTCAGCGCTCTAGTGTACTTGCCAGCCGCCAGGGGGCGCCATACGTTTGCGTTATGGCTTCCCAAATGGGTGAGCTAATGTGCGCATTAGGGTGATAGACAACATTCGCGGTGTTTGCTATCTTGATGACTTTGTGGTTGCTAGTCAGGAAAGATTTTAGTAGTCCTCCATTTGAACTGTCCTGCAATTTTAGGTTTTGTGGTTAAAAAGCTCAGCAACATGCTTTTGAGGATGCAAATCAAAGTGTCTTGTTATTGAAGTTCTTCATCATCATCAAAGGACGTCCACTGCTGAACATAGACCTCCCTACAGTTGTCCGCATCGAAAATTAAAGTACTTGTCAAGCGCAAAATTCCCAAGCAGAATGAATGTAGAATATTTACTTTACAATATGGCAAAAACTTCTATCAGACGCAATACATAAAGTTTTATTTGAAAAGTAGTAAAGATAAAAATCCAACAAAATATTACCAACTTAACCCCAGATCATTAGGGTAACCCTCACATTGAGGAAGGAACAAATTACTAACCCCTAGATTGTCGTCAGGAAGTCGATACCGACTGCTGCGATAACCCACTCCTGGCGACGAATCGGAAGAGCTTGAGATTCATGTGGGAGATTTGGGAGGTGTTTCCGTAGCTTATTGTGGGTCATATATAGCGATACTGGATCCCGCAGAATTCTCTAGTGTGTTCACACGGCAGTTTTTTGCAAGTATGGTTGTCCGTCACCTGAGTCCTCCTGACAGTGTCATGTCTATCTCGCATGTTACCAATAAGGCGGGCTGTATATTCCTCTTTCACAGCTTTGCCTTGGTAATTGCTTTTGGTGCATACACTTCATGCCATTTGCATTTTAGAAATAGAACTGGTCTAGCTGAAAAACAGGTTCAGTAAAAAACTGGTATCGTTTTTGTACTTGTCACTGCAAACAGTATGTACGTATGAATATGAAAAGGGAAAGAAAATTTAGTTAATACATAACGTTCTTGAAAGTGAGTGTTGAAACTTATTGGGTTGTATTTGTTCCAGACGCAAAATTCTGGGTGGGTCGCGGCGAGATCCCGTCTCCTCAGGGCATCCGAATCCCGGACGAGAATGGCAAAGAGGCTCCTTTGAGGAAGTATGACAAGAAGACCATCGTGCTCACTCTGCCTGGCGTAAGTATTACTTTTGCTTAAAGTTTTTTGCTTAAAACTTTTGTCTATCTCACTGTGATAGTTATTGAATACAATAGGGACTATATTCTTGGTTATCATAATTAGAGCGAAGCAATCATGTCAGCGGCAAAAGTCTACAAATATACGGTAGATCTTGGCAAAATATAATTGAAACATTTGTGGGTATGTTAACGGCATATTGATTGAAGGTATGATGACAGCAAGATTAGCTATTGATGCTTTATTGACATTACAACATATCGACGGCTGATATCACCTCTTGTCGGTGGCCACCTCTACCATGATCGCGATTTCAGTTGCATAATTTAAAACGATTTGATATTATTAAAGAAAACTCAGTTTGTCATGTCCTGATAATAACAATATCAGAGCGTTCTAGAAATCTTTTTTAAACATGATTCCAATTCCAATTATATCCTTACTAGCGGCCCGCCCGCGACTTCGTACGCGCGTTTTAGTTTAACTCCGTTCCCATAGATCGTAGCTCGTAGCGAAAAATTATAAGCCTATACCTATACGCATTAAACTTCTTCTATAGCCTTACCTGATAAATTAGCTATCTATTATATTCTATACCCTTACCAATAGTTCCTGTGATTAGCGCCTTTCAACAAAATTACGAAAACATCCAGTTTTAAAATATATACATAGAAATGCGTACAGATAAATGTTATATTCGACGACGCGTTTGGTGTATTGGTTAGCGCTCCTGACTATTACGCTGGCCGTCGAGGGTTCGAATCCCGCAAGGGGCAAATGTTTGAGTGATGAGCACGGACATTTGTACCTAAATCATGGATGATATATGTATTTAAGTATTTATGGGAGACGCACCCGTCATAATCGTTGTCTGGTACTTCGTAACACCTTACCACGAAACCAGACCATTGGTGTGGTGTCTGGCGCATATTTATTTATTTATTATATTTTATGTACACTCAACACGCAGCCCGTCTTTAATGGTCAAACTTACACGGGGATATTATATTTTTATTTTACACCGAAATAGAAATACTTCCTACGCCCTTTCGTTAATCGTACTGATATTTCTTTCGGGTACTAATAAGATCAGGCTACTCTCTGCGCTTACACAGCATCATGCCACATACAGGCTGTGGGAGAAGCGAATTTACTGAAGTCTAAGAGTTTGAGCTTTAGCTTTGTTTATGGTTATAGCGAATACTCTACTTTCTTTAATTCAAATCGTAAATTCAAAGGGACAATTCTATGTAAAGATCTTCGCAATGATCATCATCAACACCCAAAAGCTTTGATTAAAGTAAAATAGCGGAAGATAGGTGACGCGCCACTCGAAAGTGGACCGCTAAAATCAGGCCCCCGTCGCCAAGGCCGTGTGACGTTAGGAATGTGTAGTGCCATTTTTTAGCTGACAATTAGTATGACATGCCATATCTTCCGCTATTTTACTTTAATCAAAGCCCAAAAGCCGTCCACTGCTAAACATATGCCCCCACGAAAAGTGGCAGATTGGACATCCTTCGACCACAGGAGCAGCGTAGAATGTCTAAAATTTATAAGCCTATACGCATTGAACTACTTCTATAGCCTTCGCTTATAAATTAGCTTATCTATAATTTTTCATAACCTTACCGTGATTAGCGAATTCAAACAAACAAAAACATCCAGTTTTAAAAAACATAGAAATGCGTACCTACAGATAAATGTTATATTTTATGTACACACAACACGTAGCCCGGTCTTTAATTGTCAAACTTACACGGGGATATTATCTTTTTATTTTACAACGAAATTGAAATACTTCCTTTGCCCTATCGTCAATCGTATATTTCTTTCGGGTACTAAAAAGACCAGGATACTCTCCGCGCTAACACAGCATCATGCCACATACAGCCCGTGGGAGAAGCAAATTCCCTCAATTCTTCTCCCGCTACCTTAAGAGTTTGAACTTGAGCTTTGTATAAGGTTATAGCGAATACTCTACTTTCTTGAATTAAAATCGTGAATCTAAAGGGACAATTCTCTGTAAAGATCTACGCCATCATCATCATCAACACCCAAAAGCCGTCCTTTCGACCACAGGAGCAGAGTACGCAGCGTAGAATGTCCACCGACAATATGAACAAACGATCTGCAATCTACACTGGACACATACTTCTCGATACCTACCCTTTTTGAACACAAAACAATATTATTTTCTATTCTAAGCTTTGATTAAAGTAAAATAGCGGAAGATACGGCATGTCATACTAACTGTCAGCTAAAAAATGGCACTACACACTACTACATTCAAGTTGACCCACACAGCTGTGTAACTTTACGCTACTGACGACAGAGACAAACCCATTCCTTACGACGGTAGTGCGAGCGAAACAAACGCGCGCTTTGAGATGTCTCTTGTCACGTTGACGTCTCCTTGCAATAAGAATCAAGAAGCGTCAGCAGACAAATCGGAGTGAAATTGTGTACCATGTCTTTTGTGAAAACTTATAAATTACTTGTTATTATTACTTTAATATTTTGAAATGTGGAGCGATGTTTGGCGTGAGTAGGGTTACCAAAAATTAAACAAAATATAAATTTATTTTTAAATATTTATTGTGAAAACATGATTTCCTTCCAATGAATGATTTCCAAGTTTAAATTATTTTGTAATGAATAACTACTTGGCCCGCTGCAGTTGACATGATGAGTAGATGGCGCGATGTCACGCAACGATGTATCCGTAAGAGACCTGCAATTAAACAGATAAGGTGGAAGTAAATTTTAAAAAAAACTTCGTTAAAATAGGCATTTTTGTAACAAACTTTAGTAGTTAATTATTTTATTGTTTAGGTGCATTAATGAAGTTGAATACCATTTTACAAAACATTAATAAAGAAGCAACAATAAAAAAATATATAAATTTATTATGATCGACATTTTATGCTAACGGTACCGCGTAGACAAATCTCAACAAGCAGCACATGTTGCGTTATGAGTCATCAATCATCATCATACCTAACTGGTCGCACATCAATGAATCGTATATTTCTATCTCGCCCTGAAAAATGGCTGTCAAAAAAAGACTGAATTTACAAATATATTTAGAAATTAAAGTTTTCGTGTACTTACAAGTGAAATGTTATTCCATGCGATTAGTTTTTTCCTTTTAGAATTGTTTGGGCAACGTATGAAAGCACACGAAGGCATTTTGGTTACGTTTAACCCGAAAAAATAATTATTTTCTCCTCACGTCACACGTCTCACATATGTCATCCGCGCACGCAATCCCGATTGCAACTGAAGACAATTAGGCGACGGGGGCCTGATTTTAGCGGTCCACGTTCGAGTGGCGCGTCACCTATCTTCCGCTATTTTACTTTAATCAAAGATTCTAAGGAATAAAATCTCTTCTAGAGAGCAACATCAATAACAAACATGTGTCAAAACATTCTGTCTCAGATATGTCAAATGATTGTCAAAAATGAAATAAAAAAATATTTCAATCATAAGCACCAAGAAGTTTGGATATCAATTTTGTAGCAAATCATCCCCAAAATAGCTTTCTACCCCTTTTTAACCCCGTTACAAAATAAATTTAAATAAAATTTGATACACATTTTTCGTTATTATTTTTAAAGAATGATTATGCAAAATTTGAAGTAGATCGGACCAAGGAATCACGTTGTCCCATACAAACTTTGCACCCCTTTTTGACCCCCTTAGGGGTGGAATTTCTGAAAATCCTTTCTTATCGGATCCCTTCGTCACACAAAGAATACACCCTCCCAGTTTCAGGTCTCTACAATCAGCGGTTTAGGCTGTGCGTTGATCCATCAGTCAGTCAGTCAGTCATTCAGGACAAAGCATTTTATTGGTATAGACTAGCGGCCCGCCAGCGACTTCGTTCGCGCGTAAAAGTTTTACTCCGTTTGGTTCCCATAGATAGATCGTACCGAACATTTTTATAAGCCTATACGCATTAAACTACTTCTTTAGCCTTCCCTCATAAAATTAGCTGTCTAACATTGTAGCTAAAAAAATTTATAACCGGACCAATAGTTCCTGTTATTAGCGCGTTCAAACAAACAAAAAAAAACATCCAGTTTTTAAATATATACGTAAACATGCGTAAAGATAAATGTTCTATTTTATAAACACACAACACGCAGCCCGGTTTTTAATCTGGTCAAAGTTACACGGGAATAATATCTTTTTATTTTACAACGAAATGGAAATACTTACTACGCCTATCGTCAATCGTATATTTCTTTCGGGAGCTAATGAAAAACCAGGCTATACTCCGTGCGCTTACACAGCATCATGCCACAAACAGGCTTTGGGAGAAGCAAATTCCTTCAAGTCTTCTCCCGCTACCTTAAGAGTTTGAACTTTAGCTTTGTTTATAGTCATAGCGATTACTCTACTTTCTTGAATTCAAATCGTGAATTCAAAGGGTTAATTCTATGTAGGGATCTACCCCATCATCATCAATACCCAAAAGCCGTCCACTGCTAAACATAGGCCCCCACGAAAGTTTGCAAAACAAAAGATTGGACACCCTGCGACCACAGAAATAAATAAATAAATAAATAAATAATGAATTTATTTCTCACCACAAACAAGTAGGTATTAAAAGTTAGCAAATAGTTTAGTGTTTCTGTTGACAATCACTTGTTTGTGGAGACTGGTGACCTATGGTAAGTAAGAAATACTTGTGTTACAGACCACCAGGTCTCCACCCCCAGTTTTTGTGTGAAATAGTAGATTGTTATACAAGGGGAGAAAGCGACCCATTTCACTCGAGATGTTTCTGGCGCTCGAACGAAGTGAGAGCGCCAATAATTCGAGAGTGAAATGGTGCTTTCACCCGAGTTAAACATACTATTTTTCATTTCGACTGTGAGGAAAAACATTAAATTTACAATAGTGGTTGTAGATGTAATGGTCAGGTATTATGTAGTACAGCGAGAAAGGAAAACTCAAGTTTTTGCACAAAAAGACAGTTCATTTACAGTTCTCCAAACATCTAACATGATTAGAAAGAATAACGACACGAATACATGTAAACAGTACGAAAAAGCAGACGATACGAAATAATTAAAATCCTTGTAAAAAATATCGATCGAATTTTCCCCACAGATAATAATTGTCAAAATTTAAAAAAGTAGGCATAGAGTTCAAAAAGAAAAAATGACACTGACAATGTAAAAAAAAAGTGTCATCTTGGTATTATGGCGGGAAGCCGAATATTTTAATCACAGATTACTAAATGTATATTTTAATTATAGATTGAATCGATTGAATATTTTTAAATCAACGATCATAATAAACATGTTTTTCAATGTATAGCTATTATCTGTGGTATAGCTAAGCAAAAATGTTTTTTATTTTTATAATATGATGTGACTCAATTATCTTTGATCCAAGCTTTGACTGCATGCCTTGACTCTATACCATGCCAATTAAAACTAAATTACTTTCCACCCTAGGGATGGATAAGCTATTTTCCACCCGGCTATCTACACAGGAAAGTGCTATTTTCCGAACAGGAGAGATGAAATAATATTTTTCATCTCTCCTGTTCGGAAAATAGCACTTTCCTGTGTAGATAGCCGGGTGGAAAATAGCTTATCCATCCCTAGGGTGGAAAGTAATTTAGTTTTAATTGGCATGGTATAGAGTCAAGGCATGCAGTCAAAGCTTGGGTCAAAGATAATTGAGCCACATTATATTATAAAAATAATAAACATTTTTGCATAGCTACACATTGAAAAACATGTTTATTATGATCGTTGATATAAAAAATATTCAATTGATTCAATCTATAATTAAAATATACATATTACTAATCTGTGATTAAAATATTCGGCTTCCCGCCATAATACCAAGATGACACTTTTTTTTATTTTACATTGTCTGTGTCATTTTTTCTTTTTGAACTCTATGCATACTTTTTTAATTTTTGACAATTATTATCTGTGGGGAAAATTCGATCGATATTTTTACAAGGATTTTGATTATTTCGTTTCGTCTGCTTTTTTGTACTGTTTTCATGTACTCGTGTCGTTATTCTTTCTAATCAATGTTAGATGTTTAAAGAACTGTAAATTAACTGTCTTTTTGTGCAAAAACTTGAGTTTTCCTTTCTCGCTGTACTACATATTACCTCACCATGCCATCTACAACCACTATTGTAAATTTAATGTTTTTCCTCACAGTCGAAATGAAAAATAGTATGTTTAACTCGGGTGAAAGCACCATTTCACTCTCGAATTATTGGCGCTCTCACTTCGTTCGAGCGCCAGAAACATCTCGAGTGAAATGGGTTGCTTTCTCCCCTTGTATAACAATCTACTATTACAGTTTTTCAGTTATTTGAATAACACCTTAATACTTTAACGGCCCGCTTCACAATGTCTTAATAAGTTCAAGAAACAGCGTTGAATGTCCACCGACAATATGAACAAACGATCTGCAATCTACACTGTACACAGACCGCTTGATAGGTATCAAGCGGTCTGTGTACAGTGCAGATTGCAGGGTAGGTACCCTGTTTAAACACAAAACATATTATTTACTGTTTTAAGGAATAAAATCTCTTCTCGAGCATTTTCTCGAGAGCAACATCAATAACAAGTGTCAAAACATTGTGTCTCAGACATGTCAAATGATTGTCAAAAATGATATACAAAATATTTTTATCATTAGCACTAAAGAGTTTTGATATCAACTTCGAAGAAAATCACCACCAGAATAACTTTGTAACCCCTTTTCACCCCCTTAGGAGATTAATTGCAATAAAATAAAAAATAAATCTTCCGTCAATTTTGTAAAATAAAGTGTATGCAAAATTTGAAGTAGATTGGACCAAGGGATCTGGTTGTCCCATACAAACTTTGCACCCCTTTTTGACCCCCTAAGGGGTGGAATTTCTGAAAATCCTTTCTTATCGGATCCCTACGTTATACAAAGAACACAGCCTCCAAGTTTCAAGTCTCTACGACCAGCGATTTAGGCTGTGCGTTGATCCGTCAGTCAGTGAATCATTCAGGACAAAGCATTTTATAATAATAGATGACAGTAATAAATCTTTTTTTTTCAACTAAATCACATCATTAACCCTCAGGAGCTGACAGTATTCGACATCGGGCACTTCGCGGTGTGGTGCGAAGCCTTCACGGTCAACTTCGGTCATGTGGTGCTGTCCCGGTCCGCGCTCGCCAACGTACCGCCTAGCCTGAAGATGCTTGGTGTTTCTCCACAGGTTAGTGTTCCATTTAGTTCTGGCCCTTTGTGTACTGCGACTTTTTAAGTCGGGATTGGTTTGCCCTCGGTCACGGCCCATTGACTATGACATTGACATTGACATTGACATTGACATTGACGGCCACTGGTATTAGGTGCTCAAAAACAGCAGGGCGCAGAAACGCCAATTTCAAAACTTGGACGTGTTTTTACGAATTTTTGTTCTTGCAAGAGCGCTTATACATGGATTCATTTATTCTTCAGACAAAAACTTATATATTCTAAAGTGACACTCAATTCATAGTTTGAGCATTCGGCCACGAAGAAGTTTTTTTTATCGATATATTTCCCACCCCGTAAAAAGTTAATCTGGATTGAGTGCGTCCAGAACAGCTGTATGCTGGCGCGGGCCCCAAAACGACTGCCGTGATTACTACTAACGTTGGGTTGATGCAGATACATGATGAGTGTATATAACTTAAATTTTATTCCTAAATCATTGGGCTCAATTTCTTTATCGATATAGTAATTGTAAAGTTACGTTGTCAGCAGTTGAATATTTATGGTTGTGTGTGTTTTGAAGAAAAAGTACCTTAAGCAAATGTCAGAATGGCTATTTTAATGACCGTAGGTTAAGGTATTTTTTCTTCAAAACACACACAAATGTAAATATTCAACCGCTGGTAACGTAACCTTACCATTACCATCGATGAAGAAATAGTGCCTTGTGCATATTACTTTGAAATCAAAATATCTCTCGGATATTCCATAAACAAGGACTGGTATAAATGTAGCGATCAAGAATACTTTAAATCTCATAGCTCATTAAAGAAAAATACGTATCTCAAATTATATTACATTTAAAGTACCTACCTCAGGCAGATTACTCAACGTTTAAAATTTATAGCGAGAATACTTCAACAATATGGGATTTCATTAAACAGATAGTTCACCAAGGTAATTAAAGCGTGAAGTTTGCAATGAAAAAGGCGAGGAACGTGAGCTTTTTAGAATAACTGAAGTTTTATGAGGGCGGGACTATTTATTTTGCGGCAAAGTAAATGCACGGATCTAAGCGAGTTATTAAACTTTGTTAAAATATTTTAGAAAGCTAATAATATGTGAAAACTCGTAAAATCTCGTAACTAAAGCAGAACCGAATTTTTTCTACACTAAAACGCTTTGTTTACACGAGGATCAATCGCACTGTAACAAACATACTACTTCTTACTTGATTGTCAATCTAACGACATAAATGAATGTTATACAGGCTAATAGTAAAAGTAGAAAGTCATTAAGGTAACCGCTAACTATTATTTTTAACTTTGACACAACGTATTCGTACTCAAAGCTTTTAAACGATCAAAGATGCAAGTCATTCGGACTGCAGCTTACAAACTCTTGCGACATGATGGTTGCAAAAATATCTCATAAAGTTGCGCAACCATGCAGATTCGGGCGACTGTGCCCGTCGAGGTCGATGATCTCTCCATTCCCACGGATGGAAGTCTTTATTTTTTTTAAATCCGTGTCAATGCGAACGATTTTGTAATTCATGAGAAGTTTTAGATCGTCTCAATTGAACTTTAGCCTTCGGTAGCGTAATTAACGCACCGGTGACAAGTGACGCGACTTTGAATAGTTTTTTTTTTGTATTTGTTTGTTTGTCTTATGACTGTAAAGATTTAACGGTATATTTTGTTTCATTAATGGATTTAAAAATAAGGTTTACATCCAAAATACAAGTTTGACTTTTATTATCAATCAATTAGAGAACTCAATCGAACACTGGGGGATCGAGCTAATAATAGCTTTTATTTTTAATTATTTTGCTATAAATTTCCGCTAAGCGACGCCGGCGCAGGTAATTAACAACAAAACCGTCACCGCGTTGAGTATTACTCGTAGTTCAGGCAAATGCAGGATGCACCACCCGCCCGCCCTAATACGCATGCAGCACAGCTAATGCAATTATAATTACCCAACACCAACGTGCCAAAAATTGCATGGTGTTGTAATGTTTGGCACCTACTTGATTTTTCATTAAAATAAATTAATTTAGTATATTTATGAATGAAAAATTAGTTTTTTAATTTCATAAAATACATGAGAAGAATAAATTAAAAGAATATAGCTTCTACTGTTAAAGCAATTCGAGCGATAACTCAATTACCTACGTGACTCGAGCGTAACATTTAACTCCGCTCCGAGTATGAACTAAATTTCGCTATCGAATTTCAACTATCCACAATGTAGAATCGATTCGATCATATTTCAAGAGTCCATCGAGTTTCCTTCTAACTTGAATTTTAAGAGCTCATTCTGAATTTAACGTTCAAATGGAATTGAATCCAGGTTTGCTCATTTACCTTTCCGAACTTTAAGCTTGGTTAGTGGGAGGAGGAAAGGATTGCTCCATCTTGACACAATCAGTTAGTTTGTAAGTATGAAGTGCGTCACAATAAAAGTAAATAATATTTTGCTATATGCATTTTGCTCTTTCATTGCGAATCATAACAGTGCGGCGTTTTCTTAATGAACAAGTCAAAAAATCACGATTTCATACTCGTCACCTTTGCTCTAATACTAGTTATAATGCTACAAGAAACTAGCAGGATTAGTAGGATTTTAAAGCTGCCATTAAAATAATAACTTCTAAACTATACTGACTATTAACTTTCACAGGTAGGTCAGCTTTAGATCTATCCATGCTATTTTGACATTTAGCTCATATCAAGAAAGAGTGTGACAGATCGAAAGCTGAAGCTCTTTAAACTAATGGAAAGGATTAATACTGTGTAAACATTTACTTGGTGGTTTGCGTAGTTAGAGTATGTTACTGTGCCACTGTTTAATGACGGAATTATAATCTCCGTTTCATTGTTTCTCACTAAGGTTAGAGAAAGCGTCACTTTATAAAAGCTACGTAGCTAGTACGGTCCTGCCCAGATATATTGCCTTAAATTACGAGCGCCGGATTCGGGCTGCTTTGTCCGTGGGCTACAGCCGCTGTTCGTTGACATGTTAAATTTGAAATGATTCCAATAGGAGGAGGATGCAACTGGGGCGCGGCCGTAGCGTACGTGTAATGATATTGAGAACTGTCAGACTAAAATGTTTTGTGAACGGCCATTACATCAACTATAAATGAAAAATAAACATTTGCCCCTTGCGGGATTCGAACCCGCGACCGCTGGGATAGTAGTCAGAAAGACCAACTACTAACTCTGATTCAAACGAAATATATAGACTCAAAACCATCAAGCTATAAACAATTGTTATAATTAAAAACAGAAAATTCAGATACATATGTATATATCGGACCACCTCTTCTTTTTTTTAAACAACCCTAGAACTTATTTATGGAATAGAAACATATGCAATCCAACCTGACGCTAAAATTTGCATTGATTGAGCTTTAATGCTATTACTTTTTCTGATGCTGCACAAAAACTCACCTACGTAATTTACTGCCTTCCCTGCGTTTGAATTGGCCGTTTACAGCAGGCTGTTTTTGTATTGCGAGCGGGATCAGTTGGAAGCGATCCAAAACTTGAATAGGGTCAAATATGCGAAGGCGGGGCATCCCGCCATGATGAATATGACGTTGCACTAACGATAGTTCAATTGGTTAAAATCTATCTGGATTTTCAGCTGACAATAATTTTGTATTGGTCTCTAAACAGATTTTATTCACTTAGCACCATAAATGTTTTCATGCCTACTTCTCAAAACCATAAGTAGACTTAGTCCTAAGAGTTATCGTAGGTCATCTATCTTAAAGTTTTTAAAATTTAATCAAAGGTGTCTCAAATGAATCTAAAGTAAATTTTTGTTAAGTCCACAATACCCATCCCACACCCTCCCTATCCTGAGTTCGCTGAGCGACGGTTTCCTGTTGCAGAGCCGCAACAGCGCGCTGGCTGCCACCCGCGCCCCCACCGCACACAGAGTCCGGCAGAAAATCGCCAAAGTGGACGCCACCACCTACCGCCCCGCCTTAGCCCTCGCCGCCGGGCCGCATGCCGCCCCTGACTACCGCCCCGCCAACCACGAACACCTACACCGACGAGCATACACACAAACGTTCCCCCAGCAGACAGTGCTAGTACAACCGTCTCAGGAACTGAAATACAACTACCAAGATTACCCAAACAATAGAGAGCAGCAACATCAGAATCAAGAAGACTTATACCAACAATACCGGGAACAGCAAAAGCAGAATCAATATAAGAAACAAGGAGATTTAAATCAACATCAGCAAGATCAAAACGATAACCAACAACACAGTCAAGACGCGTACCGCTTAGATCAAGAACAACAATTCCAGAGTCAGCACAAGGACCAACAAGATTCGTATCGTCGTCAGCAAGACCAGACGGATAAGCAACAGCACAGTCAAGATATGTACCGTCATCAACAGGAGCAGCAAAATCGTAATCAGTATGAGAGCCAGGAAGAATTGTACAGAAAATACCAACAGGAAAAGGAGAGGCTAGATCAAGTAAAACAGAAGCTTTATGAATTGCAGAGGCAGCAGGATCAACAAAATTCGAATTACCAGCGTCAGCAAGATCGAAATATCTATCAAAATGAGCATTTCGATTCTCAGCGTAATCAGGAGCCGGCTCAGCAGCAGAGTGTTCGGTATCAAAATGAGGAGAGACAACATCAGCAAAGACCACATCAAGATCTGAGGTATCAGGATGATGAGAGGGCTCAATATCAAAGGCAGCTCTACGAGCGTCAACTCTATGAGCAGCAGAGGCTTGCCTATGAAAGAGAGTTGCTCAACCAGAGAAGGCAGGGGGAAGAGGAGCCTTACAGATACAGGCTGCTGCCTTACTCGTTCGGTCGTTGACCTTGACCTAGATCCGAGGTCGGAGGTGAGAGGAGCGTTGTGCAATGATGCGTTCGGTGCAGCTCGACTCATCCCGCTCACGTTTCGCAATCCAATGTGTAAAGATGCGCGGATACATTTCATTTGAGACACCTTGATTGTGTGGCCGTTTGCAATTTTTTGACCGTCATTTTATTAATTTGGCTTTAGGATCATTATATAGGTAGTTGCTTAGTTAGGTACCCTTGCTTGTGCATTTACTATTAGATGATAATGGTATAGGTTGTACCCAGATCACAATACTCCTCAGATTACATACCATCCATCATCACAGTAAGTTTATATTAATTCTGTTAAATATATGCAAATCTGGGTAATCCATAGCGAACTTATACTTAAAGTTACTTTCGCTTAAATGATCGCGAAGCTCAAATTGACCTCGTGATTGACAAATTACACAAAAAGCTACCAATCGTAGTAATTTGGATTTAATGATTTCCGCACTCACTTCATGGTTGACTAGTCCATATAATTGGAGACTCGACTAATCCGATACATTACACAGATTTGGTAGTAATATTGATAAAGTATTATATTCGATGAGTAAAGAGTTTTTCAGGGTACGTTGTTATACGCTTATTTTGGACATTGTCTCGTGTTTAAAAACAACTCAACTCAAATAAACACTTCCAACGACGTCTTAGATGGTTTGAAGTTACACCTGTAAACGTTCGTGAAACAAATAAAAGTAATCCAACAAACACCATAAACAAGACAAAACAAAACGTATTTCGTATTCAAGTTATAATCGGCATTGTCCCATGCAGGCGCGACGAAACAATTCGCTCGTAAAGTAAAGTTGTGTTGAAACCCACAGTACAATGAAGTGTAGAAGGCCCGTAGCCAAGGATCTAAGGTCCGTACGTACTTACATACAATATAGCATACATTCACGTGACGGGGTTCATGGTTTCTCCATTGTTAAATCAGGACTAAAAATACAGGAACTTTTGAGAGTCATATACTTTGAGCTTCATTTTGAATCTGCTTATTTTTTATTTATTTACTGATCCTTCTGAAAAACTACCTAAGTATTAATTGATAGCTTGGGGTTATTTCATTGAGACTGAAGAGAGCATCGCATTCTTTGTCATGCGGTTTAGCCACACCTTCTTAGGATTTAGTGTCATTGAAGTTGTCTATATATATATATACTCGTTTATATAAAAAGAATGTGTGGCCAAATAAGTTCCTAATTCTCTAGGCATCAATCATACTGGGCCTGCTCACCACATAGCATTACAACCAACCCTGTGGCCGTATACCCGTGTAGTGTCCCGTCGAGAACAAACACCGCGGATGATTTAGCGGCGAAGTTGAGGGTCGAAGCGACCGGATTATCTAATTAAGGCCGTACAGTTTCACTGGATATAACTAGGTATCGCCTTTAAAATGGTCGTGGATAGGAGTAGTGAACGTATTTTTTTCCTATGAAATATTAATGCTCGGTAGTTGCTTTTTTGGTTAAAATTAAGAAAAAATATTAAACTCAGTACTTATTTAAGTACAATACTTTTGGTAGACAGCTCAAAATAAAAATCCCGTAAATAGACCTCAGATATTATTTTTTAATCGATATCGATGCTTGCGTATTTCAAATTACGAAAAATGCTAACTAAATTGATACTATTTTTGAGTAGTTGGTCTAATGCTGTCATTTGTGTATCCAACTGTATCCCAAATGTAAAGTTATCGCCGGGCTAGATTTACATAAATGTACATTCGGGAGAGTGCTAATTCGCCCAACTTTACACTGTTTGTGGACATGTCCACTGTTATTCCAAGTTATTACTTTTGCCCCTTCTCATTATTTCAATTTACACACAGAGTTTAGGTACGTTGAATTCGGTGAGAACACAAATTATAATTATTCCTTTCAAAGGATTTGCTCCAGACCGAAAAGCACTCTAACCATTTTTGGAAAATACGTATTCAATTATGCTTTCCAAAGGATTTGTCATATGCGGTTTATAAAGTACCGAAGTCTAGAGCACTGAACTTTGTAACTTTGAAATAATGAAAGTCAGAATGTCTGAACACCTAAATATTAATATTCTCGCACTTAAATGTGTGATAAAATGTTTTCAGAGTAGGTTTTTCGAAACAAATGCTATTATGTAGCTGAACAAGACAGAGTCTAACACCCGTAATTTAGTGAAGCAAAAGTAATTACTTTTGCAGTCATGACTTAAAAATTCAATAAAGTCTTAAAAAAGTCGCGGGGGTACTAACTTGCAAATTGAGACTTACAAAGCTTAATTTTGCTATTAACTGCATGTATGTATATGGCCTTTAGCTCCGGTTTTTAAAGCGATGTCTAATAGCTAGTGTTGATATGTCATACATTACGAATGCCTTAAGTCGTTGCCTAACTTCAACTACTTTTTGATGCGCTTATTAGCTACCTCAACAAAATTACCTAATATGGGTTTAGCAACCTGATACACCGTTAAATCATCGTGATGGCAATTACTATTTGACGAAATCGAGGTCACGTACGCTTCGATACGAGTCGTTAAGACTTATCCGAAGATGCAAAATATTATTTGGTATTTAACTGACTGAGCTTTGTACCATAGCCGAATTAGAACAGCCTGAAAGATAACCTTAAACTTACCTTTAGTCTATTTAGCTATCAGATATTCCAAAGCTACTTATTAGTCACAAGAAAATGGAAACTGTTTAAGTTGATAATAATAACGAGTATAGTTAAATTGGTAACTATTAGTTAGTAGGTATCTGATGTACCAAATTTCTTGCCGACCAAATGTTTTAACCAAACTGTTACCGCATAAAATTAAATTCATTAAGTCATAAACGGAGCGACGCATTCCAACTTAGGCTCGGTTCTTTTCTCAGAAATGTGGCCGTTAGTTAAACAGCTGACTAAGTCAGAAACGCGTTATGTCGTTCAAAAATTGTGGATGAAAATTCTCAAATGAAATGAAACGACGTGTCTTTACTCATTGAACTGTGTGTTAGTAGTCCATGGCCGATCTGCACCGATTCCGAGCCAGTAACATTAGTTTTAGGCGCTGGTTACTATTTAGTACCAGTTTTGACTAATTTATTAGTTGTACTTAACTATCTCTCTTTACGTAAGCGTGTGAATGTGGTAGGGCATTCGATGCAACTTGTGAAATTCGATACAGTTTGTGTAAAAACTTTTGCTGATTTTTGGCTAAGCTGGGATATCTGAATTACGCTCATTATCATTATGCTTACTTAAGTCTTTAAATTGCTACAGTAATAATGACTATTCCTTGTTTAATGTTTCATGTTCAAGAAACTTTAAAATAAAGAAGTTTTTATTCGTTTATTTTCGGATGGTTGCAATGTCACAAATGTTAATGTTTTGTGTGGAAAAAAATTATGCTACTTTTGGATACACACTACAATACTACTACAATTGTATATAGTTCACAGAGTCACAAAAAGACTGGTTCATACATTCAACTGATAAAATAATTATAGAGGTATATCCCAGTGACAAAGCCGACCGAAATTGTGATACAACAGTACAAAGTTCCTAGCTGTGATAGTACATAACTTTATATTTTGTACATCGAAATTGTATCTCCCGGTTGTTCGGTGTCCGTGTTGAATCTCGTAGAATGTGATTTTTAACAATAAGATTAAATAATAATACGATATATTTTTTTACACTATTTTAATAACCTTGTATAAGCGGCATAATACTCAGGATGATAATAAAGCATAATAATGTAGTATTTAATTTGTCTTTTATTTGTGTTAATTAATTATTTGCTTTGTTACAGTAACTTTAATCGTGTTTTTATATTTTATTTTAACTTACTTCTCCAGCTTATTGTCTAAAAATAAATTTCAAAGTAGTGCCTATATTTAAGTTTAATTATACAGCGTGTGGCCTGTAATAGGAGCAAAAACTAATCAATGATTCTACAGAAAATACGTATTTACCTTGACCTGGGTCATAGTGCTCTAGAATGCTTTAACTCAGAGATATAGTAATCCAAAGTTATAATCCCTAATCAATGTGTATCAAAATCGCTAACTCGTTGTAGTATGACAACGTCATGCTCTATGACTTGACAAATTGATTTGCAATACATTGCTGGTTCGTTTTTTATGTTAGAAAATAACAATAAAATAAATTAAAACCATTTGGAATTGATTACTGGTTACTTAAGAGGCCTATATTTAAAATTTTTGCTCCTATTACAGGCCACACCCCGTAGGTATACATCAAGGATCATTTATTTGTAAGTCATGAATATTTATGCCGTTTCTAACGCATAAAATGGGTTGGCTGGAAGAGATTTCTTTTAGGGATAAGCCCACCTTTGTTCACATTGTGACTTCTTGTAATTTTCTGTACATCTAAAGTGCAATAAAGAATATAATATATAGAAATAACTGTTAAGCGTATACAAATCAAAGGTAGATATTAGATAATCTCCATACATCCAGACAAATAGAATGTTAAAGTGAAACTAAAAACAGTGT
Source organism: Pyrausta aurata (assembly GCA_963584085.1). NCBI lineage: Eukaryota > Metazoa > Arthropoda > Insecta > Lepidoptera > Crambidae > Pyrausta > Pyrausta aurata. Next base: position 78,805 of record OY757275.1, read on the forward strand.
CCATGACTTTTCCAACTACTTCCCAATCAATTTAATCAAATGTGCAGCCAATCAGCGTGTGAATCACAGCCCATTGACAGACGAACCCAATTATTGAAAAAGCGGCTGCAGCCAATTACAAGTGCTAACTAGCACTATTGAGCGAACGACGGATGTATCACGTATGCGGTGTCGCTGAGAAGTTCAATGTGTGCAGTGAATTGGAAATTGCACATTATACCTAATGAAACAAATGCATGGTATTGTACCTCCGTAAAGCAATACTTTTCAAAGCTTTTTTTATTAAAGAAAAACCAGATATGAAGATCAAGATTAAATATATTACGTATTTTAATATTAAAATTAAAAAGTAGGTTACCATTATTTGTCCTTAAATGTTTGAATATGATTGCAAATCCTAACACTTTAGTAAACCATACCAAACTGGCTATCTAGGTAATTATACCCGCATTTGACATGTCAAAAGCTACATAGGTAGGTACATACTTAGATATATTAGGGTTACAGCACCCGATAGCCGAAGGTCGACCTAAGGGCCGTCACACACGATTACACTTCGCCACGTCACCTCCCCTCTACAAATGTAGTAGAAAATAACACAGTAATGTATTATAGGGCCCCGTTTGTTTCGGGCCGAATTCCGTGGTAGGGATGGATTATCCTTTTTGGACCTGTGTTTGTTTTGAGGTGTATGATGGAATGTGACATATGTAGGTTAGAGTTCACTATGGGTTTGGTTTACTCCTTCCGAGGAATATTCCTCACTAACATGGATGACAACTTTTTTCGATAGGTTAGTTTAGATATAATTAACCTTTATTCATTACAATATATATTTTTTTACAAAAAGTGTTCATCAACGAGCATCTAGAAGCGTATGTATGTATGTATCTACATTCGTTGTTATTGAAAAAAACTTATGGTACTTTAACTAATGGTACATACATTTAAAAGCGTTCGGATTATTCTTCTTTATTCTCTAGTATTTCTGACATTGTTTTATTAAGAACTTGAGTGTCCAAAATTAGCACAGAATCTCTAGACTCCGATGCTGAGGTTATTGAGTGCATTATGTGCTATCTGCATTAGATTATCCCCGCCAATATTGCATCCAATTTGACAAAGTTTTTCAATGTCTGGGTGGTTCTGAAGTTGGTGGTTTCCGCACTAGAAGAAATAACTAGGTGACTTAGGTAGTTGACTGCTCGACACAAGTGGAACTGACTGACGGCTGCGTAGGGCTGCCTTTTTTATTTTTTTAAATGTATGTAGCCAGATATTTAGGCTAAGTATATCTAATTTATTGAAAAGTAATTGTGCGACCGAGGACGGGTTGTGCCTGATTATACATATCTATAAAGTAAATAGAGTAGGGACAATAGTAAATATATTTTTTTGCCACTTTAAAAGTTTATTCACCTATGGTAATTAGAAAATAAAACAAATGACAATTATGTAATCACTTTTGCCAATGTTTTTAAGTTGGGCCTGTCATATCGTGATTGATTTAGACTGCTGTTAATATTAACAATAAATACTGTTTGAGTTCTTAACTATTACTTGGTTATCGTAAGTATGGACCTGTCACTGTCACTGTCTGTGCAAGGAAAAGTGTCCTTGTCGCTTATACTAGTATAACCTTGCGAGGGAAAGAGATATCCAAAATTCTTGACAAAGTCTGAAGAGTACGGTCCCATTACTACAAATAAAATGTAGGGCACAGTTTATTTTTGGTTTTTCTAAGCGAGCGCTAAATATTTTTACGTCGATAGATATTTATTTATGGCAATTGACAACCTTATCTTAGTAAAATTTTAACAATGCGGTGAGCGGCCACGATCCACTTGGTTTGTATTTATATGCCTCATATTATCACTATCTGGATATTATAGTTTATGCTACAAGATCTGATTTTTGTCTTCTTTTTATATTGTCAAATTTAAAAAAAAATAATGCAACACCATCACCCGCTTAAAAAAGTTTCATAGTATTTATTTCACTGATTATGTAACATTGCTGCATTGGTCTTTTTTATGTTATACCTACATAAAAAATACACAAAAGTACATTCAATAGCCAAGTTGCCAAGTTTCAATCCAACAAATCTTTTTAAAATAAAAAGAGCTATGTGCTAGTTCTCGCTCAGCCGGAGGTTCGGATAAATAGCCGGGATGCGGGCGGAGTCGCGCGTCAACACTATCTCACTCAATTAGGGGGCTTAAAACTGGAGAACGCGCCTCTTGAAGAATGGCGATAGATAAGGCTCCTGTTCATGAGGTGCTATAGATGCATATAAATATTATTTATTGCACTTTCAAGCTGTACAGAAAATAACATGAAGTCATGAGAACTAAGGTGAGCATGATATAAATCGGAAAATTATGCACATTACTGCACCTGTCATCATTTACTCGTACTAAGCAAGACTGAATCAAAACTTAGTTTATAAGACGAATATGTGTTCAACTTTAGAATTAATTAGTTATTCAGACACCACTTGGCAAAAATACTGAAAATATTCAGCGCTTGTCAAGTATCCTTTTCACTTCTCCAGTAAATTTTTTGTTCGGTAAAATTAAAAATAAACGGAAATTGATGAATCCTTCAAGATGAGCATCAAGTTGTTTTAGATTTAGAAAACTTAATGCTGATTTAGTACACTTACGAGCATCTCATCTCTTATCTAAATCATAATTTATATTTATTTATTTATTTTTATTTTATTTTAAAGGAGGACCAACAGCTATATAAAACACAGTAGTAAAACAAATGTTGTAACATTAAAGCCAATTAGAGGTCCTCGCCGATTGAAACAATGTAGGATCACAAATAATTGAGCACGAATACATTAAAACACGCTACCAAGACAAAAAAACCGGTTAAGTGCGTGTCGGACCCGCGCACTGAGGGTTCCGTGCCACCCTTAACTGAATTCAGGGTCCACTTACTGTCACTTAACGAAAACATCACAATATATTGCGACAACAAAAATAACTTTGTTTTTCATAGTGTTTGTATGAAAAACAAAGTTGTATTGACGGCAATATCTCAGAAACTACTGGTTTGATCTCCTTCAAACCAATTTTCGTTGCAAGTTTTTGTTGAGATCTACAACATATATTTTTTTCAAAATTTTCACTTTCTTAGTTCAAAAGTTAGAGGGGGGGGGGACGCCCATTTTACCACTTTGGAAGCGTCTATATCTCAAACCTTACACTTTTAGAAAAAATGGTTTTAGAAACCTCAACATCATTTTAAAAGACCTATCCATAGACACCCCACACGCATAGGTTTGAGTAAAAAAAAATTTTTAGGTTTTAGTTTCATGTATGGGAGCCCCCCCTTAAATATTATTTTTTCTTACTTTTTGTATCTGAATCGGAAAGCGGTGAACAAAATTCACCTACCTACCAAGTTTCAGCTATGTGATGCTTATAGTTTCAGAATAAAGTGGCTGTGACATACGGACGGACAGACAGACAGACAGACAGACAGACAGACAGACAGACAGACAGACAGACAGACAGACAGACAGACAGACAGACAGACAGACTTGACGAAACTATAAGGGTTCCGTTTTTTGCCATTCGGCTACGGAACCCTAAAAAGTACAATAAATTAACAAGAATCAAAGTTTTTTTAAGAAGAAAAAAAGTCAGCGATACCTAGATAGCTGAAAAAGAAGTATTAACTTAAGAATATGAGTAAATAGATCATGTAGTTTTACATTATCTACAAGTTAGTAGCCATTCTGCACTGGAAGGCAGTCCTAACAGCAGGCATTATTTCATCCCGCTGCCCACACAAGACTCGCTCTTATTTCGTCGCATTTGTCTCTCACTCAGAAACATTTCCGAAGGACTGAGGCATTTGTCGAGAGCACCCGGAATTAGTACTGACTTAACTTATGTCTGACGGAATTACGACGTTGGTGACGGGCATTTATACCAAAGCTATTTCCAAATAAGGCTTTTACATACTACATCCGATTTATGTAGGTATTTAAAAGCAAATATCATCATCAGAATAAGGAAATCTGTCTGTCTGTGTCTTTTTAGGGTTCCGTAGCCGAATGGCAAAAAACGGAACCCTTATAGTTTCGTCAAGTCTGTCTGTCTGTCTGTCTGTCTGTCTGTCTGTCTGTCTGTCTGTCTGTCTGTCCGTCCGTATGTCACAGCCACTTTATTCTGAAACTATAAGCATCACATAGCTGAAACTTGGTATGTAGGTGTATTTTGTTCACCGCTTTCCGATTCAGATACAAAAAGTAAGAAAAAATAATATTTAAGGGGGGACTCCCATACATGAAACTAAAACCTAAAATTTTTTTTTTACTCAAACCTATGCGTGTTGGGTGTCTATGGATAGGTCTTTTAAAATGATGTTGAGGTTTCTAAAACCATTTTTTCTAAAAGTGTAAGGTTTGAGATATAGACGCTTCCAAAGTGGTAAAATGGGCGTCCCCCCCCCATCTAACTTTTGAACTAAAAAAGTGAAAATTTTGAAAAAAATATATGATGTAGATCTCAACAAAAACTTGCAACGAAAATTGGTTTGAAGGAGATCGAACCAGTAGTTTTTGAGATATTGCACATTTTTATCAACCGCAAATATAACTTTGTCTTTCATACAAAAACTATGAAAAACAAAGTTATTTTTGATGTCGCAATATATTGTGATGTTTTCGTTAAGTGAAAGTAAGTGGACCCTGAATTCAGTTAAGGGTGGCACGGAACCCTCAGTGCGCGGGTCCGACACGCACTTAACCGGTTTTTATGCCTGACCCCTTTATTAAAGTTCGTGCAAGAAATTCGTTATTTGCAGTAGGCTATCATCAGTTTTTAAACCTTACGTTAAAAATATTAAGTTCTTATTTGCTTATTTGTCTACACAGTCGAAGCTGAATTGCGAGGTGTTGCACGACGAGCTGGCATTCGAGGTGAGGTGGGCGGTTGCTGGAGACAGCATCGTACTTCAATTAGTGGCCAAACTCGGTAAGTAGGAGTACAAGTACCCATACTTATACCTTTACCGATACGTGACATAAAACAAGCTTTATTTGAAGAAGCGATTCATAAGCTGATAATAATGTTTCTTACCATGTCAAGTTCACTTGGAATGAACAAAAATCCTGTAAAGCAGGTAGTCTTTTTTATATAAATGATCAACTATCTATTCAAAAACTTTTCGAACAATTCCAGTTTGAGGTACTATATAGAAAAAAAAATATAGGAGGGGTTGTGACCTCAGGTTAACTATTGCATTTTGTAACGCAGCCGTATTTTTTATTAACAGGCCGCATTCTACAAACTGTAACCCAAATCACAATCAATTATTTATTGCCAGGATATACTAACTCGTTTTGCAATTTACACCGTTCACATCATAACCTCTATACCCCTTTCCAGAGGACGGCGAATACATGTCATTCGGTATCTCTGGCGACCCTGCCCACTCGCAAATGGTGGGAGGTGACGTGGCCGTGGCCTGGGTGGACAAGGAAACGCTCAAGGGATACGCGGTGGACTACTACCTGGACGCCAAGAGCCAATGCGCGGGAGTAAGAGGATCGTGTCCTGATGAGAGGCTTGGAGTAAGTTATTATTTCCTAGGTAAGATACAGTGTAGAAAATGGCGTGGCCGTGGCCTGGATGCATAAGAACATGCTCAAGATATAAGGGGGTGGACTACTACCTGGAAGCCAAAAGCCAGTGCGCGGGAGTTGTAGCATGGTGTCCTGATGTGAGGCTAGGAGGAAGTTACTATTTTCAAGTTTAGATAGAGTGTTCAGATCTTCATGAACGTTTTGAATTGAACGGGACTTATATCAGCTTGCTTAAACTACTCAACTTTTTGTTTATGTCGGATTTTACTATTATTTTAGTTGATCATACTTATCATCGTATTTGAGAAACTCTTTAAGGCAAGAGTGAAAGACAAGAGGTCAAATATCTGCTTAGCTGATAATAATAATAAAAAGAACTGTTGTTTCAAATCTTATTTTTCTACTAATCCTCGTCTTTATTACACCAGGAGAAGACCAACTCAGTCCGCCTGCTAAACGCGGCGCTCGTCAACGGCTACTCCATCGTGACGTACCAGCGAGCTCTGAAGGCAGCTGACGAGCTGGACCGGCCGGTGCTCACAAACGCCTCTCAGCCCATCATCTGGGCATTGGGACCGCTCAACTCGAGGGACGAAGTGTCTTATCACCATCACTTTACTAAGGTAAGATTAGCTTAGATATAAGCTAGCAGATGCTGCTTAGTATTTTTTCTCAAGTTATGTTTAACCGTTGTTACTTTCTGTTATTGCTTTGTCTCTCTGGTCATATTAAAATCACCTCATACTCACCTGTGGACGTGCGTGAAAAACCAAAAAGTATATCTGTTTTATTTGTTGTGTCTGATATATTTTTATATGTTTTTCTCAATGTTACTTCCGTATTCGTTTGTGGAAAAATAAAACTATCGCAAATCATATTTTAACAATATTTTTTCTTCAACCACATTATTGTGGATGACAATGTGGTAGTTATTATCATACTATTTAAAACATATGGTGCAAATTACAATGCTTTAGTCGATGTTGTGTTGGTTGTTATGCTAATAGTGATTCCTTGACCCAGGGAGACAAATTCATCGAGTTCGGTCGACCTCCAGTCTGGAACTGCCCCATGCCTGAAGGAGAGGAGGAACATCGCCCTGAACCACAGCGGCACGAGGTTCAACACCGACCGGTTAAAGAGAACGTGAGTAATAACTTACATTTTAAGGATTCCGTGTGCTTAGATATATCTAGGATCCGGTTCCAATCATCATCATTCCTATACCACTTCAAACAACAAAAATAGGGCGTATTCATACAAGATAGATCCCGCAACGGAATAAAAACCACTTCTCTTTTACTATTAGACATGACGGGTCTAAACGCGAATAAAAACTTATGAGTTGCTTTGCTATTACTCACTGCTCGACGTTCTCGCTCACGCTCATAAGTTTTTATTCGCGTTTAGACCCGTCATGTCTAATAGTAATTGCAATGCAACGCGAAAGTTTAAAATCCTACACTTCTCTTTTACTGAAGTTGGTAAAGCCGACAATGATTACTACTTAACTACTTATTTTGCTGTACCATAGAAAGAAGTACAGACATACCTCTTTCCATTAGTCATAAGAATTAGAATATCCAACGTGAATTATATTTGTCTACATAAGTTGACTATTTGACTCACAAATGACTTAAAAATACTAGGGTCTTTTTAGGTATGAACTTTTATTGATTGGGTAGGAACCTACGTCAAGAAATTGACTTTAAACACCGTAGAATAGAGTAAATACTCGTATATTCCACTGTTACACAATTGTTTTAATCTAAATTATTACTACAACAGCAGCAAGCAGTGATCAAACCGAACCCCGTGCCGACGCCAAAACCGGTAGCTAAGGTTGTCCCCTGGGAGATCCCCGCCATCCAGTGCTACGAGCCTCCAGATGGCGTGTTCTACGCACAGATGGGCCCTACAGGAGGGAAACATGGGTACCCTGCTATCACTGGTATGTGGTTTGAACTACATAAACATATTATTAAATGTAATGTTGATTCCAGCCGTTCAAATAATATAAAATCACCATGAGAGTAAAATGAGTGACTTTAACTACAAATGCATTCAAAATCAGACAGATTGCAGTGAGTTAGATATGAGTTTTATGATATAACGAACCAATAACAAAAAAAATTGTTCAAAAATTTAACATTCCTCTTCAGCTGAAACATCGCATCCCGATAAGTCCCAGTTTTTTTTATGATCTTCATCCTTATTATCATCATCATTATTATCACCATTACTTGCCCTACCCTCCTTCACCACCAATAACCCATTTTCTCCAACCCAGGTCACGTAGGCTGGGGCATCTCCTGGTACATCAACGGCCTGCTCATTCCTGAAATCAACGTGGTCCGCGGCAGGAAGTACACCTTCGTGACGGAGGGCGGGTACGACCCCACCGTGCCGGCGCGGTACCACCCCTTCTACATCACTAACGACCCCGTGGGAGGGTACTATCACAAGAGCGAGCAAGAGAGGAAGGTTTGTAGTGGTTATTTTTTATGTCTTGTTTCTTTTATGAAAAATAGAAAATGGTGGCGTGACGACTAGAATCTTTCAACAAAGAGTGGAGAACAGATGCCCAGAACCGTGAAGAGTGGAAAAAGGGTAGGCCTTTGCCCAGGAGTGGGACACTTCAGGCTTATAATAAAAAATAATAATTATTTTATCGTTAAGGGTAAGGGCATTAACGGTAGTTTAACGATTTATAGTTCTTTAAATATACTGTCAGCTTCATAAATGCTAGTTGCAGCCGTAGCTTTGTAATATGTTTTTTGTCAGTACTCAGAAGTGCTAAGCTTCGAGGATTACAAGAATCAATATAAAAAGTCGTATAATAAGTCCCGATTGAATCTCCTAAATTGTATTTAAAACTAAAATTAATTGATTAATTAGATTGAAAATAACTAATTAGACTCTCTTATCTTCTGACATTCAGAATATGATGATCTTATTTAATGACGGTAAAGAAATGATGATTTATCGGAACTCACTTCATAAAGTACTCGGAGACATTCAATTACATTAATGGTTAAGCCTAAGAATATTTAATGAATATTCGTACATTTAAAGAGGTTTTGTAGGACTGCCAAAAATCTAAGTTTAATACCCATTGTAAAACTTTTGAAAAGTGGCATTGACAATAGTGACTGTGTTTATTGCGCAGCTTCTTCTCAGCACTAGCCCACAATTGTCTCGAAGCTGTGGTTGGATCTATGTTTGGACGTGTATTAATGCCCCCAGTAGGTTTTTATGCAAAAATAAACGCATTTTATGTTTTGTTTAGCTTTTCAATAAAATACTTCATATTGCTTAACAGAAAACCTTTTTCCACTTACCAGGGGGTAGAAATCTACGCTGGCGTCCGTCGCTCCCGGAACGGCGAGCTCATTCCTACCGGGGTGGGTCGTCTCTGCAACTGGACCCCGGACCCAGAAGGACCCGACGCAGACGAATACCCCAGCTTCGGCGCGTACCAGCGCTCCCTCACCCTGGTGTGCGAGGAGGGAAACCCTGGAGTCGTCACGTGGATCCCAGACAAGAACACTCCGGATACTGTCTATTATCAGGTTTGGTTGATTTGGTTTGGGAGATTGGCCTGTTGGAGGTAGCAATTCAGTTTGAACCATAATTGGTTGTGACGTTTGAGGTTTTGGTACTGGTGCCATTTTCAGGCGAAGGTATCTTGTACTGTAGACAGCGGAGTTTGTACAGGCTTCGGGATTGTCGTGTGTGTTGTGTATTACTTCTATGGAGTTATTTACTTATCTAAAGTAGATAAACAGTTCTTGGGCGGTGTATAATATTGAATTGCTAGCTTCAATGAGTGATTATGAAATATGATCAACATTACACTTGTACATTATACCACAAAAGTCAATAATTAAATTTGGTGCAACGTTAAGTCATATGTTAAAGATTGACATATTATAAAACACTCTTATCTCACATATTTCATTTCTAACCTTTTTGTAATAATACCCTTTTCAAACATTGTACAAACTACTACACTACTATATATAACCTTCATTCGCTCGCTCTGTGTAAATAATCTTTACTATCTGTTTTCTGTTTCAGCCTTCCAAGTCTTCTTTGTATCGCATGAGATCCATTCATGATTATACTAGCGGACGGTGATTTTATAGCCATCGTTATTTATTTTTTGATATTAATACCAGTTTCCTTGCAGTGTTTCACTCACCGCCACCTCGGCTGGAAGATAAACGTGCACGACGCGTGCGACGAAGAGGCCGAGGAGAGTCGCGTGCACGAACAAGTGGTCGCGCCCGACGACCTCCGCGGCCAGGAGTCCATACAGGTACGCAGCCGCCTCCCGCCCGACCAGAACTTTCTAGATCGTCGCCAGAAAATCGAGAAAGTAATCGACCCGAAACCGACTTATGACGATTTCAGTAGGTCTAAAGGCGACGACGGCCGCCCGGGAGAAGCGCAGCCCCAGGAGTTTGAGTTGCCAGTGTCCAAAACGCAGATCAAGGAGGTCATCCGAGCGGTTGAGAACATCGAGAGCGAGATGCGGGACGAGATGAGAAGAAATCAAACGAGAACGCCGACGCAGTACCGAGTTCACGAGAACGCCGAGGAATCGTTCCTACCCGAGCGCCCGATACGGGAAGGAGACGAGTATGTTGTGGGCAAAACACCAGAAACCTACTTCCTACCGCCGAACCAGCAACCTCTCACGTTGCAATCCGTCATGCGCCCGAATCCGATGAACAAGCCTGGTGGTCAACGTCCACCTTTCAGACGCCCGCTCCCCCCAGAAATCAAACTACGCCGCCCTCCCAGCTTCCCCAAAGGAAACTACCCGCTACCAATGCCAAATTCTCACAATCATAATATGCATAAGAAAATGCCGCCAAAGCACCGAGGACCAATGAACCAGGGCCGCCCGATGCCTTCTGGAGTTCCACCAATGAAAGCGATGCCACCTCTGCCACACGGTAAACCATCGTTTGTTCACAACTCGCAAAAACATGCACCCAAAATACCAGAAGGCCCTGTACAGTCTATTGTAGTCGGCAAGCCGAGTTTAACTGGCATCTCTCACCCACCCAATTTCAATCCGACAATGAATCTAGGGCAACCCGATATTATCATGAATCAGGTTGTGAAAAGTCAAATCACGTTACCTGGTGCTGGCGATTCGGTGCCACAGCACAGTGTGCAGCAACACTTTGTGAGTAAACCGGGACAGATTATTCTGGGGAAGCCAATGGATAACCCTCAGCCACTAGACCAGCAAATGACTCATACTAAACATCACAGTATGCTCACGCCGCCAAAACCATCGCCATCACATCCATCAAAAGTACATACTAAGTTAGAAAATGAACGTGATCAGGCACATAACGAAATTAAATCTTCAGATTTTATTGGAGAATCACTTGAGAATAATACATTTGAAGCTGCTGTAAATACTGGATTTAAACCAGATTCGATTGTAATCGAAAGCGGGTTTAAACCTATTATCAGAGAGCCCTTGATGGCCGCTGAGGATCGTATAACTGATGATGGGCAGGGCAGCAGCGCAAACAGGCGAGAGGATACGGACGTTGAAGAAGACTACGAAGAGGCCCCACAATACATCAACCACGCTTATCCAAGTGACAAAATGACTGAATCTTTTGAACCTATGTTCATACCATCTCCAGAGGATCATTTATTTCCAATAGAAGACAGAACAAAAGAGATTTTTCCTAGTAACCATGCTAAAGAAGACAGACCACACCCTGTCTATGTTAAAACAGAGAACGAACTCAACGCGTTATTCAGTAAAAAAAACATGGAAAAAGACGTGCCATCCGATATGATAATGGAATCAAACAAAGTCAGTCCACAATACTTGCCGCCTGACCCGAAGTTGCCTAAAGAGCATTCGCAGAAATTGTCTTCAAACGAACAGACTTTCACAACGTACGATGGCAAGACAGTATCAGCCGCTACTTTGACGAGTGTTCCTGATGCAAAGCCAGATAAGAAGAATATATTTTCTGCCAAATTACCAATCAATACAGAGCTACTTCTAAAAACACCGCAATTTGGTCCTTTCAAAGGCGAGATACCGCCACTACTAATTGAGCAGATCAGCACAGGAGCGGATAAGAAACAAGCACCTCCAGTAGACACAAAAACGACCCGTCTCAAACTAGTGAACTCATTCTACAATAACGATGAACAGGAAACAGAAGACTTAAAACCAGAAGCCAGTCAAAAAGAAGAAGTTAAAAAAGAGGTCAAAGAAAAAGAGGCAACAGAGCAGATAGAAGACGAAGAAGAAATTGATGAAGAGTATTACGAGGATGATGATAAAGAAGAAGCTGGTGTCAGAAGGAAAAGGGAATCAAAAACAGCTCAGTTTGAGAGAGGAGAGGTTGAAGAACAGATTCCACCTAAGGAATCGAGTTCTGTGGATAGCCAAATGGATTTTGAGTGGCCAAAAGCAACCGCTGCGTCAAGCAGACAATCCTTTCATTGGACACTATATCCAGTATTACTAATTCTAAAATCATTCTTCTGAGACTTTATGTTTAGTGACTTATTTATTGTAACTGTAAGCCTTGCCATTAAATGCATTTTGTGTTACTTCTTTTGGGGTAAGGTAGGACTGCGTTGGATCTATCGGTCGTTCGGTATCTTCTTGGTTGTACTTAAACCCGTTACCACTATACGCGCATAATGCAATTCAATACTCCGTTAGACTAAGGACTTTGTAAATATTTTTTTTATTTTAAATAATAAATTAGTGTTTTAAATTATGTTGCGTTTCATTTATCACTTTATATACTATAGAAGATATACAGTAGAAAAACAAAAACAACAATACATGAAAAAAAGTAAAAACCGACTTCAGAAACAAAATACACTAAAAAACTTTTAATTAACTCAAGGACTCCATTTTAGGCAAACCATTTCTTTTTGGAGTCGGAGCCCAGATGAATGACGCTTTTAGATGGTACTTGAGAGTTGAGATAGCCAATGCGATGGTGGTGGCGAGGTTTGCCTAAAATGGAGTCCTTTCAAGAGTTTATTTAAGACTTTTTTAGTGTATTTTGTTTTTGAATTCGGTTTTTACTTTTTTTATAAAAGGTATTTTTTTGCAAATTTTTAGTAATTATTAGAGGGGGGAAGGGGTTGCACCTTTTGACTCTGTTGACTGTTCTTTAAAAGCTACAAAATACCTTACATAAGTTCTGGCGTCATGGCCACTGAAATCCTAAGAGTTAAGAAGTTCCACTATCAGCTTAGCTCCATAATATAGTCTATCTAGAGAGAGACTATCAGACGTAAAGACATGTCAACGGGTATAAAACAACAACAACAATATGTCAACAAGATACTAGTACAAAAACACTATACATGCCTTTCAGATTTGAGGGTTTCCCTCGATTACACCAAGACCCCATCATCAGTTCTGGATTTGGCCACAATGGGACCAACTAGGAAGTAAACCCTCTAAGTAGGTAAAAAAAAAACAAATCGGTCCACAAACGACTGAGATATGAGGTTGTATTCGTTTATCAAAGGTTATGAGATGAGGTAACACAATATTAAAAAAAAAACAGTCGAATTGATAACCTCCTCCTTTTTGTAGCAAAATAATAATAATGTTTCGACAAAGTATAATTACGCAATCTAGCAGTCAGCCTGATCGATCATCAATGCTCCAAAGTGCTTTTAAGCAGAAAACAGCTTACCTAAGCGTTTCGAAGGGCTTACGCGATAGCCTTTATTCAGCTAAGCAATCATTTTAATTTAAATAATATTAATTTACAGTTTACACACGAAAAACATTATACATCAAAAATAAAAAAATAATTTTATGCTTCATTTAGTCTGTACAAAACTTTATTCCATAGCCTGACCACGCCCCCATAAAAGTTTAGTTCCATTTTTCGCACTCATTCGAACCTACCTGAATTTTAAAAATGGAACGAGCGGTCGACGCCCTGCTAGTGTCAAAAAGTAAATCGCGTGAGTGTTAGACAATTTTTACGCCAAGGAAGTGCAATAATTTTAATAACAAAGTGAAAAACTATCGTGAAGTGGTGTTGTGAAAGACTAAATAAATCGTCAAAAACAGTAGCAGGAGTTTTGGTGGCGAGGACGCGTGGAGTTCGGGGAAATCTGTAAGTTGCATTATTTACCCATTTCCTTGTAATTTGCAAAATTTTGCAATACTTCTATTATGCATTAATGTATAATGCATAATAGAAGTATTAGTACAACTTCGTTGGGAGCCGTTAAGGATAAAGGTAGATTCTACAATTATAGATAGCGCCATCCACGAAGGCGCACGCTGTTCATTTTTGAATGAGGAAAACGTGGGGTGTGGGGTGTGTGGTTAATATTTAAATATTGAGTAATAAACATTTAATAATTACAATGAATATTAGATCATCAAATGTTGGCAAAAGCTTGCAAAAATGTACTATAAACGATTAGGATGAAAGATGGCGCGCGCCTTCGTGGATGGCACTATCTATAAATTCAACTCATCTCGTACTAAGTAGTTCATTGCTATTTTTCGATGAATCCAGTAGGTACATATAGGCACGTAGTATACGAGTAAGGCTTGATGATACATTATATTGAGAACACCACCGCTTACCAGTTTAGGAGCCGTCGAAATCGCTTGCACCTCGCGTCCTCTTTTGTTTGAAGATACCCCTGTTTTACGTGAGCAAGCGATTTTCATTTGGAAGTGATTATGTGGTCTGCGACCTAAATACTAAGTTCACAAAAGAATCAACTGAACATTTTATGTATTTGACTAGTAATAGATCACGTGGTCGGTCCCCAACCCGATGGATAGACCTTATCAAAGATACTATGCGGTGTAATGTGCTCGCAATGCAGAAAACCGGCAGATATGGAGAAACATCGCCAGACGTGCTGCAGCCCTGAAAGTGAGCGGTGTGTGACGGCGAGCCGCAATCCTGTCCATCTACAGCCACGACCACTCTGTCAAGAGTGCCCGACTAAGAAGAAGAAGTAATAGTTCTAGGAGTAGATCTACTAGAGCGACACCGACACTATAACGTATTCAAATGTGCACATAATGGCAGTCTAAGCTTGAAATGAAATCTGTAAAATAGTTTAAATAATTTCTAATTGGGTTGGAATGATTGCAGAAAAGATAAGGGTAGATCGACATGTATTAGTAAATGAAATCGGGTGTAGTGTAGCCAACGACCAGTCAAGACATGCCACGACGTATGGACATGATAGGTTGAAAGCTGTCGCGGCCTGTCGTATCAAACACTCGCCTCCTCTGCGGCCTTGATTTATCCGAGAGCTAGGGAGTGAGTCGTGTGTAAGTAATGCACTTACCGACAAATGCCTGCATTCTTCCAATAAATAGTGCACCGGCTGCGGCGCATAATGATTGTTGCAAACACCCAGTCTTACCAGTCTATTTTATGTAGTTACTAGCGGACCCAGCCAACTTCGTTTTGCCCCCCGGCCCCGTCCCATCCCAGCCCCGTTCTTATCTATATATATTTTTTCTTATATAAGAACCTTCTCCTGACAATAACAAATGCACCAAAAAAAGAATTAGCGTAATCGGTCCAGCCGTTCAGGCGTGATGCCGTGACCAAGGGAAATAGGGATTCATTTTTATATATAGATTTATTAGTTATAGGTAGGTACTTATATTATTTACTGGTAATAACAATATTGTTTTACACTTATTTTTATCATACTTATTCAGTTTATTTAATAAGTACGATAAGGTTTATTTAAGTAAATGTAAATTTTTATTTGTATTAATATTGACACTGCACTAGGTACATACCTACACTATTACTATAGTCTTATCTTAGATGGATTCGCTTATAGCGATAAGACCGCCTAAATTTTACATTTCCTTTAAACAAATTTGTAAATTCACTAATTTTGTGTGCAATAAAGAGTTATCTATATTTCTATCTATGGACGGTAGATGAAGGGTGTGATTGTGTTCACTTGAGGATGGTGTGCACGTTGTAGATCTTCTTGGTGAGCCTGGTGAAGTTGGCGAGTGCCTTCTCGTGCGGGAACTGAGCGTCGACTAGACGCAGGATCGAGTCCCGGCTGCGGCCACTGTATTTATTCATATAGTTAATTATTTATTGCTAGCGGCTCCTTGCGGCTTCGTCCGCGTAAATATCAAATCTCACTTAATATAATTGTAAATTAATTATAGCATGTGCGTGCATTCCAATATGTTAGTAAGATATTTTTGCAAAGTTTTATCCAAATCCTATATACCTATTTAAAAACATAACTGTTTTCTTGTGGCAAGGAGCCGATGATGCTGCTGCGTTGCGTTGCATAGATATATTTAACTAAAAAAGGCTTCAGAATTTTCTTTTGATAACTTTTCTAGCCAGCAGTAGGTATACAAACAGGTGAGAGATTTTTTCTAATTTACATAAAATCCTTAGCACTATTGAAGCACAATTTGAAGTTTTGGGAAAAACTACACCGACAAGAGCCTAGTTTTTAAAGATGATGATGACTTATTTTCAAATTTTCTTCTCCTTTGATACTTTCGCGTTGTATTACAAGACCCGTCGTATCTGATATTTATTATTTTCTTCTCTTTGTTAGCCAGCAAAACATTGTTATTGTCTACATTGGTTTATAACTATTCTATGTTGCATTTAATTATGCTGAACTTACTGTCGATTCTTGAGAAGCCTCGCCACCGACGTCAGCGGCAGGCCAGCGTGGTCTCTCATGTCCACATCACTCCCTCGCTGTACTAGCTCTTCAATCATTTCAGATTTCGCTCCTTGACACACTTGGACAAACAAGAATACTTCTATTTAACTTTCGGTTCAATAAACATCAGAGATCCCAAGCAGTTGAATAGCAGATAATGCCCTTACTCGTATCTAAGGCATAAAGTTTACCAATTATTGCATAATTCATAGCAATCTAAGTGCAACTCATGGTAACAATATATTTAAAAAAAGTTAATAACATTAATTTTTACATAGTTTTACATAAATACCCACTAAATAAAGCAATGGTAGTATCTATTGAAACTAAAACAATCACATATTACGTATATGACGTGTACTTTTCCGTAACAAAGCGCTTTCTCAAAGTAGGGTCAAGATAGATAAGTAGATATAGATACGGCAGATAAGTAGCTATATAGGATTTGATTTATGCTGACTTTAGCTGTGGATCATAGTAGTTATTTCAAACTCAGGATCATAGTATTTTTCGTTTCGTGACTCACAGCTCAACTGTGCTATAAGAATCGCATTGATGTGCAAGTTCAAGTTTATGGCTCACATACTCACAAGCTCTGAACAGCGGCGTCCAGCCGTTATGATCTCTAACCCCGATGTCCCCTCCTTTGTCTAGGATCAGCGTTAGCATTTCCAGACTGCCCGAGTCCACTGCGTAGTGCTCCACGCGCAAGCCGTTGAGGTCGCGAGCCTGCGGCAATGGGTTAACAAAATATTCATGTTAGAGCCATCTGGTTAAATCAGCCAGTTAGTTGGATGCCTTGGCAACTAACTAGCCATGTCTTTGACCGCAACGAAACGTTTAATAAACATGTTGTATTTGAGATTTTTGGACCCTAAATCTACCTGTAAAACTCATGTAGTTTGGTGTACAACATTCAACATTATTACGAGTTTTACAATGAGAAACCACTGTGCAAATGTCTTAGTACCAAATTTTCCTCCAGAGGGAGGGTAGGCTCTCACCTTGAAGTCAGCTTCCCTCTCTAGAAGTAGTTCCACAACAGCTGGATGGTTTCCCAGCACGGCCAGGTGTAATGGAGTCTGTCCCGTAGTTGAAGGCTGATCCAGTTCAGCTCCTGACGTGATCAGCAGTCTCACTGTGTTTATGTCTCCTAAAATTAGTATTAATTATTATATTAATATTAATTAGTAGACAGATAGAGTTCGTTGGACACTACACACATAACGCCTGTTAGTTCTTTTGTTTTTTTATTAAGTTTGTTGTGTGCCAAATGTATTTATTTTATAGCTACTATGATTTTGGTATATTAGCTGCTTAGAGCTTATTATTGGTTTATTTATTGTTTCATTATCAGTTCAATATATAGGCGGAAAAACGCGAGGAATGGAACAAAAGTCAAGCTTATGATGATGATGAGCTATTATTATTGTAGTAAAATATTGTCAAGTATTAGTAATTATTGTTAACATGTCATTTATTTAGACAGCAGATTAGAGATGTATATTCTGAGGATATCAAAAAGAAAACCATTGATTATTTAGCTACCTCGAAATCTAGAGGTATTTTATTAGTGCAAAACTCATTACTGGGATTTGTTAGAAAAACTAGTAACGTTTCCACATGAAAAAAATGTAATAAAGATCTTGAACTAATAATTAAGGTTACAAAAACTAATTACTTCAGTACAAGTATGTCTGGGGAAAAACCTTTTAATTCCGATTACTTCGTTCCAAAAGCTCATATTGCGTAAGATATCAAGGGACATTTTCTCGGAAATCTTTTTGCTACGCAAACCACCTGAGACTGAATTTTACAGGAATGCCTTTAAATATACAGAATATATATCTACCTTACCTCAGAGATTCGAAATAGGTACGTAAGACCTACGTTCTTGGTTTGACCTGTCTTTAAAAAAAGGAGGCTATCTTTTCGACGAGTAGGTTACATACCTACGATATGATATCGTCGGAATTTAACAATATTTGGGTATGCTGATCTATTAAGGTTTCCAATATGCAATATTTTGTAAGTGTATTACTCACGTATGTTTGTATATTTGTCCACGGATTTCTCGAAAACGAGAAGTCACATATTTTTTAGTCAATCAGGTACAATTTAGGGTATCGTGTAAGTTCCATCAAGACTGGTCCAGTAGTTTTTTAAATATACGAGATAATTAAAAATCATTGATTTATACAGAAAAAAAAAATAACAGGGCGCTACACCTTGGTGTACGTAAGCTTTATCTCATGCACCAACTCCATATGAATTTGTTTCTCCTAAATACTAGACGAATGCGTTATTAAAGCTTTTTAGTCAGTTTTTGAAGACGGTTTCATCTGAAATCTCATTAATTGTCTAAAGATTTTATGTCTCCAAGGAAGGCTGATAGTTCAAAGTAGAAACATTTTTTCATCTCTCCTGTTCGGAAAATATAACTTCCCTGTGTAGATAGCCGGGTGGAAAATAGCTTATCCATCCCTAGGGTGGAAAGTAATTTAGTTTTAATTGACATGGCATAGAGTCAAGGCCTGCAGTCAAAGCTTGGACCAAAGATAATTGAGTCACATCATGTTATTAAAATAACAAACATTTTTGCTTAGCTATAAATTGAAAATCATATTGTGTAGGTATTATGTATAATCTATGATAAAAAAAATATAGAATTTCTAATTTTAATTCAATTAACAATTAAAATATTTGGCTGCCCGCCATAATGCAAAGATGATATTTTATTTTAATTTTATATTGTCAGTGTCATTTCAAGGAAGGATCCGCCCAAAGCCGATAAAACTTTTAAAAAATATATAAAATATTTTTGGAAAAAAATCGATCGATATTCTTAACAAAGATTTTAATTATTTGATATTTTCTGCTTTTTTGTATTCTGTTTTCATGTAATCGTGCCGTTATTCTTTCTAATCGTTATAGGTGTTGTTAGTACTGTAAATCAACTCTCATATTTTGTTCAAAACTTGAGTTTCCTTTCTCGCTGAACTACATAATACCTCACCAAGACATCTACAACCACTTTTGTAAATTTAATGTTTTCCTTACAGTCGAAATGAAAAATAGTATGTTTAACTCGGGTGAAAGCACCCATTTCACTCTCGAATTATTGGCGCTCTCACTTCGTTCGAGCGCCAGAAACATCTCGAGTGAAATGGGTTGCTTTCTCCCCTTGTATAACAATCTACTATTAAACGATAAGTGTATTGGGCCGTAAAGACCCAGTTAAAAGCGAATACGGTTAAAATTATTTTTAGTTTTGGCATTCGGTTTTTTGATAGAAAGTTAACTAAACTAATCGTTAAATAATTGCCATTACCATTGGTTAGATAGTTACCATTGTGCCTTATTTTTAGTTCTATATAATTAAGCTATACATTGCATTAAGCGATAAAGGCTCATAGTATATAGGTGTCTTAATGATACATAATACACTTATTTGTCGGTGTAGTGTTGCGCAACTTGGTCTCAAAACTCAAATTACTCACTTAGCTAGAAATAATTAACGAGTTATTTTAAAGAGAAGAGCTTATCCGGCCGCGATAACAATTGAAATTGTGTCTGAAAACACGGCGCATGCTCGATTACTTCATTTAAATTGTTAGTTTATATTGGTTACAACTTGGCCTATACTCTACCGTGCGCCCTAACCTTTCCTGACGGCAGTCGCGAGCGGCGTGAAGCCATTAGTGGAATTGACTGTTCCGATTAGCGCCGGTTTTTCCTCCAGCATCACTTGAATCTGAAACGTTTCCAAAGTCACTGTCAAATATTGTATTGTACAAGAGAATAGGCGAAATTCTAAGCAAGCATTATTTTTATTTGTATAAATTCAGAGACTTTTCCATTACCTGTGATAAATAAAAGGTCATACACAATTTAGACCAGATTTCTGATAAATTCAAACCGTATATATATATATATAAATTGCACTTGTAAAAAACAACTGTGAACCTGTGACAGACGAGGAATTGAACTCCGTGTCTTACGCAATCCGGGCGTATGCCTATACCGTACTATTCGGACCGTATATTCTAAATGAATGAGTGGCTTCACTTTTACAATCACAGTAAGACTGTTATGATAACACTCATGTTACTGAAATATCTACCTATTTACTTTTGTAATTCCTGCTAACATTGACTTAGTTTCTAGCAGACAAATACTGGTAGACGATCTCAGATCTGGGTACCTTAGTCGTCAGAACGTCAGAATGTCAGAACAATATGTGTTGTACAGTTGTTTGCTTTCATGCATATCTTTTCCTTAGGTACTAATCTAATTATTCCTAATTGTTAAACTTTCTCCTTGGACAATCCTTATCCTGTTATACAAGAGAGGCAGTGGTAGGAAATTCTAATACTTTATTTGTTTGAACTAGCTCATGACGTTGAATTTTGTCTAGTTGTAGTACTGACCTGCTTAAGATACCCGCACCTGACGGCCATGCAGAAGCAGACAGCTGATGTGCCATCAGTGTCTGTGCTGGTCCACACCTCTTCAGACCACTGGGACTCTAGCCATTTGGTAGGAGCTTGCTTTTGAGAAGGCCTGCAAAATGGATTCCATTCAAATACAGGATGTTTATGTTAATGAGTTATTGGCTGTCTGGTTTTCAAATCACGGAAATATTTTGATTGTCTAAGTAAGTTGAACTCAGTCGAATTGATGTTATTGTTGAATCTTACCCATCTCCAGATGGTCCATTTAAATTTTCCTTTTCTACTTTCACACAGTCTTCTTTTTTTATAACTATTGGTTTTTCTTCTTTACTTTTACCGTCGACTTTATTAAGTTTTAATTCTTGTAACTTTTCAAATACAATATCTTCATCTCCGTAGTATGCTAACGCCTTCTCAACTAGTGAAGGCAAAGCGGGCGCTTTTAGAATCACTTTGAGTCGGAACCTGTAGGGGTGTCTCGGCGCTAGGTAGTCTATTAGTTTTGTAGTTTTACCACCACTGAAATGTTAAAAATAATTAGTAATAGAATACATAGCAATTGGTAATCGTTAATTCCGGGTGGGTCTATTGCTTATGTCAGCAATTTGTTATTACGTATAACATATAAATAAGAAGACAGACATTTGACAACGATCCATCTTGATGATCTTGATGTTGCGGCCGAAGATGATTCATATCTGAATCGTAACAGCCTTTTTATTTATTTTTAAGTCTAGAGAACGTCGACGAAGACGTCTAAATAGTGGTGCTTGGGACACACTCCGGGAGGCAGCGAGTTCCATTCTTAGTCATACACATCAGAATGTAAATTGTTAACGTTTGAATCGTGTTATTTTTATTTATTTAAAGACTTTATTGCACAAATTATAGTGTACAAAGGTGGACTTCGTGCTAAAAGTATTCTCTGCCAGTCAAACCTTTAGGTCATGCAGAGAGATAGCACACCCATTGCATGTGAAACATTAGCGTGTTACTGACAGTTTTATGCGGTTTGCCTTATAAACCCTCACCTATAAACAACGACCCACGGCGGTATCTTCTCGTTCCTTTCCACTCGGTACAAGAAGTCTTCAGCCAGAAACTCCAGGGGTCCACTCTGCTCCCAGCCTAAAGTCACGCTACACTTGGTACGCCCCAACACCTCAGGAGCAGTCGGCTGCCACGATTTGAAGGCTTCGCTTATCGCTGATTGGAAGGACATAGTCTCTAATGATATAGAATCGACCATCGAAATCGATACATAGGTTTGTTGGATAATAAAAATACTTTCGGTTGGGATACAGCAACGTACGTAGTTCACTTGGACACCAGAATCAATGCTTGGTTGCTGCAAACCAGCGTCGTGTTATGCGCTTTGCTGCAACGGCTAATTCAGAGTGCCTTTTTGGTTCTTAAATAATTGACTTCGATCACGCTTATGTCTAAAGGCTATTATAAGGTTCAAAACTATCTAAACGACACGAATGTGTGGTGACTGAGTGTATTCCGGCGTTTCTTCTCAGCACTTGCCTAATTGTCTGTGTTCTGTCTCGAAGCGCTGGTAGGGCCCAAAAGATAAGGAGACATGTTTCGGCCCTTTCAGGGCACATTTATTTTTATTTTTTACACTGTATATTTGACGTTGTAAAGTAATATGTTGTGTGTAATATTGTTGTGAAATATTATTTTTTTTACTTTATGATATTGTATTATCTGTATAAGAATGGATTAACGCTTTTATTCAATTAGTTGCACTAGAATTCAGATTTCTATGATAACAAATCGGTCTGTTAGGGTTTCACAGCACAAGCAGATATTTTGTAAGATGGATACCTTATCATACCATTTTGCTAAGCACCATTTAAAATGTTCATAATACCTATTGTAAAGATGGATACAGTTATCTATGTGAGGAGTACCTATGTAACCAATTAATATATTTTTTGGAAAGTCATTGACTTGAAAAAAGATTCAATTTATATGCCAGACAATAAAACTGACTTAATCAATATCCTATTTGCTTAATGAAAGTACTTATTAATTAGGACTAGACGACTTAAAAGCGCAAAAGCTTCGAATGAAAGTAATAAAGGTATAGATTAATTAGAGCTGCTTAAATGAAGTCTATTCTATTGATTTCAAAGCACTAGGTTGCCTTATTTATAAGCAATAACAATTTGTTGTAGCTAAGTTTTATTATACATAGCTACATGGTATTTTATTCGACACGTGATCCATTTTGTTTCTTATCATCACTTAGCTTTTAAATGTATTATGTCATTCAAGTAATTAAGTTAGTTCCGGTTACTTAAGATGCGACGACGTCAACTAAGCATTAGTCACTGCGTAAGTCTTCACTTTGTTTTTTAAACTAAGATTGTATTGACACTGTTCCACTATTTTTCTTCAATAAATCACTTCACGCACATTTTGCACGATAATAGAATACCTACATTGAATTATCTCGTGGAAGCCGCAGAATCGGTAATGATTGGAATCTAGTAGGGCTCATGTCCAATTTCGGGACTAAACTAAGCTGAACAATGGATCAGAACTATCCAGTTTGATCGATGCTCGCGTTACCAACTAACTGCTTTGGTGTTTTGGTTAGTGATGTTCACGTGTCGATGTTACATTTAAACGCTTCTAAAACAAAAGATAAGATAATATAACTTTTGAACGTTCGTTGTTACTGATGCTAACAACATGACAGCTTGAGCGAATATGCACACACACAGTGTGTATGTGTAGTATACATGTATGTCACACACACACACACACACACACACACACACACACACACACACAACATCAACAAACTATAATGAGACATAGCAAGGAAAAAAATACATAAAAATACATACGGGGAAAAAATATTAAATAAAACAAAATTCATTATTAATAATCAAACACATAATTTAGGAATATTAATAATATAAAAAACGGTCAGATGTATAGTTAAGTATTAAAGTTACAATTAGCTTTGACTCTCATCTGAATTGGCATGTCACAAAGCACAACGTCACAACGAAAATGTAAAAACACCGACTGATTTTGGTTGAAGTACCTATTCACACATGTTGTTCTTCCGGAAAATCTATGATAACATCACTTTGGGTTTATGATCACGTAGAAACATATTCTTTATTTTCCTTATCGATAGAATTGATAAGTCGCTCCACCATACGATATTGGAAACAGTATCGGAACTATTATGGTTATTGGAGTGGACACGATATTATAATATAGCTCGATTTCAGTCTTCCTAGCGATATTGTCGATGGGAACATTGAGATAGTTTTATCCCGGATCATATGTAAGTTTACGATAAATCTAGCTACCTAACATTACTTAAACAAGTAACGTACAAACTATTGGTACCTTAAACACAACTTAAATCAAAGAAGGAGGCTTAAAAATGCCTTAATGTGCTCAGTCCTTTTAAAATCATGGTAAGCATGTGAAAAGTGTGTAATAATAAGTATGACACTTTTTTACTCACTTTCATAACTTTTTTATTAAGACACCTATATTTATCTCTGTAGGATGTTAGACATTTTAATGGGAAGTGTGCTTTAATTTAAGTATGGAATTATCTAAATAATAAGATATTGATTAAGATTTTTTCATCCAGTACTATTGCGAGAAACCTCCATGTTCTGTTTCGTTGCATGTATTATGCCTCTCGGTAATTTATATCAATAACCTTTGTTGATTTATCTATTGGATAGCTCTCAAAAGTACTACTTAAATGGTCTTTTACTTTACCTACGTACATAGCATGTTGTTGTATGTTAAATTCTCTTAAAAGGAAAATGCGGATAATTTTTTGCTATAAGATTGTATTCAAATATTCCCTTTGAAGTTTTCTTAAGAATTTGTGTAAAGCTAGAAAACATCATAAGAGGAGATTCTATGAAAACGGCGGAATAAAAATGTTTTACTTATACCAAAACATTGCTGTGAAAGTGTGAACGTAACCGTACCCTCGCTAAATCATAATTGAAAGTAAACATATCGAAAAATCTCTTTTATGAATCTAACCTGATCAAAATCTTTATTCAAAACTTACCATACTTATTCTTTTGTATAAACATAACAATGTAAATAGAATATACTTATTCCATTACGTATAAGAGCCTTGTATCACTGTGACTTTAGCAGCGATGCAAACGCGATGCAGTCGCGATGCGCATCGGGTTTCCAAAAGGCGCGTTAGTATCGATGCTAAAAGTCGCAGTGTGTAAAGGGTATAAGACACTGTGAAAAACAACACTTCAAGCCATACGCTTATTGTAAGAGTAGCATCTATCAGCTAAAAAAGCCTTATCAAAATCGGATTGGGAAGTTGTTTAGTGCGGCATAAAATTGATATGTCAGACTAAATTAGTTTATTCACGTGAAGATATTAATTAAAAAGGCTACATTGCTTTGTAAGTTTTTATCGAAGGATGATAATGTTTCCTGTATTTGTTTGGTTAGAAATTCGGAGGCAATGGACCTGTCTACAATGAAATTCTCTACCTATTCTTTACAGAAATATCAGCAAGTAAAGCTTTATTTTGTAAATGTGTTATAATGCAGTAAAATTTAAATTCCGTAGCAGACTTTCTCGCCCAATTAGAACATAAAATGTACTGCACTCTCATTTGAGAACATCAGATGCTGAAGCTGCAAACGTTTTACGGGGAACTCGTTTATTGAGAGCAAAGTTACGTGCTGTACTGTGTCTGATTGGTCGTTATAATAGTAAGATACGCAATGTTGGTGTGTTGAACAAGACATGATGTCAAAACTGTATAAGATAATGTTGCTGAATATGCTAGCTAATAGTTAGACATTACAAAATCGATTTTATAACAAAATAATTGATGAAAAGAAGAATTACAATTTTAAATTACTCGATGAACATCAGTCATTTTTATGCTCATATTAATAAAAATCATAAAACAGAACTAGTTTTATTGGAATCACACATTTGTCCCAGTGCAAATCTTCAATCTTAATAAAATCCGTCAATACCTAATTTAATTACACGAAACCGGTTTTTGAAAATATTTACAAATGACATGTGTATTTAATCAGTGCCAATAATAGACATTAATAAATACCTATACTTGACTAAAAGATTTTCTTAACTTCCTGTACAGAAATAAACATAACTGATGCGAATATTTGAAAAAAATATCTAGGTACTTCCAATCCAAGGAATACTAAAATCCTACAAAACTTGCAGAGTTTTATCCCATATTGTACGTCATGTTAACTAAACGTCACTAGATACGCCATCCTGCCACCATTCCACCTACGATAATAAAAGTTTACTCTCATTATCATCACGTACAATTTTAATTTCATAATCCGTTAAAATAATTAACTGGCTAATCGCAATTAAGTTTTTCCAAAAAAACAATAGCCGAAATATTCCGGAACGAAATCAACAATACGCGAAACGGAACGCAATCGAGCACCGAGCCACGGCAATGGCCGACGTATCGATCGACGCGGTCAGTCGGCGCCAGCCTTAGTAGTGGGACGGACGTGCGCGCGAATCGCTCTTTGCCTCCCGAATAACCTCGTTCTTCACCGTCTACCATCACTATCATCACCCACACTACCTCCAGGTATGTTCTTAAACACTATTTAATCATTTAAAGGCGGTGCAATCGTAAACAAAGTGAGTCACCGCGCGAAAGAGACAGACGTACTGCGGTAACAACAACATTTATATTTCCTACTAGACAGCGTGGATTTTAGCGCAATGAATATTAAAATACACATCCAAGTATCGTAACTGTGTGTGTAACATGCATGTTTGATATAATTATTATGTTTAACCAGTGATAATTTTTAATTACAACAACATTATTGCCATAATGTTGCCTATACATAGGCCTTTCATGAAAATTTTACATCTAATTGTGTCTGTAAACAGTAAAATTATCATAGTGATACTCTGTAAGGGATAAACTATAGCTATTGTTATGTAGAGCTCATTGTCGAATCCTTATGAGTGCTATAAGACCTGATAATTGGACTCTCAGCACTTCTAGCCTCCTTCTTGTTGACCAATTATATCTGTTTGACAATAGTTAGGGATATTCTACATTATAAAATTATAGGTACTCCTGATTGTGCTCACTCCTGCCTGCAAGCTGTCAGTGTCATCAAACGTCAAATATGACTGGGTGTAGTGACATAGTAAGACAATAACTCTCCATTCAGGCTTTTCTGCAGTTGAGTCACAATTCTTTTTTCTTGGTCATGCTTGGTTGACGTTCTGTAAAAGCGACAGCAATGTCATAGATAAGATTTGGCATTCGACCATAAGTACCATAATTTTGATACTGAGTAATAGTATATTCTAAACAAATTAGTACACCAAAAGTCAAAATATTACTCACCACTCATCTGTAAAGTATAACCTTAAGAACGGTAGCAGATCTTATGATGTCATAGTGGTTTTATATTATACAAATTTACAAATGAAATTGCATAACTTTAGCATTACATTGGCGAGCAAATAAAAACTTACGAAAAAAATGTTTTTTCACCAGAGATTTCTATGGCAATTGGAGTAGTTGTTTCTTAACATGGTACATAAAGTCTTCTGCATATTATAATGAGAATTAGACATGACGGGTCTAAACGAAATATAAATATGAGTAAATGCTACTCACTGCTCGACGTTTCGGCCGCGTTGCAACAGCCATGGTCACGAGCCAACGAGTGTTTAGACCCGTCATGTCTAATTCTCATTGTAATGCAACGCGAAAGTTTAAAATCTCATTCAGCATCTTATGTTGCTGACCGTACCTCATACACCCTAAAAATCTGCTCCACTACTTCTGAATAAGGTCCTGATAGCTTCCGCTTACGCCTGAGCCAAGAGCATCTTCTAAATAATAAGACAATCATAATTTCCTCATCCTTCAAGGTAACCTTTACTCTACTAGATGGTATTGCGGTAATTTGTAGGTTTCATTTTCTTCGCGAGGCCTATGTGAATCATTTGAACAACGCCTCCCCCCCTTTTCCGACCCCCACTTAAATCTAGGTCAAGGCGTGAAGTCTGGCTAACTCCAAATCTGGGATTGAGCTAATTTTATCACATTTTTTTTAAGCTACTCTGCTACTAAGGGGTTTTAGCTTCACTTCTGTTTACGACTGACTTCAAACCACCTTTTTTTTTCTTTGATGTTGAGAAAGAGATTATAAAAATAAACACTTCTTTATAATTACCTCTGAAGATATTAATCAGTCAGGTATCAAACGACTCCCGGGAGTCGCATAATAATGGAATTTCTATTGTGTCTCGTTCACACATACTTGACGAGTTAAAGAATAATACATAAGAACCAAAAGTGACATAGAATTGACTATACGATATCAGCGCTTACTTTTTTCACTTTCACACACAGAGTTAGCGTCCAGTCCAACAAGTTATTGCTTCTTGAGATGATGATGTTATTAATTTTTGATAACTTTTCCACAAAAATATTTCAATACAGGAAAGTCAAGGCTTAGGTAAACACCATTTTGGTAGAATATCTTACATTATTTCCAAAAGTTGTAGATATAAGGCGTGTGGTCATTACGTGAAATGAGCCACGCTGCGAACGAAGCTTGTAGCAATATTTTATTTAAGGAACAGCCCACTGCCATTGCTTTCCGCTGTTTATATTTGTAAATGTTAATGGTCAAGAGATCTTGTCTTCTTGGTTCAGATATCATTAAAAATACCTCGGAAATTGACGAGTGATTTCATCATGATCTATATTTTGGCTAGTAATTACTTTATTCTATTTGCGCAAAATAAAATTAACAGTTGACTCGTTTTTCTGTTTTTGACAATATCAATAAAATGGACTGCAACATACAGGATCGTGCAATGGATCTTATAACTCTTCCAAACAGCTCACACTACGCAGTCCAGTAAAATCACAATCTCTCACTTTTAGGTACTTTCCTTTTAAGAATGTAGACCAATTATCTTCGCAATCGTTACATTATAACACCAATATTACCTACTCAAACACATAAAGGATTAATCGGCACGATCAACAAATTTTGGATCCATCATCGCGAGGTCATAGAAAATCATACATAAAAATATCGCATCGTCCTGTCCGTCCATTGGCCTACTTCCCCGATTTATGGGCCTACATTTGACGATTTTCATGCCCCACTAACCTTCGTCCCCCCGGAATAAAGATAACTTAGGTAACAGACGGTTAAGCTTCTTGCGAATACAAATCTCTTATTGATTCACAGTTTTCTGCATACCTGTTTTTATCTATTTACACTTTACTTTTACATTTACAATTTACTACTCATAGAAACGATGCAATATTTTGAACATTTTCTAATTCAACGAAAATTACTTAGAACCAACTTTATATTCCCTAATCCTACATCCAAAGTTTCCTTACTTGAACCTTAAACTATAAAGGCAAACATTTAATGTGCTGACCTTTTTACTGCTGCTCTCCGCAAATTATGATATCTACGAGTAGTTCGGTATGATAGTAACGATTATAAAGTGACATTATTTTACAATGATTATTGAACCTTTATACTAAACGATGTACAAGTATTTTGTTTACTGATTTGTATTAGCTATTTATTGTATTTTATTTCGTATAGCTGAAAATTATATTAAGCATATTATAAGTTCTCTTCTTAATAATAATATTGCAGTCTAAAATTCAAACTGGTCTGCGGGCAGGCCCATCTCTTTCTAATGTACTGACGCCGTCGATCTCTAAATTGAGATGCTCAGGAGAATTTATACGAGCACTTCCTTAATAAATTGATTACTATCAGCTGGTGCTCGCACAAAAGGCTGGCTCCGACAAGTTTGAGGGAAATACAATATTGACTTTGTATTTAGGGGCCATTAATTTATACTTGAAGCCGAACTTGTGTGTGCTCGTTTAATCAGCAGAATAATTTGGTACATTTTAGTTGTGTTATAATTCGTTAAGAAGGAAATTCAATGTCATTCTGTAATACAAACATACATATACTTACAAAATTTTGCACACGTGATAAGAAGCCTTATTAGTTCTAGCCTTCATACTCAATAATATTATAAAATTCCAACGATATCACATACATACACATTGAATCGATTACCTTCTTTTTGGGGTTCCGTACCTCAAAAGGAAAAAACGGAACCCTTATAGGATCACTTTGTTGTCCGTCTGTCCGTCCGTCCGTCCGTCTGTCAAGACCCTTTTTCTCAGGAACGCGTGGAGGTATGAAGCTGAAATTTATATCAATTACTCAAGTCTACTGTCCCTTAAAGCTGTGAAAAAATCAAACTTCTAAGCCAACGCAATCAAAAGATACAGCCGTTTATGCCGCAAATTTTCGACACTTGCAAGGGAATCAAAACCTACAGGGTGCTTCCTGTGAACTCAGAATCTTGAAATTTGGTACGAAGCAACGTCTTATAGCATAGATAAAGGAAAAATTACGAAAACCATACATTTTTAGTTACATCACAAAATATATATTTTTTTAATAATTTAAAACTTACTACCCATTTTCTCATAAACGCGTAAAGGTATTAAATTGAAATTCATACCAAATACTCAGGTCTATAATACCTTTAAGCTGTAGCAAAATCAAACTTCTATGTCAACGCAATCAAAAGAAACAGCAATTTAAGCTGCATATTTTGAAACTCGCAAGTACTCGCAAGGGAATCAAAACCTAAAGGGTGCTTCCCGTGAACTCAGAATCTTGAAATTTGGTACGAAGCAACGTCTTATAGCATAGATAAAGGAAAAATTACGAAAACCATCAATTTTTAGTTACATTACAAAATATATATTTTTTCTTGCAGGTTTGTACGGAACCCTCGGTGCGCGAGTCCGACTCGCACTTGGCCGGTTTTTTTGAAGTCGATAAGAAATTAAGTCCTCTTGTACAAATTATGTCTTAATAACAGCACTTCTTCCGGAGTTATAGCTTGTCGTGTCTGTCAACACCAAAAAAATCTGATTCAATATAAACAACAACAAAAAAAATTGCAAAGGTTTAGTTATACCATGTTTACGCAAGTGCCCCTTACATATAGCCAGGAGAAAACCATCTTATTAAAACTTGAGGAGATAATCAGCAATATGGCTTAATAAATCATTATTATTCATCATCATCATCATTATCATCCAAAGGACGTCCACTGCTGAGCATAGGCCTCTCCCACGGTTTTCCACAGCGACCGGTTGTGAGCGGTCTGCATCCAGTGTGATCCTGCGATCTCTACAAGGTCGTCTGTCCATCTTGTCGGTGGACGTCCTACGCTGCGTCTTTGGTCGAAGGTTCTCCAAACCAGAACTTTTCTACCCCAACGGCCATCAGTTCTTCGCGCTATGTGCCCTGCCCACTGCCACTTGAGCTTACTGATTCGCAGGGCTATGTCCGTTACCTTAGTTCTTCTACATATCTTTTAGTTTCTGATTCGATCTCGTAGAGAAACACCGAGCATTGCCCTCTCCATCATTATGACGACGCTATTATTGTAAGATAGAGTGTGTATATATTTATAGGCTCAAGTAGTCTCTCCATTGATTATCAATAAGCAAATCAGTTACTTATTAGCTACAGAATGAATATCTTACAGATATTAAATTCATAACGCAATAATGTCTGAATTTAATACCTAAATGGTACATTCGCAGATTATTAAACTTCCAGAGGTAGAATTTATGGCTGTGCCTAGAACGCGCCTCGAGTATTTTGCTATATTTGTATTGTTGTTTGTAATGTCAGTGAGTTCTAGAGTTGCATTAAAAAACCGCTGATTTGAACACGTTTAAACGAAAATAAATTATTCAATGTTATTCTATTCTATTCAAACATCCTTAGCGGTAGGTTTTCAAAAACAACTTTTAATTACTTGCGTGCGACACACATCCAAGGCTGTATTGACTGTTCATATACTTTTTATAGCTCTTTTGTGCCTACATTTTGACAGTAATAAAATACGTAAATACCCACTCAGTGTAACATTTTATTTTACCAATCAAATAGACAGTGTTTATTTACTTTTCATAAGCCCTTAATATTAAACTCCACTAAAAGCGTTTGTCATTTCATCAAAAGGATTATTAAGTGCTATTTATTTCCCAAAACTGAAACAACAGGAACCACTCGCTTAAGTTGATATGAATTAATATAATTACTCTCGAACTAAACAAGTAGAAATGGTTCTTAACTTGTTTGTATAGGTTTAAATTTGGTTTGAACTGTAGGATCCCTCAAAGTTTTGCGTCACAAATATGTTCATACATGGTGAAATCTAAAGATTTACTATTGTGTTATGTAAGTCCGAAGGAAATAAATTTGATAGTTTGTTATTTAAACTGTCTCAATAACAAATATTCCGATTTTTGTGATTTCAATGTCACTTTCAATATTCTATTGCCGTAGGCACATGAAAGCTAATATGAGGTATTTTGCTTCGCTTTTATTTATAACATCGTGATTATTTACATATTGAACAAATCATCCCTGTATTTTGACTAAGTTGTAAGCCAATTAGCAATAAAGTATAAAACTACCTAAAAATCGGATTTCACTTTATCTTTCCCTGCTTCTCTATTTTAAAGTATCGTTATTTTGTTAATCTCCGAGTATTCTGATCCTGTAACAATGAAACCGAGCACCCAACACAACTCGAACTTCACGCTGCGGTCATCTTAAATAAGTTTCACATTTGAGGGTCCTAATTAGTTGGTGACTCGCTTGGTTTATGTCCGCTTCCGCGTGCCACCTTAAAGGTGCCCTTAGCATTTGTTCTACGAACTTTAGAACAGTTTAGGTGTGTGTGAATTCTTAATACTGCCCCAGGGATAGTTTACTGAGTTCTGAAATAACTGTCCTTTGGAAAGTACTTGAAGTTAAGTCTTAACTGCTTATCTGCGAACCTTAATCGGGAGGTCTTTGGGGGCGCCGTGTGTTTAGGATTAAGTTGTTTGTCGAGTAACTAGTTGTTCAAGAAGTAACAGTTGTTCAGGTCTACAGTTCAATAGGATGAAAATTAAGTTGACTCTAGCCTTTGGTATTTAATAAGTCTCCGTCGTTGAAGATCAATTAGTCATATTGACGGTGCTATTTAATAATGTATCTTAAAACAACTGTATAAGACTAGCTTTTGCCCGCGTATACCGGCAGTCAGTGAGTCATTGAGGACAATGCATTTTATATGTATAGGAGATAACCAAAGAACATCATGATAAATGGGGTGACATCAAACACTAGGCTCTCATCTTGCCAATCGGGGTTCGAGCTTCAATGACGACAAAATTAACTTATTTTGTCATACAAGGAGACCATCTGATTTTGTATATTTATGCCCATTGGCTTACAATTAGGTACGTTGCATTATTACCCGTAGCTACTTATCGTGTTTTCCAGCTTAGAAATCTTTCATTTGATTACAATAGAAGCAACTAAGATTTCTCTTTAATCTTTTCAACAAATAAATCCAACTCACAGTATTTAAAACTCAACTAATTCAATCACTCTTAAGAAAACTACTCAAATAGTATTAAAACTAAGTAGCGTCTAGATAATAAGATGGAGTTTACGAAACTGGATTAAGCGGGAAAGTAGGATATAATTAAAAGTGTAGTGGCCAAGTAAAGAGGAGCCAAGCCTCGTTAGGCCGTAATGAGGCTCTTGAATCAGATCTAAAAGGCACTAGGAAAAGCTGTCCTTATCGTTATTTTGGACGGCGTTGAGTCGGCGTTTTTGGTGACAATTAAGGACAGTAACTTTCTAGAGCGTGTTTTGTTTGTTAACTTTTTAGGTTTCTGCCAACAACACCGAAGCATAATAGGAACGTGACTGGCAAAAAATATTCTTTGTATTGAAAACTATGACACCTTTCCCACTAGACCGTTCCGTCACCGACCAACATCGTCGTGTGTCGTGCACGGAGCGTGTCAGCACCGGCAAATACGCTCGCTCTCGATTTTGCTCCATATAACGGTGAGACAGAATGCTGTAGATCCGTTCAGTGGACAAAGTAGAGCGAATTGTTTTGCTTTTCGTGTCTGAACGCTCCTAGCACGGTCATGGTATGGTTCTGTGTAGTGGACCCAGACCTTTTACATATAGGCAATATTGCTAAGTTTAAAGAGTGGTAGATATTGTTAACACATATGAATATTTATTTTATTTTTATTCGGAAAACACTACAGTATACATATATGAATAAAACTGAAACTTTTTTTAATATACATATGTATACTAAATATAGTATGCTTGCAATATTGCTAGCTATAAATTGAAACCTAGTTAACAAACAAACTTCTTATTATGTACCTAGAATACAGGGTAAAATGTTAAATATATCCAGCAATAGATTATTGTATCGACGTCATTGCATTTTCTTCATTACCAATGATAAACCAGCAATCCCCAAAGGTTTTCTCATTCTTAATTTTAATTCGAGTTAGTGCAAACTAAAATCTAATTTCTTGATTGCACGTCAAACGTAGACTAGAATGGGCTTTTAGGCATGCACCCGTATTAAATTCCGTAGGATGGGTGCTAAGTGCAGTTCACATCTGCACTCGGGGTAGCCTACTCTGTCATGTTCATATCTTTGGCTCTATAAGATGGAATTTTGTTAAGCTACCTGTCGAGAAAGTACCTTAAATACATTGAATTAAAGAAAGTTTACTCAAAGGAAAACATGAATTTATTTTTCATAAAAAAATAAATCGCCTTCTGTAAATCACTCAAAAACTTAAAATATCCTTAGCATTTTTCTTAGATTTAGGAGAAATAAATTTATTCGGAGTCTGAGCATGATGAGTAGACTGTTATACTTTACGTTGCCTAGACATCATTATAAATTACTTTATATTCCTTAGATCATCAGCCTCTCATCAGCATAGAGCTGTAGAATTTTTAATATATACCTAAATAGGTATACACATATACAGATGCTATACATCAATATGAAACGGGGATAGACAATGAACCCCCGAGCACGCCACTCAGATGACCTACTCTAAACCAATGTTGGTATATTCGGGTCTAGCTAGTTGTCACTATTACCACCAGTATGTGTGCAACATATGGGTAGATTCTAAATAGAGGTTAGTTGGTGTGTGTATTCGTTAGCCCTAAGCCATTGTTTGCAAGATTGGCTTTATGTAGCTCGTGGTAGGCGAAAGCACTGTAGGCTTTAGAGGCCTAATAGTACGTGGTAGATATATGTAGTAGCACTCTGAACAACGCACACTATTAAAGTGTAACTATGTTTCAATTCAAAACTGGACGTTCTTAAAACTGTTGAAAAAATTTCTTCTACTTCTGTAATTATTACCTTTATCTTTCAAAAAGTTCTAGGTACAGTTTTCATACTACAGATCATTTGCCAGCTTATATTCTAATCCCCATCATCATAATAACTCAAACGGTCTTTTTAACCTATTTAGCTATTACACTGTTACTACTAAAGTCTTCACTATCGTTGTGGTTGAACACTGAGATCTTTTCAAATCGATTAATTATTATTTTCATTGGTTTAGAAAGATGCTGGTTTGATACCCGCCCGTGCGCAATTTTTGGTTTCTTATTCCATCTTTTAAGTTTTTTTTTTACTTACAGTATTTTAATAAATAGATTGTTTACAATATTCGGCAAGCAAAAGGACTATGGCTTGCAGCGCTGCAGTATCGCTATACTCTCTATGCTCTATGTTGATGTTGACTGCTCGTGAGCTCGGTTCAAATGTGCTAATGGCAACTGCCGACAATTGGTTCGTAGCACAGCTCACGTTGTTTGTTTACTTTTGTTCGCTGACACACGCTCAGCGATGGAGTGAGCGATTCAACTGTCTTTAGAACGTTGAAGCACTGCATCCAATCTGAATTCATTTCCGAACAGAAACGCTCTTTCATTATTTCCACACTTTATTTTCAGCTTTTCTTGAATGGGTTCCCATTGTACATTTGCGCCAGAGGGTTATGTTATGGGTTGTCTGGGTACGTAGGTCATCACGCTTCTGAAACACTCTCATAAGTAGAGCTATACTCATCACATTTTCTTTTTCAACTACTATGCGTGCTAAGACAAAACAGTCAATCACTTTCATTGCTGTAACTTCTTTGTTATTCTCACGTAATCTAAATTTTAACGTTAATTTTTTTGGCCTCGAAATAGCCACGTTTCCACAGAGGAAAAGCTACAACTACTACTTAAAATGAAATAAGGAATGTTA
The DNA here is from genome assembly GCA_963584085.1 of Pyrausta aurata. Taxonomy (NCBI): domain Eukaryota; kingdom Metazoa; phylum Arthropoda; class Insecta; order Lepidoptera; family Crambidae; genus Pyrausta; species Pyrausta aurata. The sequence goes on from OY757275.1 coordinate 114,845, forward strand.
AAATTGTACCTACCTAGTCTACGTGTTCATCAACAAAAGTCGGCAAATCTATAGGTAGAAAAAGACTTCTATATTTATTTTGAAATTGACCGTGAAGCATGACATCATAGAATTTGTGCATGATTTAATACTACTTGGATTCTTAAAACACTTGCTTCCTTTTCTCTGAAAGACCAACCAACAAAAAAGAGAAAACATTGCTATTAGCTACACAGGAATTCCCTTTAAAAACTTTATTTCCACTTCACATAATAAAAGCTAGACATTTAACAATGCGAACTCGCTTTTTCAACATTCCTTTGCTACAGTAAAAAGTTTGCAAACAATCTCAATAATTAGGAAGCACCCTAATTTCTTAAAGTAAACAATATAAAGAGTAACGGTAGGCTTGAATTCAGTCCATACCATTTACCTTGTTCAATTTATTGTTCCTTGTTTTATGTATGTTTGTTTTTATCGATGTCGGTGCATTATTAGTATCTTAATAATATTGCATAGGGCTTCGGTGGTAACAATATGTCAGATCGTAAAATCTAAAGAGAACTTAACGTACTCTATGAATTTTGACTATAGCAAATATTTCACAAAGGATAATTATTCTCAAAGCCTTTATTCCTAAAACATTACAATATGTTATTACTGGATTCAATTTGATCATCCCGTTAAATAACACTTGCTTTAATTAATACTTAAACAGTTTATTATTAAAGGATCGTTCCTACGTTAAACCAATTTTAATTACTTAAGTTTTTGAGTATCCGATCTGCTTCCTAATTTTATCTTTTGATATGAAAATACAGTTGAAAATTTTACTCATAATAACTTAAAATAAGTAGTCGTTTTATTTTAATTTCAGTTAATAATTGTAAAAAGTACTTGTATGTAGATTTTAGATGTATTTACTAAACATTATTGCTTTATCTTGTGTTGTATTTTTTAGTGTAATGTGTGTAACTTGAAAGAAATCCAAACAAAAAAATGATTTAACTAACTCGTGGGGAGCTCACAAGTACCTACCTTTACTTTACTATAGTTGTTATTTTTATATTAGTATTTGTGTGTGGAAAAACTCTAATAGAGGAGTCAATAAGTTGCCTCGATGAAGGAACAGAGCAAAACACCATCCTTCGGACAAGGACCCATTGTGGGGTTGTTTGCCGTCGTGTCTGAGCTGTTGATCATTCATACTTATTCTAACAGATTTTGTAAAAAGAAATTATCTAAAAAACGAGCAGCGGTTCACTTTAAATATTGACTATATTTTGTGCTTGCTCTGAGTTCTATCAACTGTCAAAGTATGCAAAAACTTACGTCGCTATAGTTGAAATGAATTTACCATTAATTATGTTTTTATACTTTTTGGCATTAATCTTACATGAATACTTACTTCACCCAACTGACAGCTTGTTGGTAAACAGCGACGTGAAGGATTAAACAGTGGTTTGTCTACACATTTAATAGGTTGTAAGATCAAACATCTATTTATTGTTTCATCACATTTTATTTACTCTCATTACTTTTGTTACGGATTTAGACATTTATTTCTCTAAAAGAAATTACATTCACTTACAAGAGAAATACAATATAAACTAAGAACGGATCAATGTTACATATTTTAAAGTATGAACAATCAAGTTATCATTTTTTTTTCTCAGATTACCCACAATAGCACAAACAAAATCGGCTCCCATGTCAGCTAGTCCGGTCCAATTACGTATCGTTTGCCAATTGCCATCTGATTATGTCAGTTACCGAGATTACAAATTGTACAAAATCATGTAAACCCCGAATAGTGGTCCAAAAAGTAACATTTTAATTTAGTTTTAAATGAATGGGATGATTTTGTATTTTTTATATTCTCGGGAAATCTATTAAATAATTGAACCCCTTCGAACATTATGTTTTTTTGCCATAATTTGTTCGGGGCGATATAAGTTGTAATCGTTAGGTCTTCTCAAAGATCGTTTTTGGGTCTTATGTTTAGTCATCTAACTTTTTAACTAAGAAAGTGACAATTTTGAAAAAAATATATGATGTACATCGCAACAAAAACTTGCAACGAAGATTGGTTTGAAGGAGATCAAACCAGTAGTTTTTGAGATATTGCACATTTTTATCAACCGCAAATATAACTTTGTCTTTCATACAAACACTATGAAAAACAAAGTTATTTTTGCTGTCAAAAAATATTGTGATATTTTCGTTAGGTGGAAGTCAGTGGACCCTGAATTCAGTTAGGGGGGCACGGAACCCTTAGTGCGCGGGTCCGACTCGCACTTAGCCGGTTTTTTTTGTATCATAGATAATTTCATCCCGAGTATTCACGGCCATGTTTAATGAAAATCTGTACAGCAGTTTTTTAATTGCGACGGAGGTTTTTTAAACTTTAAATTTTACTGTAATAATTTAAATGGTCAAACTATATTGAACATTATACTTATTAACCTTCTTGAACACTGTGTACAGAGTTATGTCGCAGAGTCAATACTTAAAATACAACAAAAATAAGTAATTCTATACAGTTCGTGAAGTCAACTTATCATTTCTGCCTAAATAAACTTAGACGTTTCCTTTAGAACTCATTGACTTATAAAGGCTGAATAAAAAAAAAAGGAAGTTCTTTGTGTTTTTCTTTAGATAAAGTGAAAAAGCGATATTATTTGGTAAGAGTGGATGGTACTCAATAGAATTTCCGTTTGAGAAAATAAAAACAGATTGCTTATCCCCAGCCATTGTATTAATGTCTGTAGCCGTATTTACGAAAACTATGTTTTTCTGAAAATGCTGTAAAATTATACACCTTCCCCTTGATGAACTAAATCATACGATTGATATTTTTTCACGACTCCAAAAGAAACATATTTACATAGAGTTCTTAACGCGCCGAAGCGAATAACCGCCGGAAATGGGAAGAGAGGAGATACTTCCCGATCGCTATCCCGCGACCGACTTCCGAAATGGTGCGTGTACGCGCCGTGTGCCGGATTATGAGAGAAAGCTTCCGCATTATTGTGCTGGGGTGGGTTGGAAAAAGAAATGATGTGTATTTTTTGCTAAGTGTTGGTTTACTGTGCCACTAAGGCCCAGTTGCGTGATCGAAAGCTTACTCAACTAATAGTTCAATGTCGTTAAACGTTTTTTTGACAATGTGTCTTGCTTGATACAGATTATGCATATTGTAAAAAAATACGTTATTGTGGACATAAAAAATAGTACAAAGTCAAAACACCGCTCATAACTGGTCGTTGTGGAAAGCCGTGGAGGAGGCTTATGTTCAGCAGTGGACGTCCTTTGGCTGAAGCTGTTGAATATTTATGATGGTGCATTTTGACAAAATAGCTATTTCAATGACAATAATGGTTAAAGTATTCAAAACGAACAGAATCGTAAATATTCAACCGCTGGTAACGACATTTTACCGTTAGTTGTGTTAACTATTGATCACGAAAGTGGGCCCGAGGTGACGAGTGAAGCCTTTTGACCGACTTCGTTTGATTTTTTAGTACAGAAATTATACGCTTCAAAATATTTTAACAAGACTTTGAAAACAGAATATGCAACGTATGAACGGAAAATCGTACCCTTTTATTACATCAAAGCACTGCCCTCTAAACTTCTTTAAGGATGAATGTGCCGTGAATATTTTACGTTATATAATAATGACTTCATAATTATCATCCTAAAATATAATTTTGTCGCAAAAGGCAAAGGTAGAGAATAATTTCACGAACAAAAGTCACCAAACAGAAAATATTGGCACTCAAAGTTCTCTCTAGCTCTCTTACATCGTGATAATTACAATCACGTGTAATGTGTTTAATTTTCTATTGGATGATTTCGGCATTATGTAAGTCACTTTTAGGCATTTTATATAATAACTTTGACCTTTATCACAATACACACAAGGGTAAATATAACGAGTTGTTTGTCACAAAGACTCTCTTGAAATTGAATAACTTCTAACAAATGTAAGGATTTTATTGTGTTTTCGCTTCAACAATAACACCTTATTAAAAGATATCAATAACGTCACCTTATACGGTTTTTGCACAAATGAATACTTAGAGGATTTTTTTTTCTTTAGTGATATAATGTTAGATACTTGGATGAAAGATCTCAATTTCTACTTCAAATAACACATACCTAACGTTATTACATTTCATACATATTTTGTTATATTTATAGTAAGCGCTTAGTGGTGATTTGTGTATTAATTAGTTAACTATTAAATACCTAAGTTACTAGATGGAACTCTGAAAGCCTGGTATGAGATATATTTTCTTTTGACATTCATTTTAATAAATCGTCTCCATGAACTTAATTTAATAGAAATACTCATATAATAAAATCGCCTTAACTATACTGTTTGTATTCATAATCTAAAAAATAATTTCTAATCTAAATAATAAATAATTCCTAATCTTAAGATCCCAGGATCACACTGGATGCAGACCGCTTGTGATCGGTCGATGAGGAAAACTCTGGGGAAGACTCTTAGACTCCAAACTACAATGGGGTCCTCATATACAGACCTTGTCAAGGAAACTAAGCTCGGCTGCTTTTGCTGTAAGGAAGATTAGGCGTTTGACTGATGTAGAAACAGCTAGGTTAGTTTATTTTAGTTATTTCCATAGCTTGATGTCTTACGGAATTTTATTGTGGGGATCAGCTGCTGCTATAGAATCAATTTTTGTATTACAAAAAAGGGCCGTGCGTGCTATTTATAGTCTAAAACCTCAAGATTCCTTAAAAGAGGTGTTTCGAGAAATTAGAATATTAACTGTAGCCTCTCAGTATATTTATGAAAATTTAATGTATGTACGCAAAAATTTAGATTCATTTACGAAAAATGTGATATACAAAAATATAATACTAGGAATAATTCAGGCTTCGAAAGGTTGGTAATTCTTTCATGGGGAAATGTATAAAATTTTTCAATAAACTACCAGAATACATTGTTGACTTACCGATTACTAAATTTAAAACTGTTATTAAAGAAACCCTAATGACGAAAGGGTATTATAAAGTAGATGATTATTTAAAAGATATTAATGTATGGACTTGCATGATCACCACAAACATTGTAAAACTTTTGAAAAGAGGCATTGACAATAGTGACTGAGTTTCTTGCGCAGCTTCTTCTCAGCACTAGCCCACAATTGTCCCGAAGCTGTGGTAGGGTCTATGTTGGGACGTGTATAAGTGCCCCCAGTGGGTCTATATGCAAAAATAAACGACTTTTATGACTTTTATGGAAGGCCTATGTTCAGCAGTGGACGTCCGTTGGCTGATAATGATGATGATGATGATTCCTAATCTGGGCCCAAATTCTCACGTCAATTGAACTTTTTTCGTGTGGTCATTTGATTACGAGTTTCACTGTTTTTCCAAAAAGACAAGTAACATATCCGTATGTACAAAGACGTAAAAAAACTACCGCTCAAAAGAAATCGAAATGCATCGAAGTCGTCACCATTAAAGCAAAAACTGTATTACTTCGCAAAACAAAATTTGATCGATGAACTTTTTTCAAATGCAAACTCCACGAGAATTGAAGCCCAGAACATCAAAAGGCCCTCGTAAAACGCACGAAGAATTCCTTTGACAGATACGTACCCAGGGAAAATACTTTTTAAGATTATCTTGAACCAACACATCCGGTAATTAGACCCCGTCACAATCTCTCAGGTGGGTATTTTGCGTCCTTAGGATCTTGGGTGCGTAGGAATTACGTAATTGCTTGTCGGAAGTTTGTGTAACAATTTGAAATCCGAAATCAGATGTTTTTGAAGCTGTTGTTGCGTCATTAAGAGATAAATTTTATGATAATAGAGAGAGAGTGCTTTCACATTTTAATTTCATACATTAATGTCAGCAGTAAGCCAATAATTCAATAATTTGTAGCATAGAAGAGATAATATAGCTAAAAATGAAGACTAATTTTATCTATTTATTATAAATGTCTATATCGTTTTATTTCAGGTAAGTTCTTCTCTGGTGATTTTTTAAGATCATCTCATTGAACTGTGAGTAACTGTGTGTTTATTTCTTTGTGACAAAATTGTTAAATTAATGTGTTTTAAGAAACTGCAATATTACTGCCTATAACGCTTAAAAGATTAACTTTAGCTTTTGCCAAGGCTCAAAATTACCTTCCCCACTCTTAGGCCGCGATTCCATGTGTAGAGTAGCTTTTATTGAAGAATTAAACTTTCATTTTGTGCTGTTTTTTTTTAAATTATTTGAATGTAATCAGATATTTAACCTCGATCGCACCTGATGTCAGGTGTGGTTCAGGTCTGGGGTGGTGTACCTATATCTGCTTAGTAGCAACCTATTCACTCTTTCCTTAAAGAGGCTTAGTTCATATTCCTGAGGGAAAAGTTCAGCAGGCAGCGAGTTCCACTGCCGTTGGCAGCATCGTGTCGTTGCGTTCGCGCCCTAAGATAAACACTCCCTAATTTTGCGCCTTAAAAATAATTTACCGTATGAGCGGTAATCTTTAAGGGTAATCTTGGTCGTAATTTTAAATAAGCCATCCACGCTAGGCTTATCCTGAAACTCATTACAGGAGGCACTTTCAGAGCTATTTGTCGTTCAGGGCGCCGCGATAATACTTTGCGAAAAGATACTTTAAAAAAGATCTTCGTATTTATAGAAGTGGAACCCTTAAGAGTTACTGAAAATCCGTCAGTAAAATTGAAATGTTGCTGCTGTTAATAAACACCATTTAAATCTCACTCGTAGATGGATAATAGATTGCTATCATCCATGTGTTTTATTATTACAATATTAACTATTATGTCACTCGTAAGCTCGCATTATTCTATTACATGTTTGTTTATTTAGTTTTATTTAGTTTTTTTTAGCAACATGTAGCTCGATAACATTTATAAACAATCAGACACTAAGTTGTTCTATCTAAACACTCTTTAACAATTTTACATAAATTCATAGCATCTTTGGATAGAGGGAAGACAAAACTTTATTACAGGCATCTAAATCATTAAGTCTACTTCCGTAATAATTAACTCCTTGTGAACATTAGCAAGCTTAAATTTTGATGCTTAATAGCATTACAAACCTATGTGAAAGATGGAAACTTTTTTATCTCGGGCATGTCGGTAGCATGGTCAAACGCAAATTAGGTAATTGTTGATATGTTTCCTAAACAAAACTCGTATCTCATTTATTCGTATACAACTCCTTAGAAGAAGAATAAAATCATTCACAGCATTTTCCCCGAGTAGCTATCTACTTGGAGCTCGGAACAACAACGAGCATTTGAATTGAATTTATGTGGAGCTTTCCCATTCGTCGGTCGGTGCGTGCGAGCTTTTCAAGCTTTCCTAGCAGTTCTGTACTTGCCACTTGTAGGGGTGACAACTCCACTCAGAATCTCGAGGAAGAATAGTATAGGTATAGCTGAAAGGATATCTTATTTGTACATAAACATAAAAAGTCGTGTTAGTAGTTCCACCACTTACAACTCCATAATGGGTGGACTATAATTTTCATGTCTCATTTTACTTTGTTGAAATTCTTTTGCCCCGTAATAGGACGGCGTTGGGCGGGACGGGGCCAAAAAACTGACTGATAGACATTCAAATTGAATAAAAAATTGCAATAACAACCAACTCCTCCCCATTACAAAATTATCTCGATTTCACTGATGAAAATGTCATCAGCATCATCTTTATCAGCCAAAGGACGTCCACTGCTGAACATAGGCCTTTCCATGGCTTTCCACAGCGACCAATCAGAATATATTCTATATTTTTCAGAAAAAAAATAGTATCCCCGTTTCGGTTCCATTAGCGTAAAAATTAAAAATAGGGGCCTATTTTACCACCTGTCGATACACACTAACGAAAAGGTAATCTAAACATGGAACGTCAATTATTATGATGAATTAGACAGATAGCGTTAACCACTTATTAGGACTTGTGAAACGGACCGCAAGTGTTTGGTTATTATCTGTTATAGCTGTACGTGGAAGCCGAAATAATGCAAACAACCAATGCGTAGGAACTCGTTTATTCGACTGGCGCAGCAGCCGTTAGTTTTTTATAATATGCCTACCGCTCATACACTGCAATAAAAATTGACAAGCAACTCGCGTCTTACCCTACAATATAACATCCCTCCACCTTTAATTTCAAAAAAACTTCTTATAATCTACTACTTTCCTAGCGCGCCTAGAACGTGTGGTGACTTCCTCTTGCGGGGTGGTGCCACAAGGCTCGCTCTCAATGACCGCCGGCGTCTCGGCGACATCACTTGTCTGCCCGCTATTCTCGCCACAATCAAACCAGTCGTCAGGGTTAATCTCGTTTTGATTCGAAGGGGTGACAACTCGCTCTGCTTGCGGTTCCAATTCAGAGGGTGGTTCTGTTTGACAAGGTATCTCCTCATTGCTACTCTGCGCCGGTAATATATAAGCAGGAACACTCGTTTCTATGGAGGTAGCGTCCTTCTGGCAATCACCAATATCTCCCCCTTTATATTTCAACAATTGATTGGCATGTCTTTTTACGACTTGTTCATTGTCATCGAGGCGTACTAGATACAGTGATTTGCCGATCTCCTTGTCCACCACACCACGGGTCCAGTAATGTTTTTGATGGTTAAAAAGTTTAACTAACACTAGGTCACCTACATGAAAGTTTACTTTCCGGTTTCCGTTATAGTTATTACTCTGTAAGCACTGTTTAGATTTGACACAATTGTCGAGCGCTATGTCGAGTGGTAATGAAGAAGTAGGTTTTAAAAGATCTAAGCGGCATCTTAATTTGTGGCCAAATAAGACCTCGGCGGGAGATTTGTCAGTTGTAGTATGAATAGAATTTCGATAGTTCAGGAGAAATTCCTGTAATTTGACATTTAAATCTTTTAAATTATGCCCTGAAATTAAAATTGTCTTAATGGCTTTTTTTATTATCTTAACGTAGCTCTCAGCCTGACCATTGCTAGCTGGATTGTAAATTGGAGAAGTCAAGTGAGTTATGCCATTACATGAACAAAAATGTTTGAACTCTGAGGATACAAAGGAACTACCATTATCTGAGCAAATGACACGAATTAACCCAAACCTAGCCATAACTTCACACAGTTTTTCAATAACTACACGAGAGCTGAACCCGGTAGACACATCAAAACATTCAACCCATTTAGAATAGGCGTCCACCACTATCAGGTACATCCTTCCACTAATTGGGCCAAGAAAATCCAAATGAACTCGATGCCATGGCTCGTTCGGGTAGGGCCAGGGGGTGAGCGGGGCGCGAGGGGGCGTAGGCCGCTGCGAGAAGCAGGCCCGGCACGCGCCGACGTGCCTCTCGATCGCGGCTGCCATGCCCGGCCACCAAAACCTATGGCGCGCTTCCTCCTTCATTTTCGTTATACCTAAATGACCTTTATGCAATTCATTTAATATTTTCGTTTGCAAACTAATTGGTATTATCAACTTATGGCCCCTCATAAGACAGTTATTTTCTACTGATAATTCTAGTCTATGGCTATAAAACGTTCTATACTTATCGTTTACTCTACTTGGCCACCCATTTAAGACATATTGTGCAACAGAAGACAATATCTCATCACGCCTAACAGCCTCCTGTAAGTCTGAAAACGATAAGAACGGTTCGCCCTCGTACACAAATCGTACATAAGCAGATTTATCAATCGATTCATCGCATGATCCCGAGCGCGCGCGCGCACTATTGCTGTCCTCTTCACACACTGACCTACTTAAGAAATCAGCACAATTATGCGCGCTGCTAATATATTCAATTTTAAAGTTGTACGCCGAGAGAAAGATTGCATAACGCTGCAATCGATTTGCTGATATCTCGGGAATGCCTTTGTCTGGATTAAAGATTGAGATAAGAGGTTTATGATCTGTTCTAAGTACGAACGGTTTTTGACGACCATACAAATATTGGTGGAATTTACGCACCCCAAATATAATAGCAGTAGCCTCTTTTTGAATCTGGCTATATCTCTTTTCAGCCGAAGTAAGTGATCGCGACATATAGGAAATTGGTTTTTCTGATCCGTCTTCTAATTGTGATAAAACAGCCCCTAAACCATAAGGCGATGCATCTACGGTCAATATAAGCTCAGCATCCGGATCAAAATGAGTTAAAATGTTGTCAGATGCTAACTGATGCTTAATATTTGCTATAGCTTCCTCGTGCTCCTTAGTCCACGCCCAACTCACATTTTTCTGAAGTAACTGATGAAGCGGACTTAAAACAGACGAAGCGTTTTTAACAAAATTCCTGTAGTAATTTACCATTCCTAAAAATGATTTGAGTTCTAAGGTATTTGTTGGTACACGAGCCTGCAAAATCGCTTCTACTTTTTCTGGCGATTTATGTATACCATTACGATCTATAACAAATCCTAAATATGAAACCGATTCTTGGAAAAACGAACACTTATCCTTATTCAAAACAAACCCCGCCTCCTCTAACCTACGAAAAACTGCACATAACCTTGAAATCATCTGGTCTCTGGTTTCAGCACAAACGCAAATATCATCCATGAACAGTAGCGTGCCGTCCAGGCCTGCTAGCACTGTTTCCATGGTTCTTTGGAAAATCGCAGGTGCGCTGGCAAGACCGAATACTAATCTTGTATATTTAAAGAGTCCTTTGTGCGTATTAATGCATGTAGGCATTTGTGAATCATCGTTTAACATCAGTTGGTTATATGCCTGTGACAGGTCGAGTTTGCTAAAAAATTTACCACCATGCAACTTTGTAAAAAGTTCCTCATGCCTTGGTAAAGGATATTTGTCTACTAGCAACTGTTTATTGATCGTTACTGAAAAATCTGCACAGATTCTGATAGAACCATCTCGCTTCAATACAGGCACAATAGGGCTGGCATATTCTGAATATTTCACCGGTACTATAATACCTAAATTAACCAACCGGTCTAATTCTTTTTCCACACTAGAACGGAGCGAAAACGGCAATGGTCTTGCTTTAAAAAAAATCGGTTTTGATTCTGGCTTAAAATTTAAATCAACTAGCATATCCTTAAAACAGCCTAATTTATCTGAGAACAATTTCGGGTATTTTGTTGTAATGTCTTCTATGAAATTGCTACAGCTATTAATTGAGCAAATTTGCAAATTAAAACGCGAAAAAAAGTCTCTGCCTAATAGCGGGGGACCTCCATTAAAAACAACATAAACGACGATTACATTGGTTTTGTTTTTATACGTGAAGGGTAATTTTAACACTCCCATTATGTTCAGTCGATCGCCATTGTAACTATGTAGAATGACGTCAGTGGATTCTAAGCTAATTTTAGAAAAATATCGTTTATACATTTGCTCAGATATGACAGTAACCGGAGACCCCGTATCAATTTCAAACATTAATTCCACTCCATTAACCACAACTGATTCCCGCAAAGGTTCTCCACGAAAAGTACGAATATTACAACATAATTGCTTACCATCGTCATCAACATTCTCACAGCGCTCAACAAAGTGATGCCCGTCTGGCTTGTTACACACACGTTTTAGGTGGCCCTGAACACCGCACTTTCTACACTTGTACCGCGAAAACCGACACGTAGCCGCCTGATGTCCGTGGTAGCCGCACACGGAGCAGCGGCCTGCCGGAGCTGGCGCCGCCGGGCCGCGCTGCTGCACGCCGCCCGCGCCGCTCGCCATCGCCACCTTCATCACCTGCATAGGCGCTGGCTCCTCTCGCCGTTGCAACGTCTCGTGAGCGCCCGCGCGAGCACAGCGTATTCCTTCTGCCACGTCCAAAGCCGAGCTCAAGGTCAACTCCGCCAAGTCCTTAGTAAACAGTGTGTCTCGTTCCGGTCCGGACCCTAGGCCCAGAACGAATCTATCACGAAGGTGTTCATCTAGACACTCCGCCTTAAACCCACAATGAGTAGCTAAGCTTCGTACTCGCGCTGACCAATCTGCTAGGCTTTCTCCTATGTGCTGTGTGGCACTGTGAAATTTCCACCGCTCGGCAAAGGTACATTTCTTCGTCTTAAAATGCCCATCGAATAACGCTACGACTTCTTCATAACTTAGCGTACTGACTTCCCTCGGCAACGCCAAATCACGTACGAGCTTATAAGTTGATTCTGATAAATTGCTCAATAATATAGCCCGTCTTTTTGTACCGGCTTTGTCTGTGTCCTCTGCAACGTCATTGGCTAGAAACCATTGTTCTAACCTTTCCCTGTACACAGACCACTCTTGCACTTCATGACTAAACGAAGTTAGAATGCCGACCGCTATTTTAGCCATTATAACTGCACGCGATGCACGTTTTACTCGTTCGCCAACTGTTATAGCTGTACGTGGAAGCCGAAATAATGCAAACAACCAATGCGTAGGAACTCGTTTATTCGACTGGCGCAGCAGCCGTTAGTTTTTTATAATATGCCTACCGCTCATACACTGCAATAAAAATTGACAAGCAACTCGCGTCTTACCCTACAATATAACATTATCTTATTATAAAATATCTAGACATGATTAAACATTGTTGAGTTCACACCCAGTACATTCCTGAAACGGGTATCTATTTCTTCTTTAGTGAATACTTAAGCACACACGGCGTCTTTTTCCTTTGCGTAAACAATCTTTTTAATTGAGTCAAATAAATGTATTTTCTTTCTTTCTTATATATTTTAAAATCTAATAGCAAATTTATTTATGTTCACTGATTAATTAAAAGTTAAAAAGAGGTTGTGTTCATTATTTGGCAAGCAAAGAATAACGGCTTTAGTTATTTATACTGGAGTAGTAAACCTGCTCTTAAGTAAAACACAATAGGTATTCCAATGCTCATTTTCCGTGCGCACAGACACCTTTTTTGTAACCTGGCAACCCTCTTCAATTACCGGCGGTGTGCGGGTTTCTTCAAGCGGTAGCCCCTTCGGGAATTATTCCAATCATTGTGCCAATAATTGGACTCATACTGTTGAGAATTGCGACCTACGATATTATGAGCTAAATTGATGTTTATGAAATTGGAATTATGGTTAGGTATTGTGTTTTGGTGTAACGTTTCCATAGCATAGCTAAGTAATATATTACGCACACTTTCAATCATCAGTGAGTTAATTTAAAGAAAAATATTATAATAAAAATAAAACTTAGAGTTCTGAAAAAATTGAGGATTCGAATACAGCTATTAGGTAAGACACGGCACTATTTTGACCTTTCCGACTTCGTGATGACTTATTTTATTAACCCTACATATTTACCTCATTCTTTAACTGGGAACTTTTCCCAATCTTGTAAGTTGCCAGCCCTTCTCCCACCCACGCCGCCAGATTCCCTAAAATCTCCCTAAAATCCCTGAAATTATTCGTCGAGAATGCGAGTCATCCCGTACTAAGGATAAAACTTGCCTAAGATTTACACGCGGATATATCAAGAGGGGCATTACATAAGAGGTAAGAGTTCATGACAATAAAGATTTGAAAGATTTTTTTTCTGTGGTGATTATTATTATTATTACAATAAAGGTACCTGGTTGTACGCGTATGCAGTTTTGACAGTTAAAACGCTCTGCTTTACTGTCAAATTAGCAATTGTTATTGCAATTTCGCATTATGTTTATAATATTACTATAATATAGCCATATAAATATCAATTTTCATACCGTTGTAGTATTATTATATTGATAATATTCGTTTATACTGAGTGGGAATGGAACTGCCTCGGAATTGAACGGATTAAGTTGGATCGCAATACGCCCCAAAACAATTTGTAAGTGTGGTCGCATATTATAATAGGAGTTGCGTTCTTTTACTCCAGAGTCATATAAGTATTACTTGTTGACCAATTTATAAGCCCTCGCGCTCGCTTGTAACTATAGTTTGGAACTTTGGACGCTGTCTGATCTAAAGGACTCCATTTTTTAAACTCTTAAATAATTTATAATTCTTGGGCCACACGACAATTTCCGTTGAATTAAGCGCTTACCAAGAGTCCGAATTCCGAGCCAATTATTCATCAATAATAAATGAGACTGCTATTTCCAGCTGTTAAAATATTAGGAAATCCATCGAATTAGGTAATACCTATTATTTTAACCTATTACGTACCCTGTACTATATCGTAGGTTTAGTGTGTATGAATTGGCCTTTAGGTATGGTTGTATTGAATTTTTACAATTACTCAACTTATCTACTATATAAAAATAAGTCGGGTTTTCCTCCCTGACGCTATAACTCCAGAACACACGAACCGATTTCCACGGTTTTGCATTCGTTGGAAAGGTCTCGGGCTCCGTGAGGTTTATAGCAAAGAAAATTCCCATAAAACGGGGCCGGGGCGGGACGGGGCTAGGGGCGAAACGAAGTTCGCTGGGACCGCTAGTTATTTATAAGATTTTATGTGAATTGTGTGCATAATCAATATATTTTTTTTTTATTTATTGCAACAAAATCCACAGCTCTCAAAATTCAGTTTTATATGTTTCTTAAATACTAATCATACAGCCAACATTGGATTTACATTTTATAAAAATAAAGACTTAGAAGTGTGAGCGTGACTGATGTCGTCGATCTTCTTATGCAATTAATTCAACGATATAAATATGGATTAAATTGAATTATCATGTTTATGTGTATGTATGTATGTGTGTGTGTGTGTGTTTGTGTGTGTGTGTGTATGTGTGTGTGTGTGTGTGTGTGTGTGTGTGTGTGTGTGTGTGTGTGTGTGTGTGTATGTGTTTGAGTGTGCGTGTGTATGTTTGTGTGAGTGTGTGTGTTTTATTTTATTACGAGATGTTAGATTTCAAATAGTGTAGAATGTTGCAAATTTTCTTTATTCGCTACAAGTTTATCTGGATTTAACATTTTGATAGCATTACCAGTATTTCTAAACCCTATCGAAATTAGTGAAAATACAACATACTCATTCAGTTAGAAAATGATTTTAGTCATTATACGATGATTATTTTTTTACTTTCAAAAGTTCAAAGCTGAAAACATTCACGAAATCTTTTAATTAGAAAATAGTTTTTGTTCCTCGTGTCGTCTCATTAATGTAAATAACTGTACCGTACATTTCTGTCGCAAAAACTGCATATTCTCTAGCAAAAGCCAACTAGGATCCGTCGGAATCCGGAGAATTATTCGACATGAATGTCCGCTTATACCCCATACGTCAGGATGAGGCGAAAACGCGCTCATATTTCGGACAAAGCAGCTTTTTAGGGTTCCGTGACTGAAATAGAAATGAAAACCCTTATTTACCCTAATACTATCAAGACCCTTTCTCCCAAGAGAAAGATGTAGAAATGTAGAGTCACTGAATTGACCAGTCCTCATTGCATTAACGTAGTCGTGCGTAAATCAATATGCCAGATACGTTAGTTTACAAACAAATCTTAATTAAAATTAAACCTGTAGGCTTCTCCATTGTTAGCCAAGGTCTTTTACAACCACAATTTGTCACCGCTGCAACTTCTGCATGTGGTTGACATGTCCAGTCACGTGACGGAAAAGGTGGTAGAACGAGTTTGGATCCGTATAGTCTGCTTTTGGACTTACCATGTCCAGAGAGTATCAGTACCGTCACCATGAGTTTACGATGGTTTTGCTCGCTAGCGACTACGTAAAAAAGGTCTATGGAAAAATGGCACAGCGCCCCTAGCGGTCACTCGCAGAACTAAAATTTTCCATACAAAAAGTTTCGTCGTCGCTAGCGAGTAAAACCGACGTAAACTCATGGTAACGGTTCTGAGACACGCAATGACTATCTATTTCTAGCCGCCTTGTATTATTGACACTAGACCCGATTTTATCGGCTGATTACTGGGCAAAGGTTTTTGGACGACTCGGACGAACATCTCTTTACGAGTACACTACTGCCGCCGACGTGTGTTTAAAATGGATTTCAAATAACAACCCATCAGTTTCTTCAAATATTTTAGAACTTAATTCACGCTGTACTAACTGGCAAACTGGCATTTTCCACAGCGGCCTCTCGAAGGGAACGCACATGAAAACCGGTTAAGTGCGTGTCGGACTCGCGCACTGAGGGTTCCGTGCCACCCTTAACTGAATTCAGGGTCACTTACTTTCACTTAACGAAAACATCACAATATATTGCGACATCAAAAATAACTTTGTTTTTCATAGTGTTTGTATGAAAGACAAAGTTATATTTGCGGTTGATAAAAATGTACAATATCTCAAAAACTACTTGTTCGATCTCCTTCAAACCAATTTTCGTTGAAGGTTTTTGTTGAGATCTACATCATATATTTTTTTCAAAATTTTCACTATCTTAGTTCAAAAGTTAGATGGGGGGGACGCCCATTTTACCACTTTGGAAGCGTCTATATCTCAAACCTTACACATTTAGAAAAAATGGTTTTAGAAAACTCAACATCATTTTAAAAGACCTATCCATAGACACCCCACACGCATAGGTTTGATTAAAAAAAAATTTTTAGGTTTTAGTTTCATGTATGGTAGCCCCCCTTAAATATTATTTTTTCTTACTTTTTGTATCTGAATCGGAAAGCGGTGAACAAAATACACCTACCTACCAAGTTTCAGCTATGTGATGCTTATAGTTCCAGAATAAAGTTGCTGTGACATACGGACGGACAGACAGACAGACAGACAGACAGACAGACAGACTTGACGAAACTATAAGGGTTCCGTTTTTTGCCATTCGGCTACGGAACCCTAAAAATTCCAACTAATTCTGATACTCGATATTACAATCATTACGTGTTACCGTCGAGGTAAAGTCGAAACAGAAGTTTGTGCGGAACTTACAAAATCTCTCAAACCAGCTCGCACTTGACCAGTATTTTTTGAAGTTCCATTTCCCAGCTGAAGCTAACAAGCTGCGACGCAAACTGAGTTATGACGTCATTCCGCAAAGCTGTTTCGCCCAAAGCAATGGACTAATTAAATTCAAAATGGTTTATGTGCGCATTTTGTTTATACTGCACTTTTTGCATGTATTATTATTAGTTTAAAATGCCACTAGGTATAAGGACGATAAAGCTTGAACTTTTGACGTATAATCATACCCACAGTTATTACACTTTTGTCAGAAAAAAACCCTTACATTCTCATCTCAAAAATTCAAAACAGGTGCGAAAAGAAAATGCTTGGGCTTGCATACGGGATAGGGTATTTCATTATTTTTTCATACATCGCGCTACACAAGTCTCATCATTATTGCAGGCCACATTTCTACCAGATTGCAAAAAGGTTTTTATTGCTGTTATGGTTTTCAATTGTTGATTGTGATGGCTTTCGAGATTGAATTGAGATGTACATAGTTTGTGTGGTAGAATAAACTAGAGGCTGGATTAGACAATAATTTATTATATTCTTAGGTGAAATCATGGTCACCTGTGTATGCATATAATACTTACTTAGTCTCAGATTTTGTTAATTTATGTATGTACCTTATTTAAATAATTTATTTATCTTAATTTGTAGATGCACGTATGACTTATAATGACGTGTTGATGAAATCACGAAAAAATGATTTCACAAATATATTTTTTGTCTAGAATGACTAAATTTCCTGAGGAAAGTAGATGTAAGTTGACGCACAATTAAAGCAGTTAAAACTCACACACACTGGCACAGTTTTGGACAAAAGACATTTGCTTAACCTCAAAAACTGGGTCACAAACTCGCGATCCTCAGCTGACGAACCCACGAACCTGCGCGGCGCACTGTACGCGGCCCGAACTCGTTGCTCGCGACAAAAACAGTCGGCGCAAGAAGTCGCGCAATAATTCAGACGACCACTGAAACATTTATCATTTCCGTTTTTACTCGGATTAGGGGTGTCACGGAAAAATATAAGGGTTTGAGTTGTTTAATAAATAAATAAAATAAAAATGATTATTTCAAATACTAATGATCCACATATTTGTTGCGTATTCCCTTTAAGTAGTCCAAGACACTTGTATTGGGAATAACTCGCAGTTGTTTGAAGAAAATATTTCGCTATAAGCCTTAACAAATACGAAAACAATTTATATTTTTGTAGACTTTTTGATGAGGTTAATAAATGGTTGATTTCTTTTCAATGGTTCATATAATTTAATATCAAACATCATCAAAGTCAAAACTAATGGGCTATTTTCTCTCTAGGTAAGCTTATTATATTGTAAACTCTGTTTTGCCACGCTTGGCTTAGTCTAAAGCAAACAAACTTCAAATAAATAAAAATGTAAAGCCAGGTGTCAGCTTTGAATAATAAGTTTTTTGAGAGACAAAACATCTTTACAACCTTGACAAATTTATAATATCTGTTAAAAACATGAAAACACTATCCTTATTAAAAAAGTGATGTGTGGCAACCCTATCACCAGCGGGTACTTGTGACGTCACACCCAGGGTTGCTATGAAAAAATAATTACGCGTAGGCTGAGGGATGATAATAAGAACGTTTTGTTATGAGGAAAAATGCGGATTCTTTTTCGTGTCAACTCAATTAGGATTGTGCTCGCGCTTGTTATAATTAAATCAGTATAAGGTGGATTAATAACAGGTGGATTTTTATGAGTTTCATTACCTATTTAGTAACCCCATGAAATTGAACATTGTCAATTAATTGTTAACTACCCGCATAATTTGTTTTAAATATCACAAAAAAATATGGTCGGCTAGCACCGAATGAATACCTACATACACTACAAAATAACCTTTAAGGCATTGCAACGGATTCGATATCATAAAATTCCTATAGACTTTATTCTTACCAAGCCCAGTAAATTTTGTTTTGCCTCTATGTCCTATTCAGGGCAATACAAATAAAAAAAAAAACATGAAAATTGGTTCAACCGCTCTCGAGTTATAAGCGGTGTAATTAATACGACTTTCTTTTATGTATATTAAAATAAAGGTAAGTCGCAGCCCTAAATTTTACCCTTGTGGTTTCCGAGCGATTAGATTACGTCAATGTGCTGAATAAATTACCGTGCGGTCGCGAGTAAAGACGCGGCACGCGGCTGTGTGCTTCGATTGCCCTAGTTTACCTGAGACTACGTTTAAGTAACGCGTGAATCCGAGAACAAACGCGTTTCCTGACGTATGCGAAGTTAAATGAACGACACATTTAGTTATAATAAAAGGTTGTGATAGGCAGGAGAAATGATTCTAAGACCTACTAACTTTGATCCTCAACCAATAGAGTTTAGGCAGTGGAAATATCCACTTAGCATACAAAGATCAAACAAGTTGTAAGTAAAAAAAATACACCAATAATTTACTATCCCAAACATTGTGTATCGGGAATGAATTTTTAAGGTGAACATTTTTATATTTCAAAGCTTTTTGACTTGTTGTCGGATTTTCGTCCTGACAAAAGATCGACGTAAAGATTTTGAAAGAAAATGCCATTGCTTTCTCCGTTTATACAGATCAGATTGGGTCGGAATAAACGATTAAGGTATCAAGTCAGCAGAAATGAAAGTAATGAAAAGGTATGCTGTGCATAAAAGCATTCACTGTCAGTCAAACCTTTAGGCTTCCAACAAAAATCTGTCGTTGAAGTTAATGTATTCAAAATACATAAATTGTATTACATATAGGACTAAAAATATAAACAAATGGTGAAAGATACATATAATATGAGTAGTAACGTATTGTTTATCAACTTACCACAATTCACGGATACATAATTTCCTGAATCCAAATTCAGATATTGACGAACCTCAAACGCCTCAGGGGTTGGATCCTGTGTGTCCTGCGGTTTCCATCAGATTACAGCGTAGCTGAATTATTACAAGCTCGCGCCGTGCGCGCTGGGGCAAAACGTCTCGCTCGTATATCACCGGGTTTATCTACTAAATCTGTCGCGAAGTTTTTTTCGGGCGGTCTCGTGGTTAAGTTTTTAAAAGTTACGGGGGAGATTGGGAGACGGAAACTACGATTGTTAAGTTCTCAGGTAGCGACGATGTCGCTGGCGATAAAATATTGGTGCCTAAAAAACGGTGATAACATCATGTTTTTAAAATAAGACCTAGCCAGATTTTTTCTCTAAACCTACCTAGATATTCGAAATTTCATGAAAATCGTTGGAGCCGTTTTCGAGATCCAAAATATTTATGCAAGAACTACTCGTTTAATTATTGCATAAGATTATTTTTAAGTGATTACTATCAGTTATATAAAATCAATAAGAGAATTTAAAAATTAAATGTCACTGATTAACTAATTATGTTTTTCTGGTGATCTATGGCTCCGCACCGTCATTTAATTTTCATAAAACCTATACAAATTATGTACTTTATTCTTTTTACGGTTTAAGAACTTTATTTCTCATAAAGAATTACAACAATTCACTTCTTGAGAAAACAATAGCTAATTATAATTATCTTACTACTTTTTGTGAATTAATTTATCTTTAACTAGCGGCCCGCCCGCGACTTCGTACGCGCGTTTTAGTTTAACTCCGTTCCCATAGATCGTAGCGAAAATTTATAAGCCTATACGCATTAAACTATAGCCTTCCACGGTAAATTAGCTATCTATCATATAACCTTACCAATAGTTCCTGTGAGTAGCGCGTTCAAACAAACAAACAAAAACATCCAGTTTTAAAATATATACAAAGAAATGCGTACAGATAAATGTTATATTTTATGTACACACAACACGTAGCCCGGTTTAATGGTCAAACTTACACAGTGATATTATCTTTTTATTTTACAACGAAATGGAAATACTTCGTACCCTATCGTCAATCGTATATTAATTTCGGGTACTACAATGACCAGGCTACTCTCTGCGCTTACACAGCATCATGTCACATACAGGCTGTGAGAGAAGCAAATTCCCTCATGTCTTCTCCCGCTACCTTAAGAGTTTGAATTTGAGCTTTGTTTATGGTTATTGGTTATAGCGAATACCTACTCTACTTTCTTGAATAGCAATCGTAAATTGAAAGTAACAATTCTATGTAGAGATCCACGCCACCATCATCATCAACATCCAAAAGCCGTCCACTGCTAAACATAGGTCCCCCACGAAAAGTTTGCAGAAAAGTTCCAGATTGGACACCTTTCGACCACAGGAGCAGCGTAGAATGTCCACCGACAATATGAACATACGATCTGCAATCTACACTGGACACAGACCGCTTGATACCTACGCTGTTCAAACACAAAAAATGTTATTTACTATTATTCTAAGGAATAAAATCTCTTCTCGAACAACATCAATAACAAACATGTGTCAAATATTCTGTCTCAGATATGTCAAATGACTGTCAAAAATAAAAAATATCGTAAGCACTAAAGAGTATTGATATCAAATTCAAAGCAAATCACCCCCATAATAACTTTGCACCCCTTTTTAACCCCCTTAAGAGATGAATTTAAATAAAATACAAAATAAATCTTCCGTCAATTTTGTAAAAGAATGTGTATGCAAAATTTGAAGTAGATTGGACCAAGGGATCTGGTTGTCCCATACAAACTTTGCACCCCTTTTTGACCCCCTTAGGGGTGGAATTTCTAAAAATCCTTTCTTATCGGATCCCTTCGTCATACAAAGAACACACCCTCCCAGTTTCAGGTCTCTACAATCAGCGGTTTAGGCTGTGCGTTGATCCATCAGTCAGTCAGTCAGTCAGTCATTCAGGACAAAGCATTTTATTGGTATAGATTTAAAACCATTCAACAGTTTTTAGCTGTTCGCAAACGGACAGACAGAAATGATGATGAATTTGGTAAATTTAAAGTAATCTTCAATTTCTACTAATATTTTTTCTTTTAGACGCAGTTTTAAAAAACGCTTTCCTAGATTATACTGAACTCACATCGACTGGAGAACAGTTAGTATGTCTTATTTTTCTAGCAAATGAATGTTGTTCACCCCCCAGCTGCGTAACGCTGGATTAGATTACACACAATCTCGGAATCATTACCGACGGATAATAATAATGGCGGATTGTTTATTGCAGACTCGTCTGGAACACCACTTGTCTTATTTATTGGATTGTTCTAGATGTTTTCTGAGATTTATGTGATTAATAGAAATGAGTCTTATAATAGAAATATATTGTATCAAAAATGACAATATCTCAAATGGTGCTAGTTATTTCCCCCGAGAAAGGACACTGGTTATTTGTCATGGAAGTTTGCATGTAAAAGCTGATATTGGCGCAAGTGGAACCGCGGTAAACCACTAGTTGAAAATATATTCAAAACATTCAAACACGTTCCCAATAATCCAATAATAATCCCACAAATAATTAATAAACACCGATCAAAGGTGTATTCTGTCACACGGCTCAATTGACCCGGCTCCGTCCACAAGAGGACTAATGAAGGTTAATCAACCACGTTGAGGTTTATATAGGAGGGGAATGTATTGAAAGGTGTTTCAAGGGTTAAATGACAATACACTGACCCCCTTATTCATAATAATTCAAACAGTCAAATAAACCTATATTCGCTATTACACTGTTTTGTCACTTTCTGTCAAATGATGACAGCGCCAAGAAAGAACGAGATAAAACAGTGTAATAATTAAAACAGGTTTATTAGACTGTTTGCGTTTTTATGAATAATAAAGGATGTACCAGTATAGGTCTGAACTAACACAAAACGAAATCCCTCACGGATGTGTTTATTAAAATTATTTTAAAATTATTTTGTTTACGCGAACGCCGAAGTTCTATTGATCCCCATATGTTCACATTTTGGTCTTTCAAACCCATTAAAGGCGATTTGTAGTATTATTATATACATATATAAAATTGATACAAATTTTGTTTAATAGGTAAAAGTTTTTCATATTATTTGCTCTAGAAACCACACTCTAAATTCTTGTTAATGTTCAAGCAGCTTAAATCATTAGCCCAAATGGCTTGAGAAGATTGAAGAAATATATAAAATATATAGCAGGTAAATAACAGCTACAGCAAAAAACTCAATTTCGGTTTCAACGTAACTTGCTAAGAAAAGGAGATGAATCAAAATATGCATATTCCAAAATATAAGGCGACAAGTTGGTTTAGCGCACGATGAACATGATCGGTTTTTGGGAGATTGAGTTTGGGCGTAATATTGAACGCAAGATTTGCCAATATCCTGGGTAATGTAGCGATATGTCCTTGTATCTATTTGGTTTTGAAAATGTGCTGGGTTTCTGTATTAAAGAATTGTTATACTACCTACCTATTGTCTATGTGACATGCATTTAAAAAATATTTAAACTGTTTCAAGGGATTTGGAAAATTATTAAATTTTCGTGTTACAATTTTTTTACGAGTTCAAGACAAAAAATGCCGATTTTTATTTATACCAGTATTTTTTTACAATAAAATGTTATGTTGTGATTTTTAGGGTTCCGTAGCCGAATGGCAAAAAACGGAACTCTTATAGTTTCTTCAAGTCTATCTCTCTGTCTGTCCGTCCACCCACATGTCACAGCCATTTTATTCTAAAAGTATTAGCATCACACAGCTGGAACTTGGTAGGTAGGTGTATCTTATTTACCGCTTTTCAGATATTAAAAAAATACATTTAAAGGGGGGGGGGGGGGGGGGGGGGCTCCCATACATAAAACAAAAACCTAAGAATTTTTTTACTCAAAGCTATGCGTGTGGGGTGTCAATAGGTAGGTCTTTTAAAATGGTATTGAGGTTTCTTTAACCACTTTTTCTAAAAGTCTAACGTTTGAAATAAAGCGAAAGAATTTAGAATTAGAATTAACATTTAGAACATTTTGAAAAAATATTGTGATGTTTTCGTTAGTTTGAAGTTAGTTAACCCTGATGATTCAGTTAAGGGTAGCACGGAATCCTCAGTGCGCGGGTCCGACTCGCACTTAGCTGTTTTTTTTTTTAAATTTCATTATCTTTTTATTGCGCTTACAGTGCTTTATGATTATGTATTATGATTCAAATACGATTTAAATCCAAAATATAGAAGTGCTATATGGATCAGATCCGGATGTCTGCGACTCCGCTCTACAAGCCAGTTATCAAGTAATTTCTAAGTTACAAAACAGTTCCTTTGCTCTTAAACTGTCACCTATCAAGAGGGCTTTGGCTTGTCCGCAGCTACATACTACATTTATCTTGCCATGAAAGTAGCCGGGGACCTTCTGCTAAATTGCTGTTTAAAAATTGCTCCAAAACTAAATTCTGTTACGGCCAATAATAGAGCTGGCTGGTTCCTAGCTCAAAGAATTAGCATAGCTATTCAATGCGGCAACGCAGTCAGCATCATAGCCTCCTTGCCATAAGGAAATGGTTTCGTTTCTGAATAGGTAGGTCTTATTTTTTATGTTGCGTGTCTTAGTTTAAAAAATAAAAATAAAATGAATGTAATTCTACCCTGCTGGCTGGAAGTGCTACTCCACCGTGCAGGCTGTATATCGACCTTGCAACGTAAGCGTCTGGGCTCGTGCCAAACCACATGTACAGTATCGGAAACCGGGTTATTAGTGTGTACTAGGTCTCAAAGAATATACGAAAGGAAATACTGAACTGTAAAAAATGGATATTGCTTTGGCGGCCCCTTACCTTCTTACCTTTGTTAACTACTAGCTTTTGCCCGCGACTTCGTCCGCGTGGAATAGTGACTTATTTCTCCCGTTTTTTACACATTTACCACTATATCTTTGCTCCTATTGGTCGTAGCGTGATGTTATATAGCCTATAGCCTTCCTCGATAACTGGACTATCCAACACAAAAAGAATTATTCAATTCGAACCAGTAGTTTCGGAGATTAGCGCGTTCAAACAAACAAACAAACAAACAAACAAACTCTTCAGCTTTATAATATTAGTATAGATTTTCAATTTCCTTGATGTCAACTGGTTCGTTTTAAAAATCATAAACAGAGGTGGTATAAAAGATATAGAAACGTACACCGATATACTATATTTTTTAAATTCTTGGCTAAGCAGATATTTGACCTCGATCGTTCCCGATGTCAGGTGTAGATGAGGTCTAAGGTGGTGCATATATGCTTAGTAGAAGCCATCAGAAGGGTGTCGTGCGGTGTTCCACAGTTGTCAGTAAGGGCCTCTCCTGTGGAACATCAGCTACGACTGGGCAATTCGCGGTGGCACGCTGAGAGGTGCCAGCGTGATATGCTGCGCGGATGACACACTGGTCACCGCGAAGGGTGACATCTATAGGCAAGCCGCTATCCTGGCGACGGCCAGCGTAGCGCAAGTAGTGGACCGGATAACTGTTCAATCTTGCCTTAAAGAGGCTAAGAACATATTCCTTAGGGAAAACTTCTGACTTAACGTTTTCTTATACAGTTATTTTATCTTTATTATTTTTCCTCGGAAATTCATGTTTTTGTAAGTCTTCTATCCTTATGTTTTTTTTTTAAACAATTATATTGTTTCATTTTTGCAAATATGATATTTATACTTACATTCAACTTAACATGAAACATAGGTACCACCTTCTACTCTATGACGTCCGTTCATTTATTACAATATTTATTTTTGTTCCTTCTGTATAAGTACTCGTATAGCTAATTTGTACAGTCGCCAGCACATCAGGTTATACATTTTTAATTGAAAAAGAACCCTTATTACAACCGCATAAGATATCGTAGTGCTTACCTTGACGTGCTGTTGTTCGTACATAAAAATAACTTTCCAATGGTAATGCTGTTGCTTTTAGTAATATCAGAATGAACAATAGGTATCTGTTGATAGGAGCTTTATTCAATAAATAATGTCGATCGTAATCAAGACACAATATGACTCAATGTCGTGTCGTTGATTCGATTACAATGGTAATAGATATTATGATCGATTAGATGTTGTGATACGGTGACGATTTTAGAAATATTATGAACCACTGTTGTATGTCTCATGAAATATAAATGAAACTCTTTAAATTTGCTTCTCCATAATATTATTAAAGAAGGTAATAATATGTGGAAGAGTTATTCCAAAAGGTCAAGTGAAAGGCAAACAATAAAAAAAAGAATGGTAGTGGTACTCCACCGACAAGAGCGAAGCTCTTAAGTTTAAAAAGAAGAAGATAAGTTAGATGTTTTCTTCCTTAAACTTTAATTAAAGTAGTTTTCTGACTTACTAAGGGCCAGTTTAGCCCTTATAACCTCATTCTTTTATCTTTATAAACAGTCACTTAAATCACTTTACTGATCAGTTAATAAATGCTTAAATGAATAAATATCGTCAATATCTCTAACTTCGTTATTTGTATTTTTGTGTATTTTATGTATGTTTATTTTGACTTTATATATTTATATATTCTATTAATTATTTGTGTAATATTAATATGTATGTTTATGTCGCCCTAATGCATTTTATAAGTTATTTCATATTACTCAGTTATTGCAAACGTTACTGACGCCACTGATTAAATTTTCTGCATTCCCAAGCGGTTGACCGGTAGAGAATGCCCTGAGGCATTAAGTCCGCAAATTGTGCAATATACAGTGCAATAAAGTTTAAATAAATAAATAAATAAAATAAAAATCTTTTATAACAGACCAACAGTGTCTATGCGTAGGGTGGTAAAGAAGTTATGGTCAGATTATGATGTTCATGTTGTTGCTTTAACGGCGTAATGTCAACTTTTTTGACTTACCATGATCTTTTTTTATTCAACCCTTTTGAGTTCCACAATTAATATTAGTCATGATGGATAACCATCGAATTTGATAAGGTTCATAGGTCCAGAGTATAAGGAAAGGAAAAGAAAATGCATTTTATTTTCAATGCGTAAAAATCTCGACCTAGATTATTTAATACTGACAATAACCGATTTAATATTTATCGTCAGTTTTATCGGGAGATTTATCTACTGCAAACAGACGTTATCATTTATGTACTTGATATCAGTGCGCTATTGTGCGAAATTATCTTGGTTTTGTGTCTAAAAATAAAAAGTCTATTTTTATGAAACTATCAAAACCACAGCATAATAAAACCCTATTTTTATTTGAAAACGATTAATGTCTTAAAGATAAGTAAAATACATGTCAATTATAAAGTATCTTTAAGTAGGTAACCCTGAATTTTTACCTTCAATAAGATACTTTTTCCAATGAAAACTGATCAATGTAGGGTAAAAGCAATCATAAATGAAGCATCAATTTAAAAGCAGAACCAATCAACACCCCTCGCTCTTCAAAAAAACGACGCATAAAACACCTAAGTAATGCAGCTAATGAAAAACTAAAACTCGCTTCTAGATAAATCCCAGCAACATAATCCGTAAAAACGCGAGACTAGTTCATAATAGACCTGAGCAAACTGCAAAAGGATGAAAGCTAAACAAAAAGCTTGGATCCGCGCGGGGGCGAAAGCTCTAAATGGAAGCAAAACGGATATGTGCGGATCGGGTTTCACTCTTAGGAGTCGGTGGGAGCAAGGACAAAACTATATAGCGGTTCGTTTTTAAAAATAACGTCATATATAGTGAGGGATGATGATTGTAGTGAAAGAATGTAGCAACTTTTTATGGACTTACATCAAAATATCAAAAAAAAAGTCTGTTCCAAAACTAATAAAACTGTTAATATGCCTTTTGGTATGCAAACATTTTTTCTCTTGCAGCTTTTGAATCATCACCTTAGAGGATTTATGTTAATTTACAAAGATTATGCTGTTTTTCAGACCCATGAGTACATGGGTATTTTCTGTATTTAAATTCTCATCCTCTTTGTACTTTTAGTTTAACTCATTGATTGAGAGATATTCAGTTAGTTTACCGTAATGCCTTCAAAAATTGAGAGTATATTTTTAGTGCCTCTAATAAATACTTGTATTCACCAAACAATTTCCTCTCTGATCTTTTAATGAAGTATTTCAATTTACGTTTTTCTTCAACGTTATTTTTGACGCAATTTCCATATCTGCAGAACTTTTCAAAGCATTCGCTCACCGTTCATTTCTAACGTGCGGAATGTTATAAAAAATCCAATACGAGGAACGTGAAATATTGAATTTCCCTCCGTGTTCAAGCACCTCCTTTCTGTATTAGTTTCATATTATAACACTGACATGGCCTGAGGCATAACAGCTAGGTCATTTAAAATATTTTTGGAATCATGGCTTATTTGTTAATTTATTTTATTTTTATTTAAAGACTTCATTGCATAAATTTAGTGTACAAAGCTGGACTTAATGCTAAAAGCATACTCTGCCAGTCAAACCTTTAGGTCATGCAGAAAGATGGCAACGGTTGTTTACCAACCTTACCGGTTTAGAAACACTGTGTGTCTTCTGTTCTTCCATTCTCGTCATTTTTTTCACTAACCATGTAAGTAACAAACTTTGGTAGGAGTAACTGAGGAGATAGTTTACTTTCAGAGCCTGCAAATAGCTATCGACAGTAAAAATGAATAAATAAAAATGATAATAATTAGGAAAATGATCCTCTTTGAGTTAGTGAAAGTAGGTTTAGGTTCATAGGTTTATAAAAAAATGTTGGATAGATGAAGTAGTTAGGATTCATATTAAAAAAATTCATTGTACTTGTCACATAATGAAAAACTTTCAGCCTGGCACGAAACCTTCCAGTTTAAAGTTGCGCCAGAACTTTTTTTTGCAAACTAGTCCTTATAACCTACTGCCTAACATACCTTCCGCAATGTTTTGACAACAAAATGGCTGCCACAAATAATAGCTGTTCTATCAAGGCTACATAAGAGATGACACTAGTATCCGCAGCTGTTCGCTTTCAACCGTGGATATTCGCTTATATCCGCTCGCGTTCGCCTGACGTCGAGGTTTAAAATATTACATTAAACGTCACACTTCCATACTCAACGAAACACGATGCAAAAGCATACGATTCGAATGATTTTCCAGTAATAACGGAATAAATATGATCCGAATACCGGCAAATTTTATTTTAGATTAGATTTTGATTTCAGCCTGCGCAAAGCGAATTTTATGTAGAAAGTTTTATCCCCCATTCTGGGGTAAAACCATCTTAATTGGGTAAACCCTAGGTTCTATCCAGGATCTGAATCTAGCTAGGAAGAAATTGTTTTAAACTGCTTCATCAGGGTCTAGTTGTGTAAAGATAACCTACACAAATAGTGTTCAATTCCAGTTATACATATGTTAACTGGAATTTGTAAGTCAAATCTTACATGGTTCAACGGCAGCTGTAGAATATTTGATGGTAGGTTTTTTTTTTACACTCACCGCAAAAAACTGAGTAAGTATAGTTAGGTTAATGAACTTTCTGTAGCGTAAATCAGCTTCAAAAACTCGCCGAACAGGAGCATTACTTAACAAAAAACTACAGCGACCCTAATTCATACATCAGACCTCAGATTTGTGACACCACACTAGTTTACCCTTATTTTCTCACACGGAAACTAGACGGCACTAACTTAAAGTTGGTACATTGTTCTTAGCGAACGCCTTAGATCACAAAGTTGCCAACTTATACGTAGTTGAGTCTGCAAGTTATTCGAATATTTCCGATTCGATCTGGAACTCAATCGAACGTGGTATTGTTTCAGAGCGTGACAGTTTGCTGTCCCGGCTTATAAGTTTGAACAATTGTTTAAATAGAATACGTGTCAAATGTTCCATACATTTTAAGCCGGTGTGTTCAAATCTCCATCGCCATGCGATATGATGTGGCACAGTTTACCTTTTATATGGTTTATTGATATTAAGAATACTATGCTTTAAACACATAGAGGGCATTGTTTTAGTCTTTACGAACTGAACAGAACAAAGGTTTGACCTCGTGGTAAAATGGCTTTCCCTATATTTTCTTGTATATGTAAAGTTTTGGATTGGTTCGTCAATAATCACATAGCTATGCTATGTTTGATCTATTATCAAGGGTTAGGTTTTATTAACATTCATGGTGTTCAGTATCATAAAAACATAATGAATGATGCTAGGTATCTCGAATTTAGAGTATCATCATTTACGTTTCCCTTAATAGAGGTAGAATTTACTCTTGTTCCTATCCTGTAACGTCGAAATGAATTGATTTTGGTCGTATGTTATTTAACGTAATTACTGGTGGCGAGCGTGCCTCGAATCAGTAGTGTTCGCTTCCGCTGATTACGTATTAATATTCATTATCCGGTAATGGCCCGGGAGTGTCATCTGTCATTTATTGTAATCATTTAACTGTCAAAGGTCATTTAATCACGCTCATAGATAGGAGCAGTAAGGACATTTGTAAAGGTCTCAATACAGACTCTATTATCTGGGCTCAAATTCTCGCGGTAATCGAACTTTTTTCGTGGTAAAACAACTATGCAAATCAAAATACATAGAATTAATGACCTTGATAAAAGAGAAAATGCTTTTTCTCCGAAAAAGAAAATATAATTAGTGAACTAACTTCGCATAAGAACTGCACGAGAACAGACCTAAATTTATAATCCAGACATATTACTTTGCAATTCTCGCAATTGCAATTCTTAGTAAGAATATAGTACAATACAACTTGACTGTTTCTAGTTTTATCCTAGATGATAGGAAACAGATAGGTATGAAACCAACATAGTCACCACTCAGGCATACAAACAAAGTAGATATTGTCAACTAAGAAATGATTTGCTCCTAGACTGTCCATAATATTCGAAACCTGATTGACCTAATCAATCATCACTGTCCAGTTTTCATAAAGAACAACCAGCTACATCAAATACAACAGATTCTGAATTGTTTTATAATTGAACTCCGACCGACGAAGGTGCAATATCCAATCAAAGGAAACATATTTCCTGCTGTCATTTTCACCCTCTCACTGTACAAAGAATCAGTGCAATTAATTATAGAGGGCGCTAACAGACTGTACTACAGTCAGCGCAGTGATTTGAAATTGTTGTTTCAGTTTGAAAAAGAGACTGACGAGAGTAATTTATTAACAACTAGCATAAGCAGAGTTTGTAAGATAACTTTTTAGTTTTATACACGCGTTACCAACTTTTGAAATATAAAAATGTACGGAGTCCTGTTGTTCATTTATACCAAGACTAAATAGTACTCTTTCGTCTTTCTTTCTTGCACTGTTTTTGGATGGGTGTAATAAAAAGTATTATGTATTTATATAGTTAATTCGGTTATTTATTTATCACAAAATGTGGCTTTACCATCGACACGTTAAGAAGAAGAACGAAATGTCTAATTCCATAGTAAAAATAGCACTTATACCCCTCGTAAATTAAATGTGTTATTTGAAGGAAGTACTTATTGCAAGGAAAAAATATTGTTTTAGGATACAATGTCAATATACTATTGATTACTTTTGTTGTACGATATTTATGTTTGATTCTGTACGGTATTATTCTTACAGCATGTTCCACTAGCGTTATCTATCCACTAGGTACTTTATACGTACGGAAAGACGTTTCATATTTGAATTATTCGTTTTTAAAGCTTTGCTAAGTAGAATTTAATAAAATTATTTTGCTAAAAAGTAAGTGTTTTTGTTATTCTTTTGTCTACACAAATATTATTATCTATTCGTGTTTATTTAAAAAAATATTGTTAACAATACAAAAACAATTACAATTTAAAAATAAATAAAAAGTAAAGTAATTAAAAATATAAGCAAAATATTTTCATTAAATTCTACTTAATAATGGATTTAGATGTGGAAAACTGTAGGAAAGATGATGAATGGATTTCCGCAAAGCTTGATTCTATTGCTAATTTGATAATCGATGGTGAAACAGACAACAGACAGACACAGACAGAACAACAGGGGGGCAATTCACTAACGGCCACATCACCACTGTGTTCGACGTCGAGCTTGAATTTCAGACTAGCTTGACGGTTCTAAATGCGCTGCTCAATGTTGAAGTAAAAGAAAATCGTCAAACTATCTTATCGTTCTCGATGACAGCATTATCATTTGCTTAGTGAATCGACATACAGGACTTTAGACATTGTGGTTGCCATCAGTGCTGCAGTGCTGTGGTTTAAGCATCGATACGTCATAGCTACCATTAGCCCGGCGAATGGCACCACATTCCTCACGGAAACGGTGTCACAGCACACAACCTAACATGTCAAATGCACACAATAGCTAAATATATATTAATGATAAGCCAAGCGTGAGATCTGATAGCTAATGTACACCGACCTACGAGTTAATTTGATTAAATAGACACTATGCAATATTGGTGTAGATGACATTAAACCGTGATTGGACCACTGAACCGATTCTGATTCAATTTGATCCGAGATCTTGACTTTGATTATTGGGTCGAATTAGATCGAATATAGAATTTGCTACTAGATAGTAAATTGAGCATTGAACTCTAGTGCTTTTGAACCTCCGACATAGGACCCATTTAATGTTAATTAAAAAATATCATTTAAAATTTTTCATTAATGGTTTCAGAGAAGCAAATATTGTAATAAATATGATTTTAATTAAATCACAAAAACCGGCCAAGTGCAAGTCGAACCCACGCACTGAGGGCTATGTCTCGAAAATGCTTGAGTAAATACAGGATTTCCACATCGTAAATACATTGTGTCAAAACCCGTATTTGTCATGTTAATTGTTTCTTAATAAGCTCCAGTCTTATGTAATGAAACATGAGAAGGCATTTACAGGTTTCGACTGTAATGATTTCAAAAATATCGTTGGCTAACAGTTAGTAAAAATAGTAAAAATATCTGAAGATAATCTTGACATTGATTGATGTGCACAGGGTAGTAGTAATTTAAAGAAGGCAACAGCACACACTTAATTGGCATGTTTGTAACTTCAAAGATAGTAACAAATTCAATTGCAAATATTTGCTTGTTTTGAAAACTTATAACTGTCTGATGGCACGACTACTAGTAATAAAAACATAAATCTTTTTATTTCTTGTATTTATAACGCTTTTAGTCTCATTTATGCTTTTAGTATGTTAAATTTTATGTAGTAATTGCTTAGGGCCTTGCTCACGCACTCTACAATCTCTTTGTTGGATGGACTATATGTTTTTTATCTTTTATGTTTCTTGTTATATAGGTATACATGACATAAGTTCGTGTTAGTTACGCCACTTTATAACCCGAGAATGGGTAATCCGATATTTACTTTGCTGGAGTCATCTGCCCCAAGTAGGACATAGGGAAACGAAGTTCTCCGGGACCGCATGGTTTTAATAATAAAATACATAAAAGCTACCTTCAGATAGACAGATTCATACAACGTCTACAAAGTCGTTACATGTAAAACTTCCACTACCCACATTCCGCTATGACTACCCGACGATCCGTCACTCATGCTCATAATCCGCAACGTTGATTAAAATTTAATTAATTTCGACCTACCCCACTTTCGCTAAAAGCCCTTTTGGGCGCCTTATTGTGTTAGAGAGTGAGTTCCGCGTGCCGCACTCGATACAGCCTCTCGAAAATTAAAGAGATATAAAAATAACCCAATGATTTGCGGTTAAAATTCAAATAAAGAGTTTTGAGGAATTTTTAGAGAATGATGTGGTAAGAGGAAAAAAATACGTTCAACAGTAATAGCACAGAAACATGATTTAGAAAATAATTTACCTTGATGATGCCCATTTCGTGCAATTGTGTACTCAAGACTTGCTTGGTTACTGAAAATTTTGAAATATAATACTGATATGGCAAATTCGTTTGATTATCGAAAGACAAACATTTAGTACCTACCTGCCCAGGTATTTTAAAACGTTAATTATTCATTATTGCTTATATCATTTTCCTGAATCCCTGAAGTGGTTGCTTACTGACAATCTTTTGTTTTGCAGTAGCTAAAGTATCACAAATGTGTTGAGCGTCCATTTTTCATTTGATAAAACTTACTTAACTTACCAAATATACAGCTTATAATGAGTTTGTATTGCAGGAATAAAGATGCACGAGAGAAATAATTAGTTTTTTTTTGGCATAATCTCTTTATTTTTTATAACAGAATTTATTTTAAAACTTTCGTATTTTTTAAATATTTCTTACCTTCTCGGCTTTCTTCGCAGTTAATGTTTTCCAACCACATAATATACCAAGATAGTAAAAGCTTGAAGTTTTTCCCTCCGCCGTCTCAAGGCCGCGTCATCGTGACAGGTTCTAATCAATCTCGAACCGCCAGAGCCTGATTGATAACCGATTGGTGATGTTCGCATGACTAATGTATCGGGATTTGGAATTTTATGTGACATAACATGAATTATATCAATCCTGAGTGTCAGCTTGAATTTTCCGCTGAAGGTGCGAGCGAATATTTCTATTAAATTTTCAGAAAAATGGCCGAAAACAAAAGACATGTACATATCATAAAAGTATAAGGCTATCTAAATTAAGTATATTATTACCCAACCTGGATTATAAAATAAGATGAACTATGAAGTCTAAATGTGACGGACAAGAAAGAAAGAGTTTATTCAATTGTTTTATAAATGCAAATTTATCATTTCCATATTATGTAATGTGAAATTATTTCTCCTCACACTGCTTTAAAAACGAATAATGTTGTAATTCCTGTATCTATCTTCTAAAAATGACAATATCTTTGTAATAATAATTAGTGTAATGTGAAATTCTACTAGACTCTCTTCTACTTCTAGATCGTGTGTTTTCCTTTAAAATTTAATTTATGAAACGTTTTTGTTGTTGTTTCAGGCGCCACGAGTCTGCTTCTAATTTATTAAGGTACGTTTGTAATTAGTCAAACACCGAGATTCCAGACACAATAGCCACAGACAACTGTCACTATAGAAATCGACGTCTGTTTTGTGACAACCATACATTCAGTTTACAGATTCAATTTCGTATTGAGATTTATCATTTTTATCAAGGAGATCTATCAAACACTAGCGTTCCCCAACGACTGCGTGCGTTTTGGATTTGTTCCTTCTTCTCCCGTCGCAGCGTGATGTTTAACGCATACCCCGATAACAAACTCTTTAGCTACAAATTGAAAAAACTCTACCCCCTCCCATTTAATTATGAATCGAATCAATACTCAACAATTGAATAAATAATTCAGACACAACAACTGTCAATAGCTCGACAAAGTTCCAACACAGTCGAGTGGCGGGCGACTTGGACCCTTGTCACAGTGACGCTGCCTCGCGGCTCTTGACAGGGTTCCCATAAAGTTCAGAGATACAGAAACCCCACGGAATGTTTTGTTCGAATTTGTGAAAAAAAAATCGAAACTCAACTTGGCATGAGTATGCTATGAGCTAAGAAGAAAAAGTATTACAGCTAAGTTGAGTAAACAATTTACAAAATTGTAGTCCACAAACTTAAATCTTGAATGTTTTGCTGCAGTTATTTCTAATTATTTAATAACACTCTTGCTAATATTTAGCCTGTCTCTCAGTATGTGGTGTAAATTGTCCACCCATCTTGTACAGCTTTTTGGTCGAAGAGGAGTTACTGAACAACGTTTCCACTCTAGTTTAACCCTTACATTATGTATTAGTTGTATCAAAAGAGAGATCTGGGCAAAAACTTGCCTCTCTGTGTAGAATTACTTATGAAAATAGGACCTTTTAGGCCATGTTAGCTTTGCACTTAAAACTTCGACGGATTTTGGGCATCCCCGAATTTGTATGCTTAGGACAACTTACTGTCATTGATAAAGTATTTACGTATTTACATAATGTAAAAGTTATTTGATATACTAAACTGTATGCTAACTCTCTTTGTCGTCTTTTTAGTGTAGCAGCTAGCTCGCTAGTTGCTACCAAAGAGGTCCCGGGTTCGAATCATGTGTCGGGCCGAAAGGAGACATTTTTTTCTTGTATGGAGGATGGGCCCACTCATAAATTGTGACGTCTAGTAATGATACATATATTAAATTGTTCCTTATAATGTCCTAAAAACATTAACAATATTAGTTTTTCGTTATCTAACGGGAATATTTGAAAATTCATCATAACTTAAATCCACACACGTACCAGTTGACGCACATTTTCAGTCGTTTCTGAAAATCACAGTCCGTTGAAATCTCACTGCACAGTTACACAATAATGGTTTAGTGGAATGGGGGCCGTACTTGATGCTTTTTGCTTCAATTTTTCGTTAAAAATCCGGAGAAAACAAACACTCAATTCAAAACAAACGGAAGGTGACGGAAATCCAAACGTCAAACGGAAAGTGTGACAAATGACACTCCAGATATTCCTGTCAATGTCAGTGATAACTGTCAGAGTTGCTATCCGTTCCACGGCTTTACTAGATGACCATTTTATGCAAAAATCTTAATAAAGCAATTAAAATATTTTATAAGGAGATTCCAATTGTTTAACATAAATAAAAGTAGAAAAAACTTGATCTAAACAAAATCACGTACTTGAAATAATTGATATTGTTTTTATATTGACCAGCCCGTCGTTCCTTTACACGTATTTGTAAAGAAGGAATGGCGTGATGAAAAAAAGTCAACACAACGCATATTTTATTTCGATTTTATTATTCCAGTTTCATTTAAACGTTATCTTTCGTCTAATTGTCTAAAAAAATAAGTCATTAATTTAGGGTGCAATGTCATTATTAGACGCTATAAGTTGCTACTGGGCCCAGAAAAAAATGTCTCCTTTGTTTCTGAGTTTTTCTGTCTTGAATACTCGAAAACAGCTCGGAGTCAGGAAGTAGGTGGAACACCCCTGTGCCTCGGAAAGCACGTTAAGCCGTTGGTCCTGTGCCTGATCTCTAACCAGTCGTTTGCCATCTCACCGAATAATGACTGTGGAAGAACAGAGGGTGCCCTTGTGTATTGCGCAAACACTTGAGCACTACACACAAAGACGCGTGCCAATGGCCAATCCCAGTTGAGATTGACCGCCGTGGTCGGATTCGACCAAGTGGACGTTATGTTAACTCTTTTTGCCGATTTTAAAAAAAATTGGTTATCATCTTGTTTAAATACTTTTTTCCCACCCACAAAAGACTCTTGTCTTTTGATTTTCATCATGTTTTGAGATGTAAAAAATAATCAGCTTACAGTATTTATTATGTTTGCTTACAAGCTGTTTTCGTTATTCTCATTCTTGTTTTTTCTGAATGTATTCTTAGAATCAGTTGCCATTCAGATTAAATTCTATTACTTATTAGTGGTGCTCCACGTTAAATGAAAATTTCTTTGAAATAGTACGTTACAGTGAAGCCTTAAAAGCTCTTAAATCTTGTTTTCCTATTAACTAAATAAAATACAAAATTGATATGAATGCTGATTAATTTTGATATGTTATTTTTTAATATCAATAATAGATAAGAATTTTTTGTCATTACCAAAACATTATTATTATTTATTTTCAGTAAACGGTCTACTTCTTCAACGAAATTATAATAAAGTTTACGAAGTAACCATTACATGAATCGCAGGCTAAAAACATAGTTTTGAATTTGGTTTACGTGTACCCTCTTTACTATGGCTACTATTTTAAATCATATCCGGTATCGGGAGCCGGATTTTGACCCTTATCTTAAAAGCCTTTTCAAAATGCGATCCTTTATTATTAGTAGGATAGCAAGCGTAACCCGAGACGCCGTCAAATCGGTGGCCTAAGATACGTATGATGTAATAGATCCGTTCGATAATGTAAAGAAAAACAGAGTTTCGGTTTTTGACTCTTTTAGTATTAAGAAAATAAATCCTTTTGCGTTTTTAATGTAGAGGTACGAGTACTCCCACAATATTTGCTAGCATGACTTTTTTAACGCGTAAGGAAGGCATATTCATGTATTTGCAACGTTATTAACAACAAATATTACAACAATTAAATAGTCTACTTTATTTGTTGCACTGACCATAGTTACTTATATTTTTGCTTATGTCTGGTTGAAAGTATCACATGGGTTATCATTTGTGAACATTTTGGATGTGCAGTAAAGTTGCTAAAAGTCTGGTTATAAGGAAAGGTTTAAGAAATTACCTCTCTACGCCAGGGTAATATTTGTAAGGGTGTGCCATGGCTTTGTAAACTTTCCGAAGCCTCGGTTATGTTGGGTAGAAATATGGGTGGACACTTGGACTAGTTCTTATTACCATTTTCTTACTTGGTTTAAACTATAGATAACTAACGTATCTAGTTTTTATTCGTTGACATATTAATTTCAGAAATCGCTCTATTTCTTATTATGCCTTGTGATTGATTTGATGGTAGCTATCTTATCAAGTATATTATTATTATGTTTCAAACACCAGGTAATCATAATATGACTATGTGATTTAAACACAATTAACAATTAATTTAAAACAATGCTAATATATAACGTTAGTAGAGTAGTATCTTGTTTCAGTTTTTATGAACAATCTGAATCGCCAAAAGTAGAAGAATAAAATATACTTAAGTCCGCTTAGCTAAAGTTTTTAATTAAACCTTTTATCCGGTTCTTAAACTTTTCCAGTAGAAACTATGTAGGACCTAATTACAAGGGCTCACCTAACGCCGAAAGTTGTGATCCCTTCACACGGCCTCGTTATGTAGGTGGATGTTCGTCTCCTAAGTGTTCATCTTCTCGTCGAGATAATATTGGTGTGTTAAACTGGCTGCCAAAAATAGGGCTTAATTTACTTATAAACTACTTCAAGAATTAAATTGTGCTAGAGGTGGTAATAATGCTTAAATGATTTTCTGTCACGTCAGTAAATTTATGCAAAAGTTATAAAGACATATGCAAACGAAACTAAATCATCTTTGTTAATGCTTAAAATACATTTGCGTTTTCTATGTAGACTTAAGTCTATAAAATTGTAAATCGAATGTCTTCATTATCATTTAAGAAGATGGCACTAACAGTTACATAATTATTTTAACATGTTTTTCCAAAACATAGATTGTTTTAAAGAACTTGTTTTTATTCAGCTAAACGAGAAAATGATTCATAAGAAACGTCTTGAATTGCAAACGTAGTAAAAATATTTTTTTATATAGTTACCTTTTATTACTTCTATGTCAATTACACTTTATATTGTTTTTTTTCAAAAACATGAGAAATACACTCTCTTAAATTTTTGAAAAAAAAAACATTCAAGAATTTCAATGCAGGTTTCTTAACTTCATTTGCCACGTAACAATTTTACATACCATAGTACCTATACACATACTACCTACCTACATTACAATACAACAACCTCCCAACATAGTCTTAAATACACAGACGAGGTTTCCAGCATGTAGCATAGCTCAGCAATTCACCACGGGAGAATACCGCAAAGTTCCCAGAAACACTTGTATCAAATTGCTGAGGGTTAAAATTTTATATAAAGTGAAGTTGTAACATTATGTTATGAATTAAAGTTAACCAAGTGTGAAGGCGCTTCGGCGTAGATTGAACGATTGCTTTCATCGTAAGTTTAAATTGAGTTTGATGTTAACCAACATTTTCATTTTAAAGGGTACGTGATCGCTGTAGTAATGTGTGTTGTCGCCGTTTCGTACGGATATTACGTTCGTTATTCAATGTGTTTGAAAAATAATAAAAACTTGCTAAGAAAATAAATTGAGTATCTGCGCAGTAGGTAGATATTTAAAAATTAAATAAAACTACCACAGTTATTTCGTATATCGTGTCACTAATTTTATCTTGATTTTTTGTCCAATTGAGTATGTAGGTAAGTGTTTTATACCGCTTTTCTTCAGTTATTTGATCAGGATATGTTTTTATTTCTATTGTTCTTTTACAAATGACACATTATTAGCCAATTACTAATGTTATTATTAATAGTTATTTTTTAATGACCAAACTAAAATATATTTTTTTATACAATAGAACATTACCCATACAACTGTTGGGCGGCGCCCAACATCGTCGTAGGGCGGCAACAATACATTGTGTTACTAGTGTAAAGGACGGCAGGGAGATACTTGAAAGGGGATGTCATTGACCTTGTAAGATAGATATATCATTGTTATTTGGAATAGGTCGAGCTAGTTATAGATGAAGAAGTAAGTAAGGATGAGAAATGTGGCTTTTTTAATTCACGCAGTAGATTTTCTATAAAGATTTGATATTACTATTAAAATTTTAATATTAGTTCTTAGTTATAGGTATACAGAAATAAATAAAAGGTTACACTAAGCAAAAAAATACCATTTTTTTTAAATATGACATGATTTGTACCAAAAGATAACTTGGTTTATGGTTTGAACGCACCGAAAAAACGGGAAACAAAATCATAAAGTAGCTTTTGACCTTTATCGACACTAACGAACAGCTTGCAATTTTTATTTTGTCACATTAATTTAGATGATACACTTACAAAATACATGTAACATACATAGTAGTACCTCAAATTACAGACGTGGCACATAGCCAGAACTTATTGGCGGTGCGCCAACCATCGATCGTTGTTCAAACAGGTCAACGCTTGTCCTTCGATCCGACTCAGCAATGGATTACTACTCGAGGAGTGGTCGTCTGGCAAGGAAATTGGTTTCTTGAACTTTGCTCTACTATAGTTAGGCCAGTTGTAAGTTACATTCGAAATTGCAACATTTGGTTCAAGCCCAGTCATTGTTTTTCAGGTTTGCCATTTTTCTACTTTAAAAAAAAATAGGGAACATTAGGTGCCCTGCATCTTCGGAGCAATAAGACCCAAAAAATGAGATAAGAGCTCAAACGATCAGGAATATTGTAATTTACCAACCTTTACTTTCTCGTCAGAGCCATTTTTTGTCAATTTTTTGCACTAAACTAAAAAACCGTCAAAAAAAATTTTCTATTTTTTTGGTTTTGTCCCAATTGTACCTATACGTTTCAAACTAAGGAATTTTCTTCCTTGTGCTACGAATAGCAAACGATTTTGTCGGGGGCATCTCCCATAAACAATTGAATACATATAAACAACCATGACATAGCTACAAATTTTCGTGTTCATCACATAAACATTTGCTCCTTGCGGGATTCGAACTCACGGCCACCGGCATAGTAGTTAGAAGCGCTAACCACTATACCAAACGCGTCGTCTAATAATATGATATTGTGAATTGCAAAATCATTAACGCATATCCTACTACTATTATAAAGGCGAAAGTTTGTAAGTATGGATGTATGGATGTATGGATGTATGGATGTTTGTTACTCTTTCACGTAAAAACTACTGAATGGATTTGAATGAAACTTTACCACAATATAGCTTATATATCAGAATAACATATAGGCTACAATTTTTGAGGTTTCTAATGTGAGGTCGTAAAAAAACACATTTTTTGCGCTACTAGACGGGACGAACCTGAAGTCCACGCGAACGAAGTCGCGGGCAAAAGCTAGTAAGTTAATATTTCAATACATACTAACTTTGTAGACGGTTATCATTTCGTTCTTCACAAAACATTTAATTCAATTTGTTTTCTAAAAAACGAAACAGTGTTTTGCCCAAACAATAATTTAATAATACATAACCGCAATGTAAGTGATACCAGTAATAAAATATTTACTCATCTGCTTACTCAAATAGTTGATTCATATACGAGTATAAACGTCTTACACAGAGAAGTTCATAACTAAGTTACAGCTTCTTTTTATTGTGATCGATTATATTTTTTAAGCGGAGGATATCTAGAGTTGCCTCATGGTCTCTACTATCGATTTTCATACAATATTATTTTTTACGTAAAGAACTACTTACAAAAAAAAAACTGTTTAATCATTTTGAAAATTGTAACAATGCAACTATTCATAAAGCCTAGTTTTTGTATCAAGCAAATCTACTACGTCTTCTTATTTTACGCAAAGACGCAGACAATTCAGAAGCTCTATAAAACCGACTACAAGACACTTGTAAGTTATTAAATGCCGAACTTGCTCCATTGAAAACCACTAAAATGTTTTCAAGTTATCAAAATGTTGCAGAAGATGTTCGACGCAACCGCGTAACTAATTACGTACTATGTTTTAGGTATTAATTAAGTTTTGCGATGAAAATGTATTTGGTGTTGTTACAAGTTGTGTTTTTTTTTTTAATCTATTTACTTATCTATGTAATGATCATTGGCAAATACGGCATTAACAGCTTAAATACACAAATTTGAAAAGGTGAAACTCTCTACTCGCATCAGTGTTTCCGATGGATTATTATAACCCTAACATTTTCAAAGTCAGAGTGAACCGGCTTATTCTGGGTGAACTCGCTCCATTGTCCATTCTGTGGCTATGCCACGTTTTGTCTAGTCAAGAGCGAACCTATTTCAAAAATAAATAAATATTGAGCATAAATGTTCAGAAAGTAGTTAAGAAGTTAGAATTTATTTCATGGAGCAGTTTCATTCATCTAAACTTGTTTAAAGTGTATGTCAGGCTATCAGTAGGATATTTTTGATATTTCCTATCTCTTTATTTTATAAATTAGCACATAGAGCAGTTTGTTTCACCTGGAATAATCTAAAGTGTATGTCAGACGATTAGTAGGATATATTTTATATTTCTTGACTCTTGCCCTGCACAAAAACTGGACTCATAACATTAACTGTCTCATTTTTATTTTTGAGCTCTATAAAGACTGTTACTCGGCATACTATTAAAGAAAACTTGGC
Source organism: Pyrausta aurata (assembly GCA_963584085.1). Classification (NCBI taxonomy): domain Eukaryota; kingdom Metazoa; phylum Arthropoda; class Insecta; order Lepidoptera; family Crambidae; genus Pyrausta; species Pyrausta aurata. The sequence goes on from OY757275.1 coordinate 157,292, forward strand.
GTAGAGCCTGTATACAGGCTATTCAAGTCGCAGGAGCCTGTGAAAAGTCAATATTGTGGCAGTAAATACTCTAGACTGGAGTACACATGGAAGATTTTTGCAAGCGTGTCTTTCGCGTTTTAGGATTTCTGATCTATTTGTTTGTATATTACACATCTTGCTAGATCAATCTTGTAAAAACAATTTGAAAACAGAAGCACTATAATTAGACTGCAATTTAATAATATAATAAAGTTTACAAGGTTAAGTAAGATGACACAGATTTATTTGGCCTGTACAAAATACCAATCTCGTTTCTGATTAATGCCAGAGGTTTGAAATAACACTGCAACTTTTTGCAGCGATATAAATCTCGTCTGACAGTCTTTCAATTGTATTGAAACTTAATTTCTTTGGTATCGTTGCTAAAAAGTGTTTCGATACATATTTTTTGTTATTATTTATGACACTATCGTTGCGTAACCGCCCAAAATACATCCCCGTATGTTTACACAACCTAAAGAGCACTTTCATATTGCGTGGAGCACGCAACACTCCATCCTTATACTTCGGTTTACGACTACTTTTATACAGGCTGGCTCTGTCACAGCTTTGAGTGCTTGGTGTTGTTCTTTATGTGCTTACGTAGACAATTGGTGGGCATCAAGCTTTTAGAACCTTGAAAATGTTTCCAGTACTGCGAGCCAGGTACATACTACAATCATGTTTAAAGTTTACGATTGCTAAATTGACGTCTACTTAGTCTTCCCAAAGGGAAATAAATGAGCAAAGATAGGGATACTTGTTCTTTAAACAGCTTTTTCACTTGTGCTTTTTGTACACGCAGTAGGTCGTGAGTCAAAGGAATAATATGTAAAATCAAAGAAGACATCTATATCAATTGTTACTTCGTGACACGGTTACTACAAAAACCAATAGTCTATATAAATAATAGTAATAATAGTCTGTATGATAGTCCATAGCTTGGCCCATCGCCGCAAGGTTGGCAGGTTGACAGTTTTTTATAGGCTTTACTTCGGAGAGTGTGCGAAGGAGCTCCATGAGCTTATCCCACCAGCCCCCTTCTTCCATCGTTCTTCAAGGCGTACCGCGGGATACCATCCTTACCTTGTCGATATCCCGCTGTTCAGAACTAAGCGCTTCTCATCAACATTTATAATGCGCACGGCAAAAGAGTGGAACTCGCTGCCCGCGTCGGTGTTTCCTAGTGACTTTAATCCGAATCTATTCAAAGTCAGAGTGAACACTTGGCTTGGTCTGGAGTCAAGAGCAAACCCATACTTAATGTAAAAAAAAACCAAGGCAATTAATTATATCTTGCGTCCAAAATATTATTCGTGTGGAAAATCACTTAATATCTCCTCATCTTTCACACTTGTGCACTATAAAATGACCGCGCAGTCGGTTAGTCGTTGTGACTGGCCACCGAAGTCGAAATTGGCTAGGGGTACTATTATCTATACCTATAAAATGCTTTGTCCTGAACGACTGACTTATTGATTGACTGACTGACTGACTGACTGACTGACTGACTGACTGATGGATCAACGCACAGCCTAAACCGCTGATCGTAGAAACCTGAAACTGGGAGGTTGTGTTCTTTGTATGACGTAGGGATCCGATAAGAAAGGATTTTTCGAAATTCTACCCCTAAGGGGGTCAAAAAGGGGTGCAAAGTTTGTATGGAACAACGTGATCCCTTGGTCCAATCTACTTCAAATTTTGCATACACATTCTTTTACAGAATTGACGGAAGATTTATTTTATATTTTATTGCAATTAATCTCCTAAGGGGGTGAAAAAGGGTGACAAAGTTATTCTGGGGGTGATTTTCTTCGAAGTTGATATCAAAACTCTTTAGTGCTAATGATAAAAATATTTTGTATATCATTTTTGACAATCATTTGACATGTCTGAGACACAATGTTTTGACACATCTTTGTTATTGATGTTGCTCACAGATTAGTAAATGTTGCTCTTGAGAAAATGCTCGAGAAGAGATTTTATTCCTTAAAACGTAATAACGTAAACGTAAATAATATTGTTTTGTGTTTAAACAGGGTAGGTATCAAGCGGTCTGTGTACAGTGTAGATTGCAGGTCGTATGTTCATATTGTCGGTGGACATTCAACGCTGTTTCTGTGGTCGAATCTTTTTTTTTTGCAAACTTTTCGTGGTTCTATGTTTAGCAGTGGACGGCTTTTGGGTATTGATGATGATGGGGTAGATCCCTACATAGAATTAACCCTTTGAATTCACGATTTGAATTCAAGAAAGTAGAGTATTCGCTATGACTATAAACAAAGCTCAAGTTCAAACTCTTAAGGTAGCGGGAGAAGACTTGAAGGAATTTGCTTCTCCTGGAAAGCCAAAGGAAAGCCTGTATGTGGCGTGATGCTGTGTAAGCGCACGGAGTATAGCCTGGTTTTTTCATTAGCTCTCGAAAGAAATATACGATTGACGATAGGCGTAGTAAGTTTTCCATTTCGTTGTAAAATAAAAAGATATTATCCCCGTGTAAGTTTGACCAGGTTAAAAACCGGGCTGCGTGTTGTGTGTTTATGAAATATAACAGTTATCTTTACGCATTATAACGTATATATTTAAAAACTGGATGTTTTTGTTTGTTTGTTTGAACGCGCTAATAACAGGAACTATTGGTCCGGTTATAAAATATGTTAGCTACATTGTTAGACAGCTAATTTATGAGGGAAGGCTATAGAAGTAGTTTAATGCGTTTAGGCTTATAAATATTTTCGCTACGATCTATCTATGGGAACCAAACGGAGTAAAACTATTACGCGCGTACGAAGTCGCTGGCGGGCCGCTAGTCTATTATTATAAAATGCTTTGTCCTGAATGATTCACTGACTGACGGATCAACGCACAGCCTAAACCGCTGGTCGTAGAGACTTGAAACTTGGAGGCTGTGTTCTTTGTATAACGTAGGGATCCGATAAGAAAGGATTTTTCGAAATTTTACCCCTAAGGGGGTGAAAAAGGGGAGCAAAGTTTGTATGGGACAACGTGATTCCTTGGTCCGATCTACTTCAAATTTTGCATAAACATTCTTTAAAAATAATAACGAAAAATGTGTATCAAATTTTATTTAAATTCATCTTGTAACGGGGTTAAAAAGGGGTAGAAAGTTATTTTGGGGATGATTTGCTGCAAAACTGATATCAATACTCTTTAGTGCATAAGATTAAAATATATTTTTTAATTTTTGACAATCATTTGACATATCTGAGACACAATGTTTTGACACATCTTTGTTATTGATTTTGCTCTCGAAAAGAGATTTTATTCCTTAAAATAGTAAAGAATATTTTTATGTGTTCAAACAGGGTAGGTATCAAGCGGTATGTGTCCAGTGTAGATTGCAGATCGTTTGTTCATATTGTCGGTGGACATTCTACGCTGCTCCCGTGGTCGAAGGGTGTCCAATCTGCAACTTTTCTGCAAACTTTTAGCAGTGGACGACTTTTGGGTGTTGATGATGATGATGGCGTAGATCTTTACATAGATTTGTCCCTTTGAATTTACGATTTGAATTCAAGAAAGTCGAGTATTCGCTATAACCATAAACAAAGCTCAAGTTCAAACTCTTAAAAGGTAGCGGGAGAAGACTTGAGGGAATTCGCTTCTCCCACAGCCTGTATGTGGCATGATGCTGTGTAAGCGCAGAGAGTAGCCTGGTCTTATTAGTACCCGAAAGAAATATACGATTAACGAAAGGGCGTAGGGAGTATTTCTATTTCGTTGTAAAATAAAAAGATAATATCCCCGTGTAAGTTTGACCATTAAAGACCGGGCTGCGTGTTGAGTGTACATAAAATATAAGAAATAAATAAATATGCGCCAGACAACACACCAATCGTCTGGTAAACGTGGTAAGGAATTATCTTCCTTGTGTTACGAAGTACCAGACAACGATTATGACGGGTGCGTCTCCCATAAATACTTAAATACATATAACATCCATGATAGATGTAATATGAAACCAAAAATTGCGCACGGGCGGGATTCGAACCAGCATCTTTCTGGCTATCCGGGCCAACTGCTCTTCCAATTGAGCTACCGTGCTGTTGAATTTATTCTGTAAAAAATAACTACTTGGCCCGCTGTTGCATAAACAGACGGGTAGATGGCGTTAACGTCACGCAATGACGTATCAATGAGACCAAGAATTTCGCGCGGTCGGACCGACAGCACGGTAGCTCAATAGGAAGAGCAGTTGGCCCGGTTAGCCAGAAAGATGCTGGTTCGAATCCCGCCCGTGCGCAATTTTTGGTTTCATATTTCATCTTTTAAGAATAAAATATGACACTGTGAGTGTTAAAAATATTGTAAAAACCATTAACATCCATGATTTAGGAACAAATGTCCGTGCTCATCACACAAACATTTGCCCCTTGCGGAATTCGAACCCTCGACGGCCAGCGTAATAGTCAGGAGCGCTAACTAATACACAAAACGCGTCGTCGAATATAACATTTATCTGTACGCATTTCTATGTATATATTTTAAAACTGGATTTTTTTGTTTTTTTGTTTAAAGGCGCTAATCACAGGAACTATTGGTAAGGGTATAGAATATGATAGATAGCTTATTTATCAGGGAAGGCTAAAGAAGTAGTTTAATGCGTATAGGTATAGGCTTATAATTTTTCGCTACGATCTATGGGAACGGAGTTAAACTAAAACGCGCGTACGAAGTCGCGGGCGGGCCGCTAGTCTATTATTATAAAATGCTTTGTCCTGAATGATTCACTGACTGATGGATCAACGCACAGCCTAAACCGCTGATCGTAGAGACCTGAAACTTGGAGGGTGTGTTCTTTGTATGACGAAGGGATCCGATAAGAACGGATTTTCTGAAATTTCACCCCTAAGGGGTTGAAAAAGGGGTGCAAAGTTTGTATGGGAAAATGAGATTCCTTGGTCTGATCTACTTCAAATTTTGCATAAACATTCTTTAAAAATATTAACGAAAATTGTGTATCAAATTTTACTAAAATTTATCTTGTAACGGGGTTAAAAAGGGGTAGAAAGTTATTTTGGGGATGATTGGCTTCATAGTTAATAAAAATACTCTTAAGTGCCTAAGCCTAACATAATTTTTATATCATTTTTGACAATCATTTGACATATCTGAGACACAATGTTCTGACACATGTTTGTTATTAATTTTGCTCTTGAGAAGAGATTTTATTCCTTAAAATAGTAAAGAATGTTTGTTTTGTGTTGAAACAGGGTAGGTATCTAGCGGTCTGTGTCCAGTGTAGTATGCAGATCGTTTGTTCATATTGTTGGTGGACAATCAACGCTGTTCCTGCGGTCGATGGGTATCCGACCTGAAACTTTTCTGCAAATTTTTCGTGGGGGCCTATGTTAAACAGTGGACGGCCTTAGGTGTTGATGATGATGATGATGGGGTAGATCCCTACATATAATTTTCCCTTTGAATTCAAACAAAGCTCAAGTTCAAACGTTCTTAAGGTAGCGGGAGAAGACTTGAGGGAATTTGCTGCTGCCTGTGTAAGCGCACAGAGTAGCCTGGTCTTTTTAGCACCCGAAAGAAATATACGATTGAAGAAAGGCGTAAAGTATTTCCATTACGTTGTAAATAAAAAGATAATATCCCCGTGTAAGTTTGACCAGATTAATGACCGGGCTACATGTTGAGTCTACACAAAGTATAACATTTGTCTATAATTTAAAAACTGATGTGTTTGTTTGGTTGAAGGCGCTAATCACATGAACTATTGGTCCGGTTATAAAATAGATACATTGTTAAATAGTAAATTTATCGGGGTAGGCTATTTAATTAGTTTAATGCTTAGAGGCTTATAAATATTTTTGCTACGATCTATGGGAACGGAGTAAAACTAAAACGTGCGTACGAAGTCGCTGGCGGGCCGCTAGTCTATACCTATAAAATGCTTTGTCCTGAACGACTGACTTATTGATTGATTGACTAACTGACTGACTGACTGACTGATGGATCAACGCACAGCCTAAACCGCTGATCGTAGAGACCTGAAACTGGGAGAGCGTGTTCTTTGTATGACGAAGGGATCCGATAAGAAAGGATTTTCAGAAATTCTACCCCTAAGGGGGTCAAAAAGGGGTGCAAAGTTTGTATGAGACAACCAGATTCCTTGGTCCAATCTACTTCAAAATTTGCATACACATTCTTTTACAGAATTGACGGAAGACTTATTTTGTATTTTATTGAAATTCATCTCCTTAGGGGGTAAAAAGGGGTACAAAGTTATTCTGGGGGTGATTTGCTTCGAATTTGATATCAATACTCTTTAGTGCTTATCATAAAAATATTTTTATATCATTTTTGACAATTATTTGACATGTCTGCGACACAATGTTTTGACACATGTTTGTTATTGATGCTGCTCTCGGAAAATGCTCGAGGAGAGATTGTATTCCGTAGAAAAGTAAATAATATTTTTTTGTATTTAAACAGGGTAAGTATCAAGCCGTCTGTGTCCAGTGTTAATTGCAGATCGTTTGTTCATATTGTCGGTGGACATTCTACGCTGCTTCTGTGGTCGAAGGGTGTCTAATCTGGAACTTTTCTGAAAACTTTTCGATAGGCCCTATGTTTAGGAGTGGACGGCTTTTGGGTGTTGGTGATGTTAGGTAGCGGGAGAAGACTTGATGGAATTGCTTCTCTCACAGCCTGTACATATGTAGCATAATGCTATGTAAGCGCACAGAGTAGCCTGGTCTGTTTATTAGCACCCGAAAGAATTACACGAATGACGATAGGCGTAGTAAGTATTTCCATTTCATTGTAAAATAAAAAGATTTTATCCCCGTGTAAGTTTGACCAGATTAAAGACCGCTTCGTGTTGTGTTGTGTGTACATTAAATAAATCATTTATCTATATGCATTTCTACATATATATTTAAAAACTGGATGTTTTTGTTTGTTTGTTTGAACGCGCTAATCACAGGAACTATTGGTCCGGTTATCAAATATGTTAGATACATTGTTAGATGGCTAATTTATCGGGGAAGGCTATAGAAGTAGTTTAATGCTTATAGGCTTTTAAATATTTTTGCTACGATCTATGGGAACGGAGTAAAACTATTACCGCGTACGAAGTCGCTGGCGGGCCGCTAGTTATATTCAAAAATCTTCCGGTAAAGTTAAAAATAACTTAGCTGGCATCACCTTTGCGATGCTTTTTTCGGCAAGCACGAATAATCTTGAATGGAAAAGAATTTCAAATAGCTCCCGGATTTATTTCATACGTTTATGATAGTACGTGATGCGCCATTTTGGGTGTTATGTGGACTGTTAAGCCGGATAGAGTGGATGAGATTTTTTTATTACCCTGAAAGTGCAGCGGCGTGTAAATGTTTCATGATTTGCACTAAAACTTGCGATTCGCCGTTATTTTGGTTTTTTAGATGTTTACTTTATTTTATTGAAGAAGTTTTTGAAACCACTTTAGAATTCTTAGTTAGGAATTCATTCATAAATTTCAATAACATTCTTTATTAATTCTTAATTGGGGTTATTTTGCCCGAGTAAATAACACCTTCGGTTTGATTATTGCAGTTTTAGAAGAGATTTCGAAGTTTTCTGTTACCTATTTATTTTTACCTATTTTAAAAGGTTAACGATGCATATTTTTGTAATTGGTTTAGTAGCCAATATTGATATACAAATCCTACCTCTTTTTAATATTCCTTTATGTAAGTAGGCTGAACAAATGTGCCTTTAACGTTAAGATTTGAAATATTTTCTAATATATGCTATCAAGAGATATATTTCCTCTACAAACTGAGAAAACATAGAAAATGCTTTCCATCAAGAAAAGTCAAGCTGATCTTTCAATTAACACCAAACACCACGAGTCCAATATTCCCTGAAACTCAACTCTATAACCTGTCCACTTCACTTAAGGCTGATTCATTTCCCGCGGGAGCGTCTGCGTCCATTGTTATCGGTAACACACTTTAAAGTTGGGAACAATCCCGGCAAACGGAAGAATACAACACCCAATCTATCTGATACAGCCACAAGCTCATACTCTCTTGAAGGAAAAGAGCAGCCAGCTCAGTTTTGCAATTTGTAACGATATGCTTCTTTGGATGTTAGGTACATATATTGTGAGCAAGATGAAGAAGCTACGATGCAATCGAATGTATTGCGACAGCGACATTTAATTTAAGTCCTCATGTAAGTAGCTAAATGTAAGTCTTAATGAAAATAAATGTCTTTAAACCTAAACCTAAGATGTAACTGTTTTATTTTATTTGAAAATCACATGCAACTACAAACTTAGTTCACTACTTTTCAGTTATACAAACATAGCTTAAATCATCGTCATTTTCAGCCCTTATTCTCTATTTATAAGGACTTGTCTCCGTATAATTGCGTCAGTGAGCTCTAGTTAATTTACTTTTGATTTGTGTTAAGGTCAGTCGTTTAAAATTATTTTACCTATAAAATGAATTTATTTGAAAACCCAGCAATGATTCTCACAGAATTTCTGACCGAAAATATATTTAGATAGGAACACTTAAAATCTCCATTTGTTTTGACTAGCTCTTATAGCAACTCGCTTTCGTTTGTTCACGTTTAATTTCTCATGATCTGCCACTTCTTGACCTTATTATATTTATCTTTAAACTTCAAAATACTAGACGATTCCCAAATGTTACTTTAAATGTTCTAGCCGATTTCGTTGAGCTGTGTACGCTCCAGTTTTATGATTTTCTTTATTGCGCCAGTAAACAATTGCGCTTTATCGGATGCCTGTTCTGTACGAGTGTAGACCACGACAGATCTAGATTAACACTGAAAACATCTTAAGCAGTTGCAATACAGGCGATTTTTCAGCAAAAAACGTGTAGTATGATGTGCTGTGGCAGTAGGTATGTTATTTCAATTTCAACTTTTTACGACGTCTGTATTGCAAACGGCTAGATCGCTTTGCTTTTGTTTTTTTTTATAAGAACAAAGAGTGTGCTAGTATAGACTTGGTATTGTTTATAGATCTACACTAATCTACATCTACATCTACACTAATATTATAAAGAGGAAAGATTTGTACTTTTTTTGTATGTTTGTAATGAATAGGCTCAAAAAGTACTGGGCCGATTTAAAAAATTCTTTCACCAATAGCATGCTACATTCTTCCAATTTGACATAGGTTACATTTCATTTCGAAAAAAATTAGGGATCCTTGGTAAAATTTGAACAATGTAACTGAAGGTGTAGAAAAATGAGTCATAAAATGTCTTTCGTCGAATGCGCTGCCGAAACTATTGGTGATAGAACAAAATAATGTACAACAATATTGAAGAACATCATAATGTCTACAAAAAACTCCGCGGTAGCATATGTCCAACTATTGTAGTTATGTCACTACAACAACTTTTTTCATTTTATACATAAATGAAAATGCTAACCAAATTCAAACCATGCTATTTATGTGTTTATATTAATCCTTATCCAAATAAATTATTTTATAGTCAAGACCATTTAACCACCTATAAAATAGTTTTTAAATGATTTAAATTGGACTTTCCATTCAAAAGATATATCGAATTAAAAAAAGGTTTTCCTCTCTGACGCTACAACTCCAGAACGCAAGGACCGATTTCCACGGTTTTGCATTCGTTGGAAAGGTCTCGGGCTCCGTGAGGTTTATAGCAAAGAAAATTTCCATAAAACGGGGCCGGGTCGGGACGGGGCTGGAGGCGAAACGAAGTTCGCTGGGACCGCTAGAAAGAATAAAGAAATGGACCTTTGCAATTTAATACTAGTGTTTTTGAACAGATATTAACGTTAATCTTCATTATGACCGAAACGACATAAATAGCTTTTTATATTGATCATTTATAAATGAAGGGAGATTTGAGATACTTGTTAAATGAGGATTTATAAATAAGTAATGCTACTTATTACAGAACTTAGCACTTCGATCTTTGATCCACACTTTTGTTATACTAGCTTCACATTTCTTAAGGTAGGTATTGAAAAACTTTTGCGGAGTACATCAAAAATCCCTATATTTTCTATATATCATTACCTTCCTAGATTTGTTATTAACTAGTTTCTTCTATTTAATTAATTCGTCACCGATGACCTACAAAATGTTATTAATTACTCAACTTCCTGTAATTAAGACATTGCAAGTTAGCTATCGCGTCCTACTTATAAACCTTTTAAACAATTTTAAACTCGCAACTTCAGATTCCGGTTCCTTCGAAACTTTTATTTACTTCTTCTTTGAACCCGTATTCTGTGAGATAATGTACAGAATTTCAACCGTAGTCGTCTTGTTCTTTCGAATTATCTTAATAATGTGAGAGATAGAGACGACAAGAATTGAAAATTAGGGTATCATCTTACCCAGTAGAACTCTGTTCACTTAATAATTGCACTTCGCTGTTCTTTTATCTCGAGTTCATTGTGTTTAGTTAACTTTAAGAATCGGGTGAAAGACACTTATTTCAATTTGCTTTCTTTTAAAAGCTTTTTACGGGAAGTCTTTCCTCTCGAATTTCGGGTCACTTGTAAAGAGGAAACTGATAAAAGCTATTAATTGTAGAAACATAACTGATAATCTTTTTTTTTCAAGCAAAAAGTGTTTCATTCTTTTCTGGTATACAATAGCTATTTCTTACTTCTTTTGAATTCATAGTTGTATCTTAAATCAATGAGTAAGGTTTTTCACGTTCCGGGACAGTGAACGCCTACAGGCGTAAAAACAATCAAACATCTATTGTGTCTGGAACAGTGTCCCGGAACGTGTTAACACGTCTTCATGATTTATTCCTTCTTCTTTATATCATGATTTTGTTAATTGTGTAGTAAATACAAAAAATAATATTATTAGCAAAAATATGTATTTATTATTACGATCCAGACAAAAACCCACAATATATTGATGTCTAACTGACCTACTAAAATTTGTTTAAGGGTTAAACTTTAAATTTTCGTCTCTAGGGGCTGTATTACTGTTTTTTTTTAATTAAATCTGATCTAAAGCTAAGAAACAATTTTATTCAATCTTAATACAGACTCAGGAATGCGTTTGAACCCCAATGCAATATCTCTACAATATAATTTGGTTTACTGCAGACAGCCTCTGTGCTGTGGTTTGCATTTTATACGGTGATAAATTAATTTTGTGGCACAAGTCTGTAACAATGGAGCTGAGAGTTATTCGAGTAATCTGTGGCGCCAGACAAGGTGACTTAGCGACCACAGTGCAGAATTATTACGCTCTAACTCTATTACTTTCAATAAATGGTATTTAGCTATCTTAGAATCAGTGGATTGGAAGTTTGACATTTTGTGATTTTATGTCGCTGTTGGTGTGTAAATTGTGTTGTAACACACAACGTTGTAACGCCGTCATAAGTGACGGCGTCACTTATGACGGCGTTACAACGTTGTGATTATTAAGATAAATAAATATTATAAATTCATTTACTTACTAATTGTATACTGAGATTGAACTTAATTGAAATAATAAATTGAGAAAATTACTTAAGTACAAAACTATTAAATATGCTCGTACGAGTATGTCGTGATAAAAAAGTAAATAAAGTTAATTTTATGTAATCTGTAAATATTAATGATTTAAAGGTGTAGACAACCTCACATTCATACCATGAATTCCATAATTTATTTATTTAAAAACTGTATTTCACAAATATTCTTGAGTGTGCTTATTATCCTAGATTGTCCTACCCTCTCATGATAAAAAGATGTGACGTTGGAGTTAAAACGAGAAGAATACAGGGCTATCTAATTTAAAGTTTAATGACCAAGCAAAAATCTCATTTTCCAGCTGGTTTAAGTTTCCCGGCACTTTACATGTCACGACAGGGACATTCTTGCTAATACTGTTCAGAAGCCAAATCAGACTTCATCTGTGCTTGATTAATAGGTCAATTATGGAATATTCAACGAATGGCTAATAATATTATTTAGTATTTAGGATCTTATGTTTTAGGGTTCATATTTTCTATTGAGTATAATTTTCTGGAGAAAACAATAGAAAGCATTCTTATTTAAGCATTATACACTAACTTTTAATATTTTTTTTTTTATTTTTTTTTTATTTATTTATTAAAGAAACATACAGCTTTTATATTACTGTTGAATAGATTCTTAATGTTGATAGTACATTAGCCAAAGCAGTTTCCAATGATGGTATTTTACATAGCAAAGATTTAGTACAAAAGTTTTATTACATATTATAGGGAATGTCCTGTGTTTTATTATTTTTGAAAGAATTAAAAAATATATACGTTTGGAACTTTATTATACGACCAAGTAATAAACAACATTGTAAACACCGATTGTGTCGCTCATGCATAACGCACAAGCTATACGAGTATTAGCGGCCTTGGAGTCTCGCCAGCAATTGTTTGTAGGTAACCATTAATTTTACAATATTAATCAATTTTCAGATAAAATAGTCGTTTTAAATTTTACTTCAGGAACTACTACAGTCACATCATGCGTTGAAGTGTCATCAAGATGGCTGTTTTACGTAATGTCACAGCCTGATTTTGGTATTCTTTAGCGGTTTCTCTACATTCTGTATATATCAACAAATTGTACCGTCTACGATACATTAAATCTCAAAAAACTATTTTTTAAACTTGAACCTTTGATTGCTTACTAAAGATTACATACTCTTTATAAATATAACTCAGTTATATTGTACCCATTTAAATTATATAACACAAACTTTGAGCATACTTCTTTTACACACTCCAATAACAAATAATCGAATTCACAGTTCTAAATTAACTTTTCCTGTCTTGTTTCTTCGATGAGCTTCGAAGCTCTCCCTCATATACAATATTGTGCCGAAACGAAGCCTCCCAGAGCTTTCAGAGTAACCCTTTGAACAGGCTCGTCTACATACAAATGGAAACTTTTCCTGTTCTCCTCGCGATGGGCTGAGCTTTGCATACGTATCGCCAGGTGACGCCCTGTATAAGATATAGGGTGAATGGGAATTCGTGCGGAACCTTGCAAGAAACAAATCCAATACAAAAACTTTATCAATGTAAGCTATCTAAGTTCATATGTCGAAATCCAACAAAATATTTTATCATTTTTTAATATTATTAGGGTTGTTATTTGGATTGTAAAATCGTTGGTTGTTGTAAAAACTTCTCACGTATATTGTGAAGTAGTTAGGAATTATTAAAATAAGGATCTTTCATTAAATCAATCAATGCCAATCCTACAATATTTATAAACATACCAACTAGGCAACGTGTTACAATATTTTTGTTACTTTCCATAGTTTTCCATAAATCTCGATAAGGTTATGTTTATGGGTCCGAAGCAAAGGTTTCGCATTACCTCAAAACAGGATATCCCTCTGAAACATAACGTAAAAGGCTCCTGAAACCCGGATGTAACGAGATTGTTAAAGTTACGGGAGAGCTCCGATGCATTTTAATGGTTGGAAAAACTTCCGGCTATGGGAAAAGACGGTAACTTCTATGTTAAGGGTTATAGCCCCTAGAGGCGATACATCCGATTTTACGTTTCTTTTTAAATTTTAACGGAAAACTTTTATTTTCTCGAATTTAACAGTGTATCGTATCAAAATACCATCTTTACTTGCCTTATAGTAAGAAGTCATGGGCTTAATAAGACCTAACCAAAAATAAATAAAATCAGTTTAATCTCATTATTGTGAACTCTTTTTTTTTCAAATTATTTTATGTTTGCAAGGGCGTATTTTATATAGATATTATCTAACTTAACATGCCATACAATAAAGGATAGCCTACTTATTTAAAGACACACATCCCCATGCTACTATTTTATAGCCGAATAAAACACAACCAATTTCCCCCGAAACTAAACCCATGGAATGCTCGGGGAATAAGTTAGTGTTGCTTATTCGATAAACGAGAACATATCGATGTTTCAGACATGGCTATTTCACTTTTTTAGTCTCTACACTATACATATTTCCACTCAAACGATGCTTTTTAAGATTCGTTTTTAATATTCGATGTTAATTTCATTAATCTGTACTTCAAATAGCTACTATGGATTAGAAATTTAAACAGCATTCTGGTGAAATAAATTACATGATAATGATCTCAAAGTAAGTAGCTGAAGCACTTGTATTATAGCTATGTTACATTTAAAATACCTTCTCTAATGTCTAATTGTGATACTCAAAAAAATCATCTATACTATAATATTTAAGCTGAAGAGTTTGTTTGTTTGTTTGTTTGTTTGTTTGTTTGAACGCGCTAATCTCCGAAACTGCTGGTTCGAATTGAATAATTCTTTTTGTGTTGGATAGTCCAGTTATCGAGGAAGGCTATAGGCTATATAACATCACGCTTCGACTAATAGGAGCAAAGATATAGTGGTAAATGTGTAAAAAACGGGAGAAAGAAGTCACTATTCCACGCGGACGAAGTCGCGGGCAAAAGCTAGTCGATAATAAAAACAACCAATAATGTGACATCTCTAAATGTAGGGGTTCAACACCTAATTTTATAGGTCATTTGTCGAAAGAATGGGACCGAGTATATGGGGTATGTAAAATTTAATAGAACAAGCTCCAAGTTTGTATGGGGGCTGCGAATTTGACGATAAAATAGAAATCCCTTTTGTTGCAAGAATTGCTAGTTTGGTTTTGGGTTCGAAATTGGATGTTTGGAAGCTAGATTTAAATAACTGTTATTAGTATACATCATAAAATTGGCTATTTTCATGCAAGAAAGTTTAATTAAATTTGTCCCTTTACATGTCTTGTTACCTTTGCATGGTCTTCGATCCGTTCAGTTCAGAACATTAATTGCTAATTTTAGTTTAAACCAATACCAAATTGCTTTAAGGTACGCGATTTTGATGTCAAAAAATTATATTTGTGAGGTAAAAACCCAAGATGCTGTCTTGTGAGTCTTAAAATGTGTCACCTATTTTTTTAACTAATCAAAGAAAGTCAAAGGTTTTTTTTTTCTAGATTAAATAAATACAAACATGGTACAAAATATCAAGTTCCGGTAATCTTGAAAAGTCAAGCCATGACTACTCTAGTGATAATATCCGAGATATTATGTATAATGTTGCATGCTCTAGCTTTTGTGAGTTTTTCTGGATTAGTTCTACTGAGTTCATGCAAAATTTAAACAATTCACAGCTTCTAAAATAGGTCTTCCTAGTGAACTAGACATTGCACACTGGTCAACTTAAAATGACAAGTTGTTAAATGATACATAAATTATCAAATTCTTAAATCGAATGTCACTGAATAAAATAGAAAAGTTCCTAATTAACTGAATTTTCACCGTATTGAGCCATAAGTAATAAAAATATAAGAGCTATAATAAAGCATGTAGGTAAATTGTATCTACAGCCTAGTTCCTGCAAATATTGGACCTAGAATCCAAGTCAAATATATTCTAGACTCAAGGCTACGCTGGTCATCAAATAACTAGAGCTGAGTCTAGTGGCGAGAAAATATCGGAAAATCATAAAATGAAGGCCACTGGGACGCAGATCTGAGCTCTATGTTTTTATAAGTCTGAATCAGCATATAACGTACGGAAGAGGCACTGTGCATAACGTTGATGTTGGACCTAGATCAGGTGGTACATAAGTGTGCTTAGGTCATAAAAATAATACTATGATGTATGTATTAGGATGGTACCTGAATTAAATAACTTAATTTTGGTTTTGACAGCTTCAAGATAGAACAGCAGTACACTTAACATTAGATACATTAACTTATTTTATTCAAAAAAATCATTTATTTATAAATTGGGCGTAGTTTTTGCTGCTCATCACAGTCACATTTAATTTACGATTTAATTCCAAACGACTGTTGCAATGTTGGTTAAAGTTATCGTGACCGACTGAAAATAAGCAGTGACCTGAAAACCGTAAAACCATTTATGATCCAGTTTTAAGTTAACCGAACTATTTCTGAAATGGTGCAACTTGGCTATTTGCCAACAGTGCGCTTCGTAAATGGGAAATTATTTGAATGAGTTCGGTCATTTATCTTTCAGGGTTTTGTTTTTAAATAAATACGAGTTTTCAAAGTTTCCTGTTCTTTACGGAATAGGAAGCAATTGCATTTTCTAACTAGGAAACGGCTGTAACTGTACTTGTCTATTAAATAGTATTAAAGAAGCGTTCCGTTTCTTAGTAAAAAAAAACAAATTACGTTAGAGCAGTTTTCACTGACAAGATAGGTTTTGTTTTTGTAACTTTATGAAAAAACCTTTTCGGCTATTTTGATGACCATAAAAATTCGATTAAATTTTCAGGTATAAGGTTTAATCCAGTTAATTACTTTACAAGTACAAAAACTAATATTCAATTCATTTATTTCGACCAAAAATATGTCAAAATATGTCGAAAACATTATTACATATTTTATTACATATTGTTGTCAACAATATGTAATAAAATATGTAATAATGTTTTTGACGTCATAAACACTTGTACCTTAATTCAAAAGAGTTTACACCTCATGTTGTATGGTTTCTGATCTTGTGAAATTGATTTTACTTATGTTTTATATTGTTTTTTTTTAAGTAATAGAATTCTGTTTTCTTATTTCTCGCTTACCTAACTAGTATAATCAGGAATGATGAACGAGGATTGTAATATTACAACATGAACTTACTTTGTAGAGTTGAGCAATATAAATGGTGTAAACATTTTATGCACGTTTTAAGGTTGCGTTGAAACAAGTAAGCTGCACTTATTGTTATATTCAATAGAGCTTTTATCTTTGAATACATTTTGTTATGAAGTAAGTATATCAAAAAACTTTTGTATTCATAAATGTGTTATATGTATAAGAAAGAAAAACAAAAACAGAAGGAACAATACAATAATTTAGATCACAAATTCAAAATAGTAACCGGTTCAATGTTTTTTTTTATTATTCTTCAACCACTCTACCACTAATTGTAGTAATAACATACATCACCTATTACAAACACATTAATTTACTGCTTCAAATGTAATTGAGGTAAGCAATTATTTATGGCATGATTTTCATATAGAAACCATTACGCAGTTAACAACACACATTATGTATACACACATTATCTACAATCATTATCTGGTGTCTAACGAACATGCTTTTAATTAAGATCGAATAATTACTGCTTAACCGGTCACGGCTCCAACGAACGCCGGGAGTCGCGTAATTTTTATACCGGCGTTCGGTCAAGGACCATCGCGACTGCCGAGAGTCGCGCCGACCCCGTACTTTAATTTCTTACTACCATCCGATACGTAATATTTTTGTATGGCAATGTTTGGTTTATAGACAACATAGATGTATTTGTCAGTAGTGACAACAAACAGAAACAAAATAATTGCCATCTTGGAGTGACATTTACAGCTTGAAAAGTTGTCAAATTTTGGCGTGTTCCATTATCTGAATTTATTATTGTTTTTTCTATTACACTGTTAACAAGTGCTCTTTTGCATGATACATTCGTCTTTTTATGACATTTTGAAGAAAGTAGCAGTTTAATACATAATAGAATAACTCCCAGCTGAGTTCGAAGAAAAAAAATAGACTAAGAAAATTTAACTTTAAAGAAAGTATATTTTTATTTGAAGTTACAATTTAATTTGCACACCAATCAAAACAAAAAGTATTCATATTTATATTGCTTTTTACAGAATGTAGCTAAGCAATCTACTTAAGTTTTTGTAACATTTTTTGTCAAGTGGGTCGCGTTATCTCTTGTTTACGTTAACGGCGGCCATTGTCGAGGCACTTGACACATGAGATGTCACGGATCAGTCGCATCCGCAACCGGTTAATACAAGTATGAAATACATAATCTCAACCCATAGCGTACCGGGCCGATGGGATCAAAAGATTAATTTTCAACCTACTTGGTAAACCGATTTCGGATTTATACCTCTCCGCCTTTATCAGTTCTTTGAAAATTCACGAAACAATATTTTTTTAGGACCGGGACTTTTGTCATAATATCTTACACCTTGCGTCGTCGTAATGACACACTATTTTGTGTCGTGTGTGCAAGCGATTTTCGTTGCAAAGTGGTTAGACGCTAGAGATCTCGGTCGTACTAACAGTTTTTGCGTGTCGGTTCAACATCCAAATCACTAATTACAAATTTTAATGAATGAAGACATCATGGATGTAAAACTACGTCGCTTACTGTTGTGGTAAAATGTCTTTCTTATTTTATTATTCGGCTTGTTTAGAAAACTATAGGTCGTAGCAAGCTCTGATAAATATAAATGTATTATTATAAGTCGACAAACCCTTTCGTGGCCACAACTCAATAATTCTGTAATGTGTATCCTGCCGTTCGTACTGGCAATTTACGTCTTTATCTGCTTGTAGACTGATGGCCGTAAATACAGTGATAACCCCAGTTTATCGATGTAGCATTTTTGTGTCTTTCACGTGTTTTTGTGTGATGTCAGAATATTGGATACGAGTAATATGAAAAAACAAATGGCATGGGAAACTATGACCTTTTAGTCGCACAAATAAGAGCTACGAATGTCTTTGGAGTTACTTTGTCGTATTTATTCTTAAGTCACTTGACTTGTATTATATTTTACTTAGGTTGTGCAGTTAGAAAATCTGTAAAACATTTTGTCAATATTTTGTTAAAAGGTCTTATTCTTCTTCTTCCTTCGCTATTCCCATAATCTGGGGTCGGGTGAGGAGACTCACATACTGCGCCAGGATATTCTATCCTGGGTTGTCTTCTCTGGCATTTGGGCTTCCTCGAGGAACATATTTTGTTAAAAAGTAATAAATATTATGATGCACTTACACTGCCTCAAAAATTTTATATTAGCTCATGTAGTAGCGAAGTTACATAACACTGGCTCCAAGAAAAATCCATACTTTTATCATATTTAGTAGTCAATACCACAAAGAACCCCAAACTGACCGTAGCATAATTTATTCAGATCCAGTCTTCGTGTTACACGAGTCTCATACAATTCTAGACCTTATTGCGTTAAAATTAAGAATAATATCTGACTAAAGTGTGTCTGAGCTCTTGGTGTTTTATTTTCGCGTTTACACTCCAGGAGATGTTACATTATTTAAAAAGTTTTTACGATTTGTTTTAATTACTTTTGCCAGCGTAGTAAAAAATTTGTTTTACGCCTTTTTTCATTCCAGTATAACGTTTTTTTTTTCAATTTAATTCATACATTCGTAACTAGTAATTAAAACACCTAGCGAGCTTTAACTTAATAATACGCGTCATTTATGAAAACACATTATTAAAAAATTTTTGGTAAAAGGTACCTGAGAAATAGTCCCATCTATTTATTAACGGACAACAGCACGTCAAGGTAAACACTGCGGTATCTTATGCAGTTGTAATTAGGACTAGTTTGCAACAAAAGTGGGTGACCTGATGTGCTGTTTTCACTGTACCTTTATGCCGATTCCCCTTTTATGTGCATGGAATAAACAAGTGACAAGTTCCAAAGCACTTTCCGACTTAACTCCAACTCTTGACAGACTTGGTATTTTCGAATGTAGTCGTCCTTGTCTGTCATACCTATCAACCAGCGAGAGCAAGCATGTCACATCCATGCGAGCACAGTGTTACAGATTTGGTACGTTCTCGGAATAAATCAACTCGTTCGTTTGTGAGTCTTCGTCAGCAGAAATCGACCTATGTCCACTCGGTCGGCACGTCAACCAATGTTGACACTGTTGGATCTATCGCTCGTTTTATGTCAGGTGAACGACAGTTTCTGGTTAAGGTATGGTTTATGAAGTTTTGATATAGAGTTTTGAAGAAAAAAAGGCTCAAGTTTACAGAAATACTTACACTTTTTTTTCTTTCGATAAAATGTTTTTTGATTAAATGCTATGTTGTTAGCTTCTTATTTGTTTTTATGGCTTAGTTAGTAGTAGTCTACTTTATGCTTTTAACTGCCTCGGTGGCGCAGCGGTTAGAGGGTCGCATTTTAAAGCGACCGGAGCTTGGAAGTTGGTGTTTCACCCCCGTGCCTCGGAAAGCACGTAAAGTCGTCGTCGTACGTCCTGCGCCTGATCTCTCTCCGGTCGTGTCAGATTGCTGTCCCATCGGGCTATGAGAGTGAAAGGAATAGAGAGTGCACCTGTGTTTGCGCACACACTTGTGCACTATAATATGTCCCGCGCAGTCGGTTAGTCATTGTGACTGGCCACCGTAGTCGAAATCGGCTAAGGGGACTATTTCTTTATGCTTTGAAAAAGTAAACATCGAAAACAGGACATAAAATACTTATGGCTACTGTGCCTTGTGGCGTGCCAATTGCTTTTCGAATGAGTACATGAGCCTTTGATGTCGTCCGTTATTTCACTGAAAACGTTCTTTTGACAATCGCACGACCGAAGCTAAATGACAGTGCACAAACACTACGACGCGCTCGAATAAAAATTGCCACATTTTTTTGCCACAATTTCCCATTTTTTTCCACTGACCAGCGAAAAGTTTCGCTGACGTCGATCGCGTTAACTTGACCGTTTGACGATAGCGCGTTTTTTGTCGCTTTACGATGCGAACGTGTTGCCACAGTGCAGTGTTAAGGATTATTTTTTGTATACTTTATTGCACAACTAACATTTGAACAAAAAGCATTCTCTACTACTCATACATGGTTTCAGAAGATTAATGCTACATTCATGTTAAAAACTTGTTTTAAACGCCGCAGATGCCGCGATGAGAGGTCAACCTTATTTTTGTGAGAAATAAATTCATAAAAATTTTAACCCCAATATTGATAGTAAAGCTATAAAATAATTGTAAAGTTGCATTTTCCTATCACGATCTTGATTTTTAAGCGATTTGCCTGAAATTTATCTATCTATTTAGATATTGCGTATTAAAGAAATAACTTAGCGCCAAAAGGCATGATGTTGAATTTTTGAGGCTTTTCTACACTGTAACAGAATGTTTCTGCCTACAGCACAACGTTTTATTACTTGTACGTTTAACATTAGTCCGAGGATAATAATAACATCAGTTTACATAAAAATGCAAAAGATTCTTTTTCATTTATAACTTTAATAATCGTAATTGAAATTCTTTTGGAATGTATTGACACCAATTCAAAAAAAAATTCAAAATTCAAAATCTTTATTTCAATTTAGGTCATGAAATGACACTTATGAACGTCAAAATATACAGTGAAAAAAATAAAAATAAATGTGCCCTGAAAGGGCCGAAACATGTCTCCTTATCTTACAATAACATACATAGCTCGTATCCCAAAGTAAATGCACTCATGCTATGGAAATATGAAGCAACGGTGGTACCACAACACCCAGACCCGAGACTATTTACCCAGATAATTATGATTTCTACATTGACCCGGGGCCTCAGAGCGGCCTCAGATGTGGCCTCTGAGGTTATTAATAAATATAGATTTTGTGACCTACCATGAGTAATAAGTGGTTCACAAAACTTATATTTCAGTTATTTTTTTTCTACCAGTTTTTCGTATAATCGCCCTTCGCAGTAATGAGTTAATGACTACGCAAACAGACCAATTAGGAACAATACCCACGTGTTTGATTAAGTGCTTTGATTTATGTCCGTTCCAGGCTTTGTACACGTTGCCTAACACCGACATTAATTAGAGTAAACTCCTGTATGTATAATATAATAATTGTTGAAGCCATATATTGCCGCCCTCGGTTTATTTTAATTTTAGTTAGAAATTCTTCTTTGTTCGAATTTCTTTGATTATCTATGATTTTTCTTTTTTATTTGCCTTTTGCACATGTCTATATTGTCTAATTTTTGGAGCCCAATAAATGGCGTGAAGTTATTTTTACTACAATCTTTTACTTAAAATTCACCAATCGTCGTGATACCAACAATAATATACTGCCATTTAATAAGCGTTCCGCTGGTGTTGGGTAGCAGCAACATCAGTATTGGCATGAGGCTGAATATGCTGTATATCAGGAAAAGCTTTTATTATGTAGGTATTAATAAATAAATGTAAATATACGCCAGACAACACACCAATTGTCTGGTTTCGTGGTAAGGAATTTTCGTCCTTGTGTTACGAAGTACCAGACAACGATTATGACAGGAACGTCTTATACTGTCCCATAAATACTTAAATACATATAATATCCATGACTAAGGTACAAATGTTCGTGCTCATCACACAAACATTGGCCCCTTGCGGGATTCGAAACCGTGCCGGCGTAATAGTCAGGAGCGCTAACCACTACACCAAACGCGTCGTCAAATTAATAGACGGGAAACCCATGCTTCTTAAACTGCAATGTGGAAGGCAAGAGAGAAACCACAACACTATCTTCTCTTATTTTATGGAAAAAAAGTCTACCAAGAAGAGGGCCTAAAATATATAGCCCTTAAATTTGATTAAGATGATTACACTATACGCTATCATTTATATTATTATTCAGTGTATATTAACATTGCAGCTTTAAAATACAGTCGTTATATCCTAGATTCCACGAAGAATTTGCATGGAGTTCTATTTCTGATTTTTATAGGCGTTTGACCTAATGCGAGCCGCGAAAGGCGTTAAAGCGATCGAAGTAAAATAATGTTGTGATGCAGTAGTCGAAGCTTATTGAACACAGGTGTACCAGATTCTCAAAACGAGACTTAAAACCCATTAAACTACTATTACTAGCATATGGATGTGCCACCACAAACAAATTTCGTGCCTCATGAATTGACACCACTTGTCATCAACTCATAAAAAGGGTTTATATTCGAAACTAGCGGTCCCAGCGAGCTTCGTTTCGCCCCCAGCCCCGTCCCGCCCCAACCCCGTTTTATTCGAGGTTTCATTGTTTTTAAGATGTATTCTGCTATTCGGGACGGAAACAAATCCAACAAATCAAAAACCATGGCAATCGGTCCAGCCGTTCTCGAGTTATAAGTGTTGTAACAAACACGACTTTCTTTTATATATATAGATATTTCAAGGAATACCTACGTCACAATCTTGTCGTCGTATTTGAAACACATTTTATATGCATAGCTACTCTAAACGTATAATATCAACTCACTGTTAAAACTTACCTCTCTATGTCATGAAAGCAGGCATAGAGGCGATGATGCTGGCTGCGTTGCCATGTATAGAATAGTTTTTTTTTATGTAATTTAGTTCAATGTCATCGTTGTGTGCTAAGAATACCACTGTCTTAAGTAATTATAATTTAATTGGCTATTTTCCTTCTTTTTCAGGTAAAGACGAATACATTTCTCTTATTGCTGGCAAGCGAATACTGAGGTATTTGGTTTTTGAATATAAAGCAACATTGCGCTAGTATAAAATAAAAAAGCTATATATTTTTTAAAATACATGACCTCAAACAACCAGGCATGTTTGCTTTTAGATTTTATATTAATATTTGCTATAATATGTAACCATTTTTTTTAAATTTGATGTCGTAGAGCTGTTGTAACCATCAAATTAAGTACGGGTTCCGATAGAAAAAAAAACTAATTTCCACACCAAAATAAGTAGAATGAGACTAATATTTTTTTGATAAAATGTTTCAATATTTCAAATGTTAGCATTAGATTTGCCGTAGAATTTGACGAATTAATATTTAAGGTTTAAGATATTTATATTCTCATAAAGAATTACAGGAATTTGCTTACAATGAGAACATAAAATTTCATTTAAACAATATTTCGGAGAGCTTTAAAAGTAAGGGTACATGAAAAATAGTCAACTGGCGCTAGGCGTAGATGGCACACACTGAAAACAAAGAAGCGATCACGGATGTAGATTCTAACTACGCTCACGGTATACTAGAAGTGTCTCTAACTGTAGTTTGTTAAGTGATTTTAAATTTTTATCGATTGTAGTTTTTGTATTAGACTTTGTTTATTTATTCATTCTATATTTTATATTTGTAAATTTTATTCTTTTATTTAAAGCTAGTTAACCATTCAAACCCCAAGAACCCGACTTTGTTTACGTTGAAAATGTGGCCGACTGTTGCTAACACGGCAGTCTAAATAAAGGCAATAAATAACCTTTTGCACTGTTATTTTAACCCTGTGTACGAAGGAAACAAAACCACTTTGCCGGTTTGATTATACTACAACATCGAAAAGAGCAGTATTGAATAGAAGCATTCAGAAGACGTACAATGCGCCCTGTTTCGTAGTTTTAAATTAAAATGTCGACTGAATGTGCCTTCTTTTGCGTATCTTTTCAATGAGCTTACGAAACAACCTTCCGAAGCGTAGCAATATCTATAGAACCTACTGCAATTGTGGATTGTGGAAGTTGGCAAAATATTTTTTAAGGCCGTGATCTGTATTCCAGAGCTCACAACACACTGTTTTAAATTATACTTGTAAAAACCGGCCAAGCGCAAGTCGGTGCCTCAGACTCCAAAAAGAAATGGTTTGTCAAAATGGAGTCTTTTCAAGAGTTTATTTAAAACTTAAAAAAAATATGTGTAACAATTATATTAATGTCAAACTGGTCGTCATAATTTTTTTGACACCTTACAATTTGATAAATTATTATATAAATAATCACGATGATGTTTGGTACCAACGAAATTTTAGTTTTTTCTTAAAAAATAAGCTGGGTTACAAATAGTAAAATAATCACATTTTGATCGATTATAAATATTCACAAAGCAAGATTGACTCTTTTCTGTACCCTGATTACCTCATATTTTCTCTTTTATTTTTCATGGAAATGGCTCACGATCGTATTAGTTTAGTAACTTCAAATAAATAGAGCAACAAAAAACTTTATATAAAAATCTCCACAAACTCTAATCAAAATGTTATGCATTCACTATTCGGCGTATTCAGATATTCCAATATTCAAATATTTCAGGCAAATATTTTATAGCGGTTCAGAAAAAAATACTTGAATATACATTTGAACGATTCCTCTAGCTAGTACAAATAAACATGTAGATGTGTTTTTATTGTATTCTGTTCAATTCAATTGTTACATCATACAAAGAAAAAATACGCTAAAAAAAGCGTAATTTTAAAAGGTCTAGTTTTGATATTTATTTCTATGTGACATGCAATTGCATAAAAAAGTATTCGTTATATCTTTGCTATCTGCAAAAAAAGAAGTATTATTTTTATATAATGTACTGAAGAAATCTTAGACCCCTTACACACTGCGACTTTTGGCATCGATACTAACGCGCGACAGCATCGCGACTCACGCAATGAACAGATTTAATTTGGCATCGATGCAGTCGCACGTTAGTATCGTTGCAGTCGACAATATTCAGTACATAATTTGTCAATTTCCATTTTCTGCATTGATACTAACGCTCGTAAGCATCGTGTCTGCATCGTTGCTAAAAGTAGTGCAGTGTGTAAAGGGTCTTAGGGCTAGCTAAGGGTATAATTACAATTATGATAATATGATTATAATGATCCTTCAGTAAATATTAAGTTTGACTAAAATTATGTAGAATAATTATTGCAGAGTTCAACATTTTAACTAGTTTTTATACTTGTAACTTCAAACAAGCCACGCTTTCTTAAATATTTGATTGAGCGCTTCAAATCCAAAAAAAAATTTTTAAACATAATAAATCTAGTTGATTTTTGTTTTTTGTAGTGTTTTGTCACTATACAAACTTAATAATATAAATTGCACTTGTAAAAAGCAACCGTGACTCTGTGACAGACGAGGAATCAAACCTGTGTGTCTGTGTCTTACGCTATCCGGGCGTATGCCTATACCACTCGGCCACCGTCCATTATTCTGTAAAAACAAAAATCAACTAAAAATGGCTTCCTTTATCTTTCTCGATTTGTTAAAATATTTGTAAAAATATTTTTGTACAAAAGTCTTACTTAAACACCAACAAAGAACTTCTCGAGGAAACATTAAACACCTTAGAACAACTACACGCTTGCTACGAACTGCTACAGCTCGTAGCAATGTAAGTAGCGACTACGGCGTAGCGCGTAGCACCTCGTTCTATAAATATCTTCACCCGCATACAAGTTTAGTTGCTACGAATAATGTAGTTTAGTTTGTTTGAGGGAAGATTCGTTTAAGTACTACAACTAAGTAATATAACTTAAATTGTTGTTAGTTTATTGTCATAATATATTGTATTTCATATTATTATTGTTTGGATGGGTGACCATTCCGTTTATCACGTGCATCTCCGTGCTTCGGAAGGCATGTTAAGCAGTTGGTCCCTGCTAATATCGGTTGATTTTAGTCGTTTAGCCTAGTCAGAGGCCCTATGGTTGGCTTGACAAAATCTGACAATAAGGTTGGTCACTTGCATTGCAGACACCCCTTTGCCAATCCGCACTGAGCCCGCGTGGTGGAGTATGGCATACTACCTCATACTTGAGGTATAGGCCTTTTCCCAGCAGTGGGATGCTTACATGCTAACTTAACTTAATATTGTATGCCTGTTTATTTTAGTTACATCAGCAGTGGCAATTGTAAAAAAAACTTTTTGCCATAGTTTTTTTTTACTTTTTTTTTACAAATCCCAGTTAATTTGAGTAATACTGATATTCCTTTCAACTTAAACTTCAAACAGACAGTAAGACTTTAATAAAACAGGAAGAATGACTCTTTCGTAAGTCTGAGCAAAACACTTTATTTCCAAAACCGCTGTGACCTTTAAAGATATACCCTATAACATTCACGTCTCAGATTTATGATGTATACCAGCAATATATTTTTGGCAAGATTTATTCAAAACGCTTCAGGGAAAATAAAATGAAAAACAAGGAATATTCTGATGGAAACTATGAACGACATCAATGTCAGACAGTCTTAATTTAAAGTAATAATTCAACATCATGAAACTCAATTGAATGATTACAGTTGTTTTTTGTTTTTTTGATGCATTACATGAGTATCTGGGTGGATTTCCCAACAGCAAAAACTGCGTGGCATCGATGAAATCAGTACTAAAAAACATAGTAATCATGTTCAATCATTTTTTTTCAGTTAGTTGAAATGGTAGCCTTTGTGAAGCACTAAGTATTTTATTATTTGGATGAACAGGTTTTCCAGAAAAAAATTTGAAACCTCGAAATCTTTCATTGCCATGTTTGTCCACACGACACCTTGATGCATATTATACTTTACTGATAAAAATCTATTGGTTGTTTATATTTAAACCTATTTTTATTAAATACGTGAATAGTTAAAGCATTGTTACGGAATAGATTTATTCAAATATATTAATAAGACAACGAATTGTCAATAAAAAAACATCTGTCCCAGAACGACCTTTCATCTCCGTGTCCTAAACAAGTTAGTGAATACTGTTTTATCTAACGACTCGTGCCCCGCCCCCTACCCGCTGAACGTTGCTTAGCAGTGCTGCCTAAGTGCTCGACGTGGAAGGACGCCCGCACGTGCCTGCGTTTTCGCGCCATAAATTTAAGTATTCCATTTTCACGTTACTGGACATTTTTTCTTTCATCGCCGTGCATAGGTATAACTTCTATTTGGATAAGTTTTGCCTCTTGATTAGCCATTCGATAAAATGCTATTGCTATGATGTTTATTTGTGAAGTTATTATTACTTTGCACAAACAAAAGCTTTTTTGTTATTTTACGTTTTTGCCTCGATTCTCATTGCCGTGCTTTCATTTTCGTGGTTTCCGTGGCAAAAATTTGCTATGGAAATTAAAAAAAAGACATGGCAATGAAAAAAATTTCATTGCCATGCCTTTTAAAACGATTTACTTTCATTGCCGAGGCCAAGTATTTCATTTCTGTGCCTTATGTTTTCATCGCCATGGTATAATTAGGCATAAGGTTCTGTAAAAAAGGTAGTATCGAATACTGACAGTACAGAGCTTTTCAAGTTAGCCCTCTGCAAAAGCGATGTGTATCAGATTTCACAATATTAAATCGAAACTATACTTTTTCATCAAGTAGCAAAAAAATATTTCACCCTGAATATTATTATTTTCAATATTGTAGGTAATTGAGTTAACTTACGTTTTACGTTGATTGGTGTATTTCATTCTAAGCCTAAGCATCATCACAATATTACAAACAACACTTTCACTCCCCTTGAAAATTACTTGAGTTTGTATTTTGCGGTACAAAAACATGTGACAAATCAACCCCCACCTACGATCTTGTACGTGCACTGAGACATGAAAAGATGCAAATCCTTTAAACTACACTTTTAGTAATCTGGCTATCGCATATGATAGTTACCACTAGGGGCATGCGTCGTCGCACCTATTTAGCCAATGCGGAACTGAGTGGCGCGGCGCGGGTGTCAAAGGGGTACCGCCACTGTACTGGCAGGCTGGCGCGTTAAGGCGGAAAAATATTTTTGATACTTTAGAATTTTTAGTCAATAATAGAAACTCTTAAACTGTAATTTCTTCGATTCAATTCTAAATCTCAAAAATATGACAATTCATTTGTTTGAGACTGTGGCCGCTGGTTTAAGCCAAGAGTGAGGTTACCCAACCAATTAAAAAGTATACCTCTATTATTTGAATACTGTCATCATAACATTTTTTTTACCGACTTAAAAAAAGGACGTATTCAATTCAACCTGTACGTATGTGATATCGTTAGATTTGGATAAAATTTGAGTATGTTGATCTGTTAAGGCTTCCAAACACGTGTGCAAAATTTCGTAAGTGTATGTATGTTTGTATATTTGTATATTTGTCCACGGATTTCTCGAAAACGAGAAGTCATAGCGCGATAATTCTATTTTAGTTAAATCAAGTATATTTTCGCTTAGGGTACAGTGTAAGTTTTATCAAAATCGGTCCAGTAGTGTTTGAGATATGGGTAAATAACTAAAATCATGAAATAAAAAATAATTTAAAAATGAAACCGTTCTTAAAAAGCTGAATAAAAAGCTTGAAATAACGCATTCGTCTCATATTTAGAAGAAACAAATTCTTTTGGAGTCGGTGCATGTGTGTAGACTGTTGGTGTACGAGAATTTGTTTCTTCTGAAAGAAGACGAATGCGTTATTTTAAGCTTTTTAGTCAGTTTTTTGAAGACCGTTATTTTTTTTAATGAATTGATCGGTTAATACCTTAATGGGGTTCTAAGCATGGTTCTAACTTTTTGAAATGAGAAGAGATACGTTTTTAACCTTCCATACAATATATTTACAACTGATAATTTTTACAAAGTAAAGTAAAACATCATTCATCATCAACATTGGCAAATTGGCAAATAATATGAAAGTATCTAAATTACTTATTAGGTAAAGATATGAGGTTTTTCATTGCCGTGGATTGATTCCTTCATTCCCGTGGCACAGTTCTTTCATTGCCGTGGACGCTTGTTTCATCGCCGTGCACGCAGTTTTCATCGCTGTGGCACCAAATTTTCAATCTTGTATATCTCGTTAGTTTTTTAAGTTATTTGCTAGATATTGAGCAATAATACTTACATTATATAGTACTTCAATAAACACGACTTTGTTTTTTAAAAAAGCTTAAGATAAAAAAAAACCACGGAATGAAGATTTTTAGGGACCTGTTGAAATTCACTCATCTATGGTAAATCGCCATCAGTGTATACCTGTATGAGTACCAAATTATGGTTATGCGGTTTTTGAACAAAAATTTTAATGCTCATCACGTTAATTTGCGTATAAACTCATCATGTCTAAAACGTATTGTAATACCTCATATAAATGTAATAACCAGCCATTGTCTGAGCCCTTTCATAATACACAATATATTATTTTCTCACGATTTTGTACACAAAACATCATAATAATCGTAGCACAAAACATGACAGACAGCTCTATTACTAAGTACAACTTATTCTGTGAGCACACTCAAAGCTATTTTATAAGTAACTTGTCAGGCGCAACGCGTTCAGTCACCTTAGTTGTTAGCCAAAGTTGAATCTCGGTATTTCATGATAGTGAGGGGATGTTGTCGATAGAATTTTAGGTTATCGATTAGTTGACGTTTGAGTGTGATAGTCATCATGAGATATTTCTGTATTTTTATTTAGCAGTGACAATTGTTAATTTCTAAATTATTTTCAATGGTCAGCTGATAAATACTTAATGATCTCTTTTAGGGATAAGCCCACCTTTGTTCACATTGTGACTTCTTGTATTTTCTGTACATCTTTTAAGTGCAATAAAGAATATATAAAGAATATATACTTAAGACTATTCTACGAGTATTACACTTCAACGACTGTTTTAATTATTGATTACATTGATATAATCGATAACGGAAGAGATACATAAAGAAATAATCAAGGTGCTATCCGTATTTCGAATTATTCCATTCTTAATTCACGGGAACTAATAAAAATACAAGACTACAAAAGGTAAGGTCTTTTGCATGTCTTAAAAGTTATTTAAGCGTGTGACCTTAAATCTATACTAATATTATAAAGCTGAAGAGTTTGTTTGTTTGTTTGTTTGTTTGAACGCGCTAATCTCCGAAACTACTGGTTCGAATTGAATAACTCTTTTTGTGTTGGATAGTCCAATTATCGAGGAAGGCTATAGGCTATTAACATCACGCTACGACCAATAGGAGCAAAGATATAGTGGTAAATGTGTAAAAAACGGGAGAAAGAAGTCACTATTCCACGCGGACGAAGTCGCGGGCAAAAGCTAGTATATAATAATAGGGTAATAAATACCAAAGAAATATTTGCTGATTTGCGAATTTATCTCCACACTATTCTGCTGAAGCTTTGAATTCATAGCCGGTTTGCGGTGGACAAGAGTGCATCTCAAAGCGAAACTATTCGTTTTCATACAGCGGCTGCGATGGATACAGTAATGAGCTTGGACAAAATAATTGGTGGAATGAGGTTTTTATACTAAATATGACATCATTATTTATGATGTCATGAAATGAAAATACAGCTATTATAGTTTGCAATGTTTTGAATTGTCACTAGTTAGTCAGATGTCAATATTTTTATGCAGAGTTTTTTTAGATTTTCAACATATAGTTATTATATTCGTATTAATTTTGGTGCAATGGAAGCTTGGGGATTTTTTGAATTAAGTAAGTTCAAACGTTAATCCGCGTTTCTAAAACCATCCGACCTTTTCAACTATTTAATTCACAATGACATCGGTGGCAGCCTACTCCAAATAGCCTGCTCAAATATACTCGCGAATTGGGTCACCAACTGACCGCGACACGCGTAAAATTAGACTTCGACAGATGTCACGTTCAACGTAAAACGTTTGTTTTAGAAATGGCAGGTTATAGGGGACTCCCTGTAAGAATTCTGTGTATGTTTTTAGATAGTACAGAGTGTTTTTGCAAAGGGGTTCCAAATTTTTGAAGGTGAATGAGAATGGTCTTATTCACCTTCTTTTCAACTTTTGCGGTGGGGTCATGGTCGAAATAAAAAAAAACAGGTGTCCCATACAAAATCAGTCAGCAACATTGACGATAATATATGGAGAGGCAGAAAAAAATTGGTTTGAACGATGGCCCCATAGTAAAAGTTGTTTATATTGATGGTCTCATTCACCTCCAAAAACTTGGAACCCTCTTGCAAAAACACTCTGTATACAAAATTGTGGTAGAGTTTTGTTTGAAGAAGTTATTGTTAATGATATTTTAAAATTGCTCTAATTAAATGTCAGACAGGCTTTAAAAGTAGCAACTATTTGTTACAGTAGATAGCTGTAACACTATCTTCCCAGAACAAGCCTGCAGACTCCAGCCTACTTTTTGTGCATTTGCCAGTAAATATCAACTTTCCAAGTTCGCCTAAACTTCAGTCTAGGCAGGCAGCCAAGATCCCGACTGAATATCTAATGGATCTGACTCTGGCAAAAACTGGCGGCTGGTAAAAGACGCCATATTAAATTATTGGATTTGAGCGGATAAAAAGTGTCATTTAACTGCCATATCCATTGTGTGTGCTTTGTTGCCAAATTGTGGATATTTGTCTTTGTTCCCATTCTATAGGAATATGTAAATATGCTTACAGATTATTTATTTGTTCTTTATTGCACTTGTAAATTGTACAATAGGCGGACTTAATGCCAATGATGATGAAGATTAATATTTTATATTGTTCTCGTCTCACTTATTTTATTAGTCGAGTTTGTGGCTAAAATAAAATGGTTTAAATGTCTGGCTATGAATAACAAAAAGTATAATAGGAATCATTTTATAGCTAATTTAATATTTTCATATTTATATCGAAAACAAATAGCCAACCGAAGCCAAAGATAATGACAATTTGTTTAATGATAAGGGTTTAATATCGCTCTCGAAAAAATAGTAATGCATTAAAACGCTCATGGATGTGTTTATCAACATTCTTTTGTCATTCTTTTGCTAACGCACTGCCGGTGGCCTATTCATGCTTAAACGTTTAACAAAGGTATTTTATTTTAGCTATTAACAAATAATATGTGTAAAATCAAAATGCTGAAACTCCTTTACCTAAACGAGTAGAAATTTTATTTTCTCAAAGTGAGTAGGTAAACAGCGCTCGTAAGTTTCTTCGATAACCGATATAGAAAGTCCATAAATCTATATAATCTTAGTATCAGCACCTGTCGCCTTTGTATTGACGATAATGGACCGAAGTAGGACGCGGCTAGAATCTAGATCGAATACAAAACAGCCTGGGAAGTCTCAGATGGAGGCCTCTGAGTGTGGACAGTGGCCACGTGGTACTGTTATGTTTGTCACGATTTATCAGTTTGTGAAAGAACTACATTGTCTTTGAGTTGTCTGTTTTCTTGCTGATAATCTAAGAGCTCCATTAACCATCCATCTATCATATGAGACCAATTTGATTGATCATTTTTAATCCGTTTTGGTAATATATTTGTTAGCACATTGATACCCCTCCCGATTTAAATCTGAACATTTATTAGCCAAATTGATTTAAACGATTTAACTGCATGATTGTCAAGATATTTTCATAACTTAGTTCACTGTCTATTGTTCAATTGCTGGCCATAATACCTGTGGGCAATATCTGCTAGTCAACCACATGAGATGCAGTAAATAAAACGAGTTATTTTTTCAATATTTTTTTTCTCTCAGGGCTACGTACATTTTGTTTGCCAGACTGCAAGGAAAGGGTTGTAACCAAATTTCCTGTAAGCGGAACGTCTAGGTACCTTACATAATTATGCTATCCTAATAACCCCCAGCAGTGACCGGGCTAACTCTATTGGTGCTGAGTGCACTTTAATACGGATATCCGTTTTGCCCAAGCTATAAGTAAGTAGGGACCAAGATTGTGCTATCTCCTTTGAGAACCGTCTTTGGAATGTTATTAACGTCAAGAAGGTAAAAATTCATGTTCTAAATAAGTTGATAATAATCAGAGTTGATGATTCGATCTCGTAGAGAAACACCGAGCATAGCCCTCTTCATCCCTCGTTGTGTGATTTTAAACTTCTTTATGAGGGCTTATTACTGATTGCTGATTCCAATATTACAAAAGGCTAATTAGTAATAGCCCACCACACATAATTATTAAACGAAAATTAATGAACCAGGACAGTACATTATGATCTATGAGACTATGTGATATAATATCAAGTCTGAATAATGTCATTAATAACACATAGGTTCATAGTAACTTATATCCACATCGTTAGCAATCTAAATTATACGGAAGGTCAAGAGTCATAGATAAGTAGTCCCAAAACCATATACAAAGCCTTAAGTGGACTTTATTATCGACTTTTGACCCTTATAGTGAGGGTATAACGATATCGATAAATTATTGTCTTATGAACTATGTTAATACGCTATTTGGGAATAGTACCTAATCGTTCTACTAACTGAATAGTTACTTTAGTTTGTTTTTGAAGACGTGTGAAGATGATTTATATTTGACACTGAAAAGGCTTTAAGTAATCAGTTTAATGATAGCAACTCATGTCTATAACTCATGTGAATAGGCAGGCATTTTGTATCATTTTTAATTTTTTGTACTTGCTGTATATTTTAGCTTCCCACAAATACTTAACTTTTAATTCGGTAAAGTAACAGGAAGCCTTTAAGCGAAAAGCTGTGTAAATATTCTGTTAGTGGACTTACGATTATAAGAGAGACATGATGTGCAATTACAGAAGACCACCAAAAGACTCTGACACTTGTATTCTAAAACATTATTTTAGAGCTCACTGCCCCTCTAATCCCTTACCCGTCTCTTGGCAGCTGATGCCAGGTTATGGGTCATATTTATGACGATTCTCACGAGGTTGGCCCTGACTGCGTCCCATAACTCCAGTCCAAAGGCTATTAACGTCAGTCCTCGGATAATGCCGACCTTTACGGTGGTGGCGTGATGATGTCAAGGTTTGTAGTAAGAATTGAAGATAAGATTTAGATAAGTGGAATGGACAGTTGCTCAATGGCGCGAGCTCTTGAAAAAATTTAAATGTGTATGAAAATATGAGTAAGAATAAATCTGTAACCTGCTTATTTAGTATGCTTTTGATGGGTAAATATAATTATTATTTTATTATTTATTGCACTGACAAAATAAGGTAAAAATAGCGGACTTAATGCTTAATGCATTCTCTACCAGTCAACCATTGGGTGATAAACGATAATTTATATTAAAGTTATGTGTTTAGGTTCTACTGGGCCTGAAATAGGCCGACTGCGCGGATTATAGTGCACAAGTGTGTGCAAACACAGGCGCACTCTCTATTCCTTTCATTCTCATAGCCCGATGGGACAGCAATCTGACACGACTGGAGAGAGATCAGGAGCAGGGCAATGCTTAACTATATCAGTAGCGATGTAGGTATAGGTAGACCGCAGAATTGGGACCTATAGTCTGCGGCTCACAGGGGTGCGGGGGGAGGCGAGAGTGGGTGTATCTGCGCCGCCCGCACCTCTCACACAACCCGTTCTGGCCTCCCTCCGCACCCCTGTGCCCCGCAGGCGAAGTCTTCTTGAAGCGGTTCACCCATAAAAACATTATCCGTAACACTTTTAAAAAAGTCGCTTTAATAGCCATAAATAACAACACCTTACTCCGATTTCGCGCCGATAACCTCAAAATGCGAACTTTTACATCCAAAAGCTCGCTTAAAAGATTCGTATAATTTTAAGCTCGCTCATCTCTTAAACTCCACACAATACGTTCCGAGGCTTTAAAGTAATTGCAGTAGAACGCTTTCAGAGCGAGTGGTGATAAAATTGCTGGGATGTTGCGGGACGTAATGAAATTCGTCACTCTACGGATGGATGATTTTTTACCTCGAAACGGCGAGATGTCACGGAAATTATTATAATTGGAAAGACGTATTCCGGGTAACCGTCTTATACCATCTTAATTTGAAATATTATTACTTTTATTTATTTTAAAATATGACTAAATATTATGGTGGTAAAACTTTAGTTTACTAATAACAATGCCCGAAAAGTGACGTTCACGTGACTCATAAATACAAAGCACTAATTTTTTACATGTCTACCTAGGGTTAATATATAATGTTGTTTTAGAAGTTCGGTTTGCATAAATTTGCAGTTGATTGTGCCCAATGATTTACCTAATTTAAAAGCTAGGCTTTTGTCGGTAGAGTCATTTTCCTTCAATTTCATAAAAACTCCAAACAAAGTATTTTAAAAATACGTTGTCTTATATTAGCGGTCACTACCCTATCATACACATACTACATATCTTACCTCATCTTTGCGTTCTGTTCCTCTTCATGTCATAAAATTTGACAAATAATGTAGCTCTATCAATCTGACGTCTTTTCCATAACAAAAGGCGGAATTATCTCTCCACCAACAAATTAATCCGGAGGTTACGGGCCTCTTTTACAATAGGAGGTTATGTCTTATCTCCTCATTGTCCTCTGTAATATTTCAGCCTACCCTCGAAATAAATTCCTCTATTAAACACGTTTCATAATTAAAACGCGCCTTTTTATGGGTATGCGCGATTTTGAGGGCACATTCTTATGCGTTTTGCAGTTGATATATTGTTTGAGGCTTTTATCCTAGCTTCAGTTAAAAATATTTGTATTTTAACATTTGGTTGCGAACTGTTAACTAATTTCAATTAAATAATGGAGTTTTAAATACTTAGATGAACATTTAAAAATGAAAGTTGCTGAAATAAATTAGTGGAAATAATGAATACAAAATCTCACTTTGTTGACTAATCAGGAAAAGTCGAAATTATTTTTATTTTATTGTTGAGACGAATGCGTTTAACCGAAGAATTAATTATTTTTCATGATAGTCATCTGCGCCTAATTTTTAAATAAAATGCCGTTTTAAAAGTACATGTAAAGTAAAAAATACATTCCAAACGTGTTTACAACTAGAACAAAGAACTCGTTCAAAATTCTAATTTTGCAAAAACTATTTGTATTCAATTCTGCACCATTTACAAAAGCGTTTCGTTCTGCCCAAATGGGAGGACAGGTGATTGATTTCAACGTTTTTGATTGCGTTTCGTTTTTGTGGTGTTAGGGTGAATAACAACTGGAATAGTTATTTGTTTTCTGTCCGTCATGCCAATGATTTTCATTCTTTTATATGATTGCACATTAAATTGTGTGATAACAATAAGTCAGGCAATGAACAGTATTTAAAGCTAGTAGATAGAAGGAATTTCAAGTAACACAATTTTTGTCTTCCTAACTAATTGTACGTGTAGGTACCTTAAACTTTTGTTCAATATGCTGCTGACTCTACATAGTGTATCGTGTTTTATCGTTAACAAACTATATCTAGACTTAACAGTAGCGTCTTCGTTTGAAAAAGGCCATAGTCATGTTTTAGACAAAGTCACACGATTCCCCTAGTTACAGATAAGTGCCCCAAAAGTGGGAGTGTCAGTAATGGCACACTTAGGAGGCTGCGTAAGAGCTGTATTGTGACGCGCTCCGAAAGCGATCATTTGGTGCATTTCTCATCGTACTGATAGCTCCATTATTATTTAGGGTTGTCGATAAAGTAGTTATACATTGGGATATAGACGTGAAACGGAACGCAAAAGAGTGACAGATGTGGAACGGAATGCAGCGAGAACGGAGATGAACGTTTGATTTGAATGGATGTGAAATGCTGAAGGTGTTTTTATGTGTATGACTGTGAGGAGGAGGTTGTTGTAATGGTGGTATGCTAGAAAATAGAAGCAGATAGTTATCCTATTGTAAAGCAATTAAAGTGAATTAAAAAAAAATAAGTTTTACCAATAAGTAGTTTTCCCTTTTCAATTATTTTTTACGTATTTGTCCTTTTGTAAACGGCGCCATTATTTATTTTGATGTTACGTCACACAAACATCCAAATAGTTTCAAGCGACACTTCTACCTTTATATTAAAATTATGATAAACATAGATGCATACCATTGAAAATCCAGATTTTTGATTCGACATTGTAAGTTAAATAGAAAATCGAATGAAAAGAGTAACTTATTTTAACGATCAAGAATAGTAAGGTCATTCTTAAATTACGTTTGTGCTTGTGCTTTAAGCAGAGATTTCGTGAGTTACAGCAATCAGTTACAGTTAAGTGATAGGTTCGAACATTACTCCAAAGTTACGACAATTTTATGGATACTTAATACCTTGTTAACAAAATGAATTATGCAAAATTTTATGGACTTAACTGACATCCTTTAAAAGCCACTTTTAAACAATTTTCTGAAAAAAAAAAAAAAACAGTGACTAATAGGCGTGTTGATACATTTTTAAGATAACGCAATCAAAATCTCTACTTTCCCTAAAGTAAGCACTGAACTCGATTTATTTACTATCTTATCATACACATGATAATGTATCATACAAAATTGACAGCCCTGTTTAGAAGGCTGATGGCTGTGATTGATGCGAGAGTGCTCGAAGGACCATAATGACGTCCCGGAGTTCTTTAACGCGTTCCCACTGCGCCCTCAAGGAAACTTTGATCGCTTATTGTTTTTTATGTGGATTTTGTAACGTTTTTTTGTGTTGGTCCTCTTTGTTTTGGTGCTTTGCACGCAATCTGTAGATTTTTTAGCAAAAGTATCAGTTTATTCGTTGAAAGCCGGTTAAAATAGTACTAGATAGCCTAAAGAAACGTAATTTTACATTAAGTCAAAAAACTTGCAAAACTCACTTTTAGAATTTTAAGTTTGTGTGTAGTGTTAGGAAAGTTTTTTTAATAACACTGGTTTCACATGAATGAAGTAAAGTTTTCTGGTTTTTTTTAAATATCTAAAATCAGAAATGACCTCATAAATATTATTTTACCTACTCAAAATGCAAAGGGTTAAGTATAATTTGATGGCAATTTAAAACCAACTAGCCCTCTACCGAGCGAGTATTTTGGTATGATTCGGGTTTGGGAAAGTGCGGTGCGAGATCCAATTCGTATCGGAAACGAATTTAAATAATTCAATAATACTATCCGATCTGTGAAGCTCCGGGTTGGCGTTTCGTACCTTTTGACCAATTTAATATTTTACTTGTCCAAGTATTATGAGATTGGTACTATTTGTTTTGAGGTATTCGTTGGTTTCAGAGAGAATGTGCTAAAAGTAGTCGCTAAGTATAAACAAACTGCAAACGTAGAAATACTGAAAAACCATTACTGTGATTTCAAAAGCCTGTCCCATTTCTCAATCACTTTTGGCATCCGTTGCATAAGTTTCAATAACTATCTGAACATTGAGATATCAGTATTTATTTGACATTTAGAGGTCGAAAGATAGTGAGTGTGCATCAACTCTTTTTATTTAAATTTACCGAACATGTATCTCAGCGTATAAGACCTGTATTTCAGACCTGTGTTTCAGCTTAAAAAAAGCAAGACAGTGTAGCCCTAACTCAAGTAGTGAATCGACGTCTAGCACTGATTACAAGCAAGCTTAATCCGACTGCTCGTGACTCCCATGCCAAACACGACCGACTGTGGAGGAAAAAACACAAAGTACGTAATCAGACCTCTTTGAACACGGTTGATTGGAAAAAAAATGTCGTTGCTTGTGTCTCGAGTTTAACAAATAATACAAATAATTGACAACTACATATTTTGCTAATATACTGTTTTGTTTTTGAGTTAATGAAGATAGGTTAACATAGTAAAAAACACAATAGTTATAGATCAATTGCTTGAATCCGATAATTTTAAATTTCAGAACACGTGATCGTTCTGAATCTGGCAATTCTGCGATGAAAAAATATACCTATGTATACAAATAAATACTTTGCATATTAGGTATAACTATTTTGAATGCGCAATCATCAAATTAAATACAATAATAAATAAATAAAATAAAAATAAAAATTCTTTAATTCAGATTTAACATCCATAAATTGTTAGTAATGCACAAGTGACTTACAGCCTATGTTAGTATGTTTTTAATTAATTAATTCAATACATTATTATCCAATTCAATTCAACCCGATTCAATCAAAGTCCATTCAATTATTATTTAATTCAAAATAATTTAATATAATTAAATCTAATTTAACCCAATTCAATTTAATTCAAACAAATTCAATTCAATCCAATTCAATTCCATTCAATGTATTAAGTAAATTAAGGACATACCAAAAATAATATATTGTGGACGCTTTCAAACAAAAGTTGTTGTTTATAGGTAGTAGAAATGATTTATCCTCGGCCGCATAATCACTTACTATCAGGTGTGATCATGGTAACATTCTGGCTACTAATACTTTAAAAAATATTATAAATATTTCTTCAAACTAGTCATTATTAACTAATACAAGTAGGTATGTACTTTCCATTAAATCACCAACAGAAACCAATTTGAGTGCGAAGCCGGGAGTCATCAATCTCTGGTAGCGAATCTTCGCGCTGTCATCGCGCTCGTAGCTTCGATCGCGCCTCTCTGCTAATTGCTTCTGTAAAACAACACGTACATTAAGGTGCTTTTAGGGTTGGACCACACTAATGGAGATAGGAAGAGATTAAAGTAAATGGTAATGGTAAAAATATGCGTAGTATGGGTGAGTGAAATGTCTGTGAAATGAGTGAGTTATTTTTCGTAGAAGTGATGACAATACTCGCCCAAATTATTTAATTATTTATTGATTGTAGTATGCACAATGTTTCTTTAAAACCGAAAGTACATGACCCTGTTAGGGTGCAGAACTATGTGATTGCTATGAACTCAAGTATAGGTATTATTGATTAGTATGTATCGGTAACGTGTACGATACTTTATTAATAATACGGTTGCTCGTTAGATATGGTTGTTTGATATCTCCTGTACTAGCGCCCTCCGCTGGACTTACAAGAATCAAGTTGAATATTGCCATTAAAGATCCATTACGTCACATATTTAGGGTACCATATTATTATTGTGAATACTGCTGGGTACTCAACATGAAATGTTTCAAACATTTCCTCTTTCCAGCTACCTACAGACAAAAATACCGACTAACAATAGTATTTTAGCACCTTAGGATGCCTGTTCATTAAGAAGCGGTAAAACCCCCGATTTTTAAATTAAGCTGCGATGTACAAAGGCAAGAGAGAAAATTAAATTAAACTAATTTAAATCTGTATGTGTGTTTGTGATATCCTAAATTATTAAACTCATTTTCTTTCTTTCTTCTTTCTAAACCACTACACAATTTTCCCTAATTTGGAGTTTTGGAAATAACTCCAGCGACTAAAGCTTAGCTCTTAAATTTGTTTATGTGTTCAGGGTGCCTGTTAATTTTCTGGTTAGCATAAACCATATCTAGTTTCACGTCGATAGCTTTCTTAAAAGTGAAAAACTGATAATGAGTTTATCGGTGCAATCTAATAACAATAGTCCCCCTAGCCGATTTCGACTACGGTGGCCAGTCACAACGACTAACCGACTGCGCGGTACATATTATAATATGCACTATAGTGCATAAGAGTGTGCGCACACACAGGTGCACTCTCTATTCTTTTCACTCTCATAGCCCGATTGGACAGCAATATGACACAACCGGAGAAAGATCAGGCGCAGGACCAACGGCTTTTCGTGCTTTCCGAGGTACGAGGGTGAAACACCGCCAACTTCCAAACTCCGGGCTACCCTGAGAATTTCAGAACAGAAAAACCCAGGTACATATTTTTGGCCCGACCGGGAATAGAACCCGGGACTTCCGGCGCAGCCGTCGCTTTAAAATGCGACCCTCTAACCACTGCGCCACCGAGGCAGTTAATGCAATCTATCATTCATGGTGTGGCACAGGCTTTAGCGTGCAACGTACGCGTTCCGTCAGCTGCATACTGAACGTTTGGACTGTGCGGAGTTAATTACAGTACTGTTGTTTTATACCAGGTCTGTGCTCTGGCGGAATATCAATTTATATGGTTTTGTCTTAATTGCACTGAGTTTATACACGTGTGGTAGTCAGACAAAGAAACATACATACATATTACATACGAATGCACAGGATATTATTAACCTATGTTACCATAAACAGCCTTTGAATAAGCAGTGTTATTTATAAAAGCAATAGTCTACATAAACACTTTTGGAATATGAGATAGAAAGACTTTATTATTACACACCACATACAGGGTTACATCGTCAATCGTTCGTATTGATCTCATTCACCTCCTAAAAGGCAACACTTTGAACTGTCAGCACGTATAACCCAGATAAACCTGAAACTATTTTTATCGTAGAAAGTTACGATTTTTTTATATGTGCTTAAATTCAGTCCAAATATGTCGGGAAAAATTATGAAAAAAATATGTAACCCCTGGAAAAGCTGGAAAATTATATCCCATACATGGGTCGGTCGGCACGAATAACGCTTTTTACTCACATGCCTTAAGTTACTATAAGAAAAATAAATACAACACTTTTATAATTCACAATGTATTACTTAAAATATTTTATGGTAAATCTAAGTAAAAGTGAATTGTTTTTGCAGTGTTCTAGTTCAACAAACACTTTTAGGCATATAAATGTATGTTACACTAGCGGTGCCCCGGATTTTGTTCTCCCGTTTTGATTTTATTCTGTTCCTATAATTGAGTCGTAGTATGATATTTTCTAGTCTATAGCCTTCCCCAATAAATCAGATATCTAACATAACGTATATTTTCAAATAAATATACTATAAATAGTAGTAAGCAAAATTTTTACTTAGCATAAAGTTCACGCAAACATCATTGCATTGTAGTATCTTCCCATTATGGTCCACTAGGTAACCCAGTTGGTCGTATCTTGAAACTTTACCGTAGCTTTTACTAGCAGGACCAAGATTACGTATTTTACACCCTTCATTTCCTAATAGGTCTCTAATACATATAACAGGCCTACGAGAACCAAGGTGATCCAGTTTTCGACTACCCAGCTAATCATATTTACCCTAACTTATGCAGTGTCATATCGATATTATGATAAAATACTGGAAAGAATATTTTTTTGCCTCTGATGCAGGATTCTAAAGACTATTATTTTGATCAAAACCATCACTTGGCGACCATAGGATGCATTTGAGTGAAGATAGGTATCTTCCGTTTGTAGCGACTAAAGTGGTCTTGACTCTTGAATCGGATGTATTGTATAAGATTTTGGTAAACTGGCAAAAAGAGTCTTCATCTGCACTTTCTGCCGAGTGAAAGAACAAGTCTTATTTTCGAAATTTACTTCAGCAGGTAGAACGACTGAATCAGATAGAAGAGTATGAAAAATCGTATATCTTTTACTCCGTTATCTTCATCAGACACATCAGTATTGTATTATCTGGTGGTTCAAATGTTATACATTCTGAGACCGGTTCATTGCTATTATCTACTCATACAATATTTTATGTAACGATTATGGTTTTTATTACAAACGTCGAAAATAAATGTGTTTTCTCAAAAATCCAATACATAATGGTTGTGCCGACCGGACCATATATGGGTTTATGGAATTGGTGGAAAGAATAAAGTGTCAAAATATGAAATTGTTCGTATTTAGTTTTCATTATGAATACTATAGTACTCTTATGTTTCTATTTTCACTTGGTTATTTACAAAATATAAACAAGATCATTTTTTAAACTTACCTTTTCGAGGACATGTAAAACTTTTTTTAAATTCAAGTTTTTCGTTCTCCAAAATCTACTAAAAATAAACAAATTACCTTCGATACTTATTTCTAGAGTTATCACCTAATAACTGACGTTTTTAAATATAATCATCATTTTCCTAAAATATATCTTATTATGGAGGTAGATTTTCAACAGAAGTAGTCAGGTAGTTTTTTCTGTGCCCATTTTTTGTTGTGAATTCTTAGTTTATTCTTTCAAAATGAGTTTTTAACTCGTCAAGTATGTGTAAACGAGACACAATAAAAATTCCATTGTTATGCGACTCTCGGCATTCGTTTGATACCTGACTGATTAATTATTGTTGTGATTAATTGCAAACGTCAACGAAACGTCATCTGTCAGCTGTCAGTGTCACTGTCAATACTTACGTCATGAGATGTAACTTTTTTTTAAGCCCTTCCCTCTGAATAAAATGTCTATTACTTGTAACCGTGTTCTCGAGTTCTTTTTTCATATAATCAGCCCTAACTATATTAATACATAAATTAGCTTGAGTAATCATCAGGTTATGGGCATTATTAATTACTCAGCTACTGTTTTATCGATATAGTTTCGCGATTACTTGGATTAACTTGGATATTCTCCGTCATCATATTGACAACGTGCCACCGTAGTGCCAATCTCTTTCAGCTTTTACGGAAATTTTCAGCATTATGTCACAAATATCAATGGGGGCGATAGAGAAGCTACTTGGAAGAGAGAATTACCAGACGTGGAAATTTTCCGTTAAAAATTACCT
Source organism: Pyrausta aurata (assembly GCA_963584085.1). Classification (NCBI taxonomy): domain Eukaryota; kingdom Metazoa; phylum Arthropoda; class Insecta; order Lepidoptera; family Crambidae; genus Pyrausta; species Pyrausta aurata. Next base: position 201,060 of record OY757275.1, read on the forward strand.
CGAACATGAGGAGTTGTGGGATACGATAGAACCCGGAGAGAACTATATACAAGACTCAAAAAAGGACACCAAGGCAAGGTCGAAAATAATACTTCTGGTAGACCCAATTAACTATGTTCATGTACAGGATGCATCAACTGCTAAACAGGTATGGACTAAACTAGAGCAAGTATTTGATGACTCTGGACTAAGTAGGAAAGTTGGTTTATTAAAAGACTTGATAACCACTACATTAGAAAATAGTTCAAGTATTGAGGACTATGTCAGCAAGGTAATGACAACTGCACACAAGCTTAGAAATATAAAGTTTGTAGTAGGAGACGAGTGGCTCGGTACATTGCTGCTCGCTGGTCTCCCCGATGTCTACAAGCCAATGATAATGGCTATGGAGAGCTCTGGTGTGCCCATCACTGCTGATTTGGTAAAAACTAAACTACTTCAAGAAGTCAAAGCATCAGATTCTGCTGCTTATTATGTTAAATCTAATAATAATAGAAAAATAATGCCGAAGTCCAGTAAAGATGATAAAAAACAATCTAAGGGGCCACGTTGTTTCACATGTAATAAATATGGACATATAAGTAAACACTGTTACCACAACAAAAAAAAAAACAATTCTGAGACTAGAAATAATGGTTATTTTGCTGCTTTTTCAGTTGCCGGAAGCTTGGAAAAGTTCAATTGGTATGTGGACTCGGGTGCATCACTCCATATGTGCAGAGAAATTAATTGGATGTACGATGTCACAACTTCAACAGTAAATAGCATTAAAGTAGCAGACAATAAGACAGTGGCAGTGAAAGGATGTGGTAATGTGGACCTACAGATAATAGATTCGGATGGCAAACTTCAGACTGTTCAGGTTAGAAATGTGCTATATGTACCTTCCCTCTCAACAAATCTACTCTCTGTGAGTCAGATGACAAACAATGGCTGTGAAGTAAAATTTGAAAAGAATAGTTGTAAAATTTACCAAAACAAAAGGTTGATTTTAACTGCCATGCTTCACAATAACATGTATCAATTGAGTAATGTAAATGAAGTACCTGCATTATTATCAAAAGTAGATGAGAAAGATATAAATCTATGGCATCAGAGAATGGGTCATCTGAACTACACAGACTTAAAAAAATTAACAGATAATGTAGAAGGGGTACAATTATCGATGAAAGGTAACCAAATTTGCATTACTTGTATGGAAGGCAAAATGAGTAGACCACCATTCAAAAATATTGGCAGTAGAGCTTCTGAACAACTCCAGCTTATCCACTCCGATTTATGTGGTCCAATGGAGACAAGCTCATTAGGTGGTGCTAGATATTTTATCACTTTTATCGATGATTTTAGTAGAAAAGTAAATGTCTATTTTTTGCAAAAGAAATCCGATGCATTAGAAAAGTTTAAAGAGTTCAAAAATATGGTAGAAAATGAAACTAGCAAAACAATTAAAATTCTTCGTTCAGACAACGGTAAGGAATATGTAAACAAGGAATTTGAATCTTTTCTGAAAAAATCTGGCATTCAACATCAAACTTCAAACACATATACCCCACAACAAAATGGTCTTGCCGAGCGTATGAACCGCACATTAGTAGAGAAAGCGAAGTGTATGATTTTAAATTCCAGATTAGAAAAAATGTTTTGGGCTGAAGCAGTGGCCAGTGCTGCATATGTTGTCAACCGTTCACCTACCAGATCTCTAAACTACAAGACACCATATGAAATATGGATGGGTAGGAAGCCTAATATAAGTAATATGAAGACTTTTGGTTGTCAGGCCATGGTGCATGTGCCAAAAGAAAAAAGACAAAAATGGGATGCAAAAGCTGTGAGTATGATCTTTGTTGGCTACTGTGAACACACAAAAGGGCATAGATTTTATGATTCAAAACAGAAACAGATATACAAAAGCAGAGATGCTGTATTCCTTGAACACACAGTAACAGACAACAGTGTTATAATGCCATTATCAGAATTAAATGCATTGTCTGACCCATCACACACAGATGACAGCCATTCCGAGTCATCTGATTCACAGAACATGAGTACTGGCGATACAACACTCACTGAAGATTCATTTGTATCTGTAGACAATACGAATCAGAGCACTGATGATGAAGAATATATACCTGATGAAAAGGTTGGTGATATAAAACCAAATACCATGACACTACGACCGAGGAATCGAAAACCTACAACATATTTTTGTCAAAATGAAATCCAAAATAGGCATGTTGAAGTTGCTCAGATAAAAGAACCAGAGTCAGTTGAAGAGGCTCTTTCTGGCCTAAATGCTAAAGAATGGAAAGATGCAATGGACAGTGAATATGAATCACTCCTGAAAAATAATACATGGACATTAATTACTCTACCAGAAAAGAAAAGAGCCATACCTTGCAAATGGGTGTTTAAAACAAAATTGAATGCCAACGTTGAAGTTGTACGATACAAAGCAAGACTGGTTATTAAAGGTTTCATCCAGAAGAAGGGTATGGAATACAATGAGATATTTGCTCCGGTAGTTCGGCATACTTCTATTAGATACTTATTGGCTTTGGCTGTCAAACATAACTTATATATTGAACAAATGGATGCAGTAACTGCATTTCTGCAAGGTGATATTGATGCCGAAATATTCATGATGCAGCCACCCTCATATGAACATGGAGAGGAAGTATGCAAACTGAATAAGTCAATTTATGTTATCAAACAGGCAAGTCGACAATGGAACCTGAAACTTACATCTGTTCTGAAAGATATGGGCTTGCAAAGTACCTGTGTAGATCCATGTATTTACTACAAAATTGATGATCAAAATATGCTATATGTTCTTATATATGTCGATGACATATTATTGTTTTTTAATAATATAAAAACAGGGGAAAAAATAAAACAACAACTGAAGAGTAAATTTAATATGAAAGATCTTGGACCAGTTCATCACTTCATTGGTTGGAGAATACGACAAAACCTGTCAAGAAATGAGATACAAGTTGATCAGACTGCCTATATTGAAAAGATATTACAGAGATTCAACATGACTGATTGCAATCCAGCTAAATCACCTTGTGATCCTAGTGTAAAATTGGTCAGCTCAGAAACAGAACAAAATATACTGACAAACATTCCATATCAAGAGGCAGTTGGAAGTTTATTATATTTGTCACAAGGAACAAGACCAGACATATGCTTTATTGTAAATAAATTGAGCAGCTTCAATAACAAACCGGAACAGACACACTGGCTTGCAATCAAAAGAATTATGCGATACCTGAAAGGAACAAAAGATTATAAAATGATATTCAGTCAAAAGAATGAAGAGCAAAGATTATTTGGCTACTGCGACTCTGATTGGGCTTCAGATATTAACAGCCGGAGATCCTGTTCTGGCTATGCATTTCTTTTTCAGGGTGCTACAATATCTTGGTGTTCCAAGCGACAGAACACAGTTGCATTGTCAACCATGGAAGCCGAATATATGTCTCTTGCTACAGCCATACAAGAGGCTATGTGGTTGAGATACTTGGAAGCCGAGCTTCTTGGTATTACAGAGACTTTACCTACTGTAATATTCTGTGATAATCAAAGTGCCATTAAATTTGCAGGTACAGACTCATACTGTGCCCGCAGCAAACATATAGACATCAGATACCATTTCATCCGAGAAAAGGTGGCCAATGGAGAAATTGAAGTGGTATATATTGGGACAAACAACATGGTGGCTGACATACTAACCAAATCCACGACACAAATGAAAATTGAAGAATTCTCACAAGCCATGGGATTGCAATTAAAGGGAGGATGTTGTGATTAATTGCAAACGTCAACGAAACGTCATCTGTCAGCTGTCAGTGTCACTGTCAATACTTACGTCATGAGATGTAACTTTTTTTTAAGCCCTTCCCTCTGAATAAAATGTCTATTACTTGTAACCGTGTTCTCGAGTTCTTTTTTCATATAATCAGCCCTAACTATATTAATACATAAATTAGCTTGAGTAATCATCAATTATACTTATTTTCAGGTAAGCCCCTCCACGAAATTCATTTAACACGTTCCGGGACACTACTCCAGACACAATAAATGTTTTATTGTTTTCACGCCTGTAGGCGGGCACTGTCCCGGAACGTGTTAATGCTGAAAACCAACACTCTATTACATACGGTGAGTTTAAACACAACTAATAACTTACGAACAATAATGCAACTTTCTAAACTTTGAGCTATAACAAACACACGCCTCAGCCAGGGGTTGTCAACTCTGGGCTAATACGACCGAAGGTTGCCTACCGCGGCTTAGCGCAGAGTTTGTCACCTCTGTAGCGAGACGAAACTTACAGCTTATTCGAGTATGTAAGCACGAAGTTTCTTATAAGAAATTATAGTACTAGTACAATGTAATTGGGAACACTATTGTTGATGCTAAAAGTGTGACGTGAAAATATTTTTACATCAGTTTACAATTTTATTTAATGATTTTTTTTTTGGACGCTAGGCGCATAATTTGTTGTTATTAATTTCGTTGCTGTAAGTATTCGGTTTTATATTATTCGGTATTAGTTTTAAATCCAAATTGTCAAATAGTTGAATACAGCGCACTGTTTGTTGAAAAATTTGTAGCATGCAATATTTATTACTCTTTTCTAGTTCGGCATTTGAAGTAAGATTATTTTTCTCTAAGTTATTTTGTTATGTAAGTGTCATGTCTTCTTTTGAGAATAAACTCTTTAAAAATATTACTACCATGTATCCATACTCTTGGCTTCAAAAAGAAAACTGCCCTCACTTTACCGCCGTGTTTCAGGCTAGTTCCACCCTCTCCAAACAGATGGCGTTTGCCGAAACAAAGACGCCATATTTGTTATTGTTCGTTTTACTACCGAGGCCAAGGGTTTAACGTTACCCTTTCACGGAGCGGGCAAATCGCTAGTTTCTTATGTCTTATACGAGAACCCTGAACTGAAAGGACAAAGTTCATTTTTGCTTGGACGTGAATAGAGGGTAGGTCAAAGTTTATTATGTTAGGTAATGCGGACTTGCTAGGAATAATCATTTTTGTTTAGCGTATCGCAGCGGTCCATAAATTATGTAAACATTGTAAAAATGTACGCTGAAAAGGTCATTGCTAAGTTGAACAATAAAATCAGTTTGGTAAATAGTACTCTACGCAAGTTCTATTCATCGCGCACAATATAATTGTCACAACACCACGCTTACAACATTAAGCATAAAAAAAGATAAAGTGTGAGCTGTCAAATTGGTCTATTTATTTAAAAATCAGTGTAAAAAACAACGCTTACTAATTTACAAACTTGCATTTTCGGAGACCTTATTGACAACATTATTTCTGTAAGGAAATAGGTTTTCTTCACAAGGCGTCCGTAGAGTCCTCAGTGGTACAATGTGGTACACTCTTTAAAACCTCTCGCTTGTGTATATATATGCAAATGCACAGTGGGCCGTCAATTCGGATGGAAATGCCGACCCGGCCCTATTTAGGTCGCCACTGTTTTTGACGGCCCATTTGCCTTAGTTGGACTTAAAAAGGTCGCCGGTTCGATTCCGGGTCGGGTGATGCGCAGCATTGGCGTTGGTTTGGTTAATAAGGCTTTAGTATGGTAATGGAATGTAGGCACCACGATGTTTTAAATATTCAGATTTTCATTTATATTTTATATGCCTATTATCATTCTAAACTTCCAATTTATAAGTTAACACAGTTATCATACTACTTTAGATTCATATGATTTATGTACCAAGATAAAAATAAAACTATCCAGCTGACGTGATATGTGAATTCATAATTTTATGTTTTGTGTAGTTTTTTCTTTACATTTCTATTCACCGTTGCCACACAGCTATAACTTTTGAAAAAATACTCCTGCTCCACTCCCACAAAAGTCAATAAAAAATATATTAAATAAAGCAATATGCACAGTGGTTCGAGCGCGGCCACAAATAGGAATATCGATAGCTTGCGCGAGACAGCAAGTGGCTGTGATAATAATAACGTTTTGTTCTATAGCTCTATTGACGTGGCCGAGTGGGCCAGAAATTGGGCGTTGTAGATATTATTTTAAGGTGTGTCGTAATTTGTTATGTAATTACATTCGGACGTGATGCATGATTTATAGTTTCATTAAAGAAAAACGTCTCAATTATTTTAAAGCTTTTAATTTTAATTCAACCGATCAGTTAAGAAAATACATGACACATTTTGAACTATTCAAATACTTTATTGGAAATAATTATCATCATGATAATTTGACTAAAAGATTTTTCAAATTATTCGTACCGATCCTTTGAAAAAAAAATATAATATGCATTTCTGCTATAAGTCAGTGAAGTCTGTTGTTAGTGTGTGTTAAGCTTGAAAATAATGTTTGCTATCGTTTACTTTTTATTATTATTATTATTATTAAATACATATCATCTACTGTGGCATTTTCGATTTACATGCTTTCACGAGCATAAAACCTCTGGGCAAGTACTTCAATAGTTGTAAAACTTTACGCTTGCAGAAATTCTGTACATTAACTTAACTGGGTTTAACAGGTTAAGTGTGGCCCAACAAAAGGTCCCTCTGGGCTGTCCTAAAACCGAGTGACCTTTATTACTTGTCTAATCAACGAAGCAAGCTCACCCAGAAGAAGCCGGTTCACTCTTTTTAGGGTTCCGTAGCCGAATGGCAAAAAACGGAACCCTTATAGTTTCGTCAAGTCTGTCTGTCTGTCTGTCTGTCTGTCTGTCTGTCTGTCTGTCTGTCTGTCTGTCTGTCCGTCCGTATGTCACAGCCACTTTATTCTGAAACTATAAGCATCACATAGCTGAAACTTGGTAGGTAGGTGTATTTTGTTCACCGCTTTCCGATTCAGATACAAAAAGTAAGAAAAAATAATATTTAAGGGGGGGCTCCCATACATGAAACTAAAACCTAAAAATTTTTTTTTACTCAAACCTATGCGTGTGGGGTGTCTATGGATAGGTCTTTTAAAATGATATTGAGGTTTCTAAAAACCATTTTTTCTAAAAGTGTAAGGTTTGAGATATAGACGCTTCCAAAGTGGTAAAATGGGCGTCCCCCCCCATCTAACTTTTGAACTAAGAAAGTGAAAATTTTGAAAAAAATATATAATGTAGATCTCAACAAAAACTTGCAACGAAAATTGGTTTGAAGGAGATCGAACCAGTAGTTTTTGAGATATTGCACATTTTTATCAACCGCAAATATAACTTTGTCTTTCATACAAACACTATGAAAAACAAAGTTATTTTTGGTGTCGCAATAATTGTGATGTTTTCGTTCAGTGAAAGTAAGTGGACCCTGAATTAAGTTAAGGGTGGCACGGAACCCTTAGTGCGCGGGTCCGACACGCACTTAACCGGTTTTTTTGAAAATAACAGGGTTATAGACCGATCGAAACACAGATGCGGGTAGAGAGTTTCACTCTTTTGCTATGTGCATTATGAAAGTTGACGAGAAGCGATTTTTTTTGAGTCAGTAGAATATCAACGAGGTATGGGTGGTAATCTGCAGTGTGTCTTGATAGAAGAAGGGAGCTGGTGGAATGAGCTCATGGATACTATATTACATTTTGACGTTATATCACCGCCTTCTAATGTGTTTTAACTCTTGAAATAGTGTTTTATTTTGATAATAGTATACTTTTGTAAAGGTTCAGGTATGATGAATTGTTTTTTTTTTTGTGCTGAAGGGTATTTTATAGAGACTGCAAAATGCATTTTTGATTGCACTAGCGATTTTTAATACACAATACTTCTCCAGGTCCCTGTACTATTATCACTTAGCTAGCTTACATTTTAATAAATATTAATATTAAAGTTTGGCTTCCAGACTAAAATATTGTCTAGCTATTGTCTGGTTTCCCAGGAGATGAATAAAATTTACAAAAAATGTCTATGTACTGTTAAGACTTCAGAAACAATTCCCTTAATGTTTAGTTCGTGTCTGTATTTATTTAAGGCCCATAAATTTTCTTCGCCGTCTTTGCAGAATAAATTGAAGGAGACAATATCTAAAACAGTTTCGTTTTTATCTGGACTTTTTAAAAGTTACAAGTAATAGGTAAGGGATATTTTTTACGGAAATAAATTGAATAATACATTTAAGTTTTCGGATATCCATAATTATTGACGAAATACACATGTAAAACACAATACACTACCTAATTCTGGTCACCTCAAAACTTGAATAAAAGCTTCGAAAGTCTATTTATTTAAGGACTTAACGAACACTTCGAGATAGAATGAAAGGCACTCTGAAACCTAAGGTAACTTGATAAATGCTCTTAATCAGTTGAAAGCCGGGCCTAATCAGCGTTCACCTGACTGTTCCAAATTAAATCCACAACAATTGAAAATTCAAAATAACATTTCGCAGACCCGACGAAGCAACGAACCGTTTAGTTCGCAATTTCTGTGTTAATTCTGGCATTCGTAGCCATCTTCGGTGGAATATAATATTTTAATTCGTAACTAGACAAAGGCAGTTACAACGTTAAATATTGCCGAGGTGGGGCGCCTCCCATTTCTTAATAATACTTCCTGTAAGGATGGGCATAACCGTTATCGATATAGCAGCATATTTATTTAATTATTTCGCCTAGCAGATTATTACTGTCATATATTTTCATTATGTCTCATGGTAGTCTTAATCAAGCTTTTGTTTTTGTGTCTCTTAGTAGTCTCATCATATGTTATTTTTAAGAAATGGAAGCTTATGATAATGCAATTTTTATTGTACTTCTTAACTATGTATCTTGTTGAATCTGTAATATTTTCCTGCTTACTATGGATTATGGCATTCAATAAATTTGAGACAGCTAATTTTACTGTAAAAACTGACAATGGAACACGATATGAAATATTCTCGAGGATGAATTTAATTTAATAAATATTATATGGATAGTTACCAATCAATTCATCGATAACAAGCCCATCCCCAATTTTCTTCCTTGTCCACATTGAACAGGATGTTTGAGAACGTTGTATTACAGAACAAAATTCTTTGTAGTGTGTAAACAGTGCTGTGTGCTAAGCTTTTTCCGAAAATGATACGATTTTCTGTTTAGGTATTAATTTTCCCTTACGCGTGAAGCTAATGTTTATTACTTTCACATTTTTATTTTTATATTCAAACTTTGAAAGCATCATGCTAAAGTAAACACAAATATTATTAGTGTACAGGATTTCACATTTTATATATAAAAAAATAATTTACAGTAGTAGAGTAGTAGTATTTATAGTAGAATGTATATTACATAACATAAGATTGTATAGTAAATACTTATCACTAAATGCCACAAAATTTGCTAGTATCACTTAGTTAATTAAAATTGAACTAAAACAAAACGCCTCGCGGCCATGTCCGGACCGATTCACCACGCACCACTGTGCAACACGGTCAAATAAATCGCGCTAATCCGCCCAGAGACCCCGATATGGCCTCACTCTATTTGTATGCAAATGAGTATTCTCTTTGTACCTTGACAGTTTTTAAACGGAAAAATTCAACCTCCACTCCTCGAAGAAAACGGCGACAAAAGTGAATTTTTACAAAACGTTTCTCGTCTGTTTGGAATAATTTAACAATTTGCCTAATGTCGTTGTTAGGAAACGCTTAGACTTTTAATTGGGATATTAGAATGGTGAATATTCAGGACTGAGTGGTATCAAAGCTATGGCTTAAACACATATTTATTTGTAATGACGATCTATATTGGCGACACCAGCCATTTTGACGACCTTTTATCAACCATCGAAACGGTAGTAAAGATTTTATACAGTTTTAAAACTTTGACGTCATATTTTCATTTTTTGTCTTTGACTAACTCACAATCAACAAACTCTTTAATCAATTTGCTAAGTAATAGTTATTTGTTTAATCAAACAAGCTGATGGCGAATGGTGTTAATGATACTAGTAAAAGTTTAATACTTTTTAAGACTAAAAGTAAAAATACATAGGAATGTAGTTTAAAATCAGTACGAGTAGGTACACAGCTGCATAGTGTGTTAGCATTTGCATTACAAAGCATTAACTTTGTCTAACGACCATAAAACTAGCCACCACAACACAATGTGTCTATCTGGCCATCTCACTGACTTTACCTTTTTCAACCCACTGTGCAGTGCGCGTTAAGCTAATTGTATGCACATAAAAGTTGGACCAAAGGCGAAAGTTTAGCACGTGGCTGGTAAAATTGTGACTTGAAATAGGAAACTGCCCAATGTGCGGTAAAACTGTGGCTTTAGTGCAGCGTGGATGTTGTTCCTCTTTAGTTTTGTGGATAAAAATAGCTACAGGAAGAGCTTCAAAATTAAAATCAGAGCAAAGGTTGTGTTTAAGTAAAAATCAAATCAATTTACTTTCGATTACAATTGGCTTTATTCTGAAGTTGTCGCAAATACTACTCATTGATTAAAACACGAAATAAAGGTTTAATAGGTTATTTGATCGGTGCATTAGGTGTTAAGTTAAATATTTTTAGATTATTGATTCAATAATCTTTTTACTATGATATGAAAAATATGTCCGCGCTGTCACCGTCCCCAGACCACTGTGCAGGTGGAACTTTCCGCACGCAGTTTGTTCTTGTTGCCAGGAAGTCGTTATGGTTGCACCTGTGTGCTTGCATGCGCTATCACATACCTTTTGTTAGCTTTTTTTGTAGCTTTTGTACCTTTTCGATGCTGCGGTGCGCCTGTTTGTTGCTAGCTTTAGAAGAAAACTTGTCGTTTGCGTGTTGTTATATATTTTTTTAACGATCATGTTGTAATTAAGGAATTAATGTATAATCTTTCATTATTTTTTGAAAAGCATAATTTCGTTATTGCAGTCTTAGCAGTCGCTAAAATAAAAATAAAAAATATATTTTCTTGTCGGAATGAACGTATTCCATAAATTTTAATCAAAAATTAATATATATAAATTGCACTGTTATAAAGCAATCGTGACTCTGGTCACACAGTCTGGTCTGTCAAGACGATTAATCGAACCCCGTGTCTTACGCAATCCGGGCGTTTGCCTTTACCACTCGGCCACCGTCACATTAACAAGCCTGTTTAATTTTGCTAGCGCTTTCTTTTAACGCGTAGGCTGCGTGACCTCATCACTGTTGCGAGATTGCTCTCACAATATCCGAACTTTTTACAAGTGCAATTTATATTATTAAGTTTGTATAGTGACAAAACAATATATAAACAAAAATCAACTATGAAAAACAAAAATTTTAACAATATGTCAAGGCTTTTTTTTTTGGCTTACACGATATACAGAAATATGTTTTTGAACGTAAAACTTTGCGACTAGCTCGCTCCATAACACTCGCAGTGGACCGAAACTGAACACTTTTATTTTCAATAGTATTCTTCTTGTTTTGGAACACGGCAGTCACGCTGTAGTTGCTGTTGCGTTCGAAGTTTTGTTTTACATTTCACGTTCAATACACGGTGCCTATTTCAAAGTCTATCAAAAGCTACAGTTTGCGTTGCGATTGGTTGAGCAAAAGATCAAAAAATGATTCCTTCCTCTTTCAACAACGAAAGCAGTCTTCACTGTGATTGTTGAAGAGAAAAGTATTGTTAAATATCAACGGATTCATTATAACCATTTACTTTTTTATAAGGTGATTGGGTGGCTTTATACTCCTAACTTGTTTTTTACTCCTAACTTGTTTGCAAAAAAAGTGAAACTAATATTATGATTTAGCCACTTACTAAGCCGGCTGAAAATCTGTAATAATTACAATATACAATCTGCAATTAATAAATACTTTGAGCTCTCGCCCTTTTTTAAAAATCCACTCAGTAAAGAAGCAACATGAATCAATTTCTTTGTCGATTAAAAACCCTTAAAAACCTATCAGCACTATAGTCCAGAGCAACCCTCGGGTAATATGACCGCGTATAAATTCGCTAAAATTTCATCAGGACCAAGAAATTGCCCGACTATTACCCGGGTCTATACCAATATATATATATATATATATATATATATATATTAACTATTTTCAAAAAAGTTTCGAAGCTTTAGCTACGGTCACTTTTAAAAATTACAGTAGGCTATTTACCTACTGTATTTTTAAATACTGAAGTAATTGTTATAGATAGTGCCATCCACGAAGGCGCGCCCCACTCTTTTTTTGATTGATGAAGGTGCGGGGTGCGGGGAGAGACACGCGCGTCAGTTGCGAGCCGGCCGTCGTTCAAATATTCAGACTCGTCACGAAAGTGGCTCTGCTTAAATTATTTTTAAAATGTCAAGGAAAACCCAGTGTGTTGTACTAAAAAATAAACCTGGTATAATCTACTGTCATTATTAAATTTACTGAAAGAATTATAATGGTAACTTAAACACCATAAACAATTTTTAATAAAAAAAAAACATGTGGTAACTTATAATATTACCGGGATTTACTTTATCTGGGAAGGCTATAAAACATTACGCTAGGACCTACGTGTACGAAGAAAAAACAATTCACGCGTATGAAGTCCCGGTGGACCGATGGTTCTCTTATAAAGAAAGTTTTTAAACATTTTTTTAAATGTTATAAAACGTTCTTACGTATTTCGTTTACGTCAATAGTAAAAATGATGCTTGTGTAGTTTAAAAATAATATATTACTTTTCTAGTAACTAACCATACCTACTTAAAACCATATCCAAGTAGAGCATCTTTTCCTTTGAGTGTATTTTTTGAAGTGTGCTTGTCATTCATTAGTCATTAAGATGTTCCAAATTCAATTCAAAAGCTTGCACACATGTACTATAAACGATTTGGACGAGTGGTGGGGCGCGCCTTCGTGGATGGCACTATCTATACCTATAGCCTATTGTGTCCAATTCAAAAACTTCGTTTCCACTGCACCAAATTGTCATCTCATTGCAGCAAAACAAATGAAATCTCATTTACTTTTAATTTTTATCTTCTCAGGTGGTTGACTGTTAAACATATAAATCAAATTAGACAACCATATTGAGAGCGAAAACTAGGCTCTGCCTCTAATTTGCCGTCAAAGCAAATTGCAGAAAGGAAACTTTTTAACATCAATTTGTATTCCAAAGACAGACGGTAAAAGTAGAGTTTTTCCTTTGACTGTCACCTTTGATCGACATCGCTCTTTCTGGACATAAATTCTCATTATCAGAAGGTTTATCACCTGATTTGAATTGCAAATGAGAGGAATCCCCTATAACAAGACTGTGACAAATCGTGAAAAAAAATTACGCGATTGTCGACTCTAAATTTTTAGATTTAAGACTTAAGATTTCGTTTTGTGAATGATTGAAAATTTTCTTCTGTTTGTGTTCAGTTGCCACATTTATCACGGAAAGGAAAATAAAGTACTGAATGAGTATAAAATTGGATCAGATGATGCCAAACGGTTTCAGAGCCATACTGTACTTTTTAGGATATTATGTTCTTACCACAACGGATAATGTACAATGTACGAAACTGATAAATTAGGATCATATATAAAATTTGATTTAAATTACTGTAAAAATAGGGAAGATGTAAGCTCATAAAACAATAACCCTGCTACATTTTGTGAGATGAATGGAATAAAGGAAACAAAACATTTGGAACTCTTTTGGATGGTTTTGTATTTCGTTGATATCTTATAACTAGCACACGCTAAAAATCTATTGAAAGTGGTGTAAGATGATTGGTAGTATCAGTTACCAATCCATGAAAATAGCTTGTCGTAATATGATGAAAGTGGATCTAATGGCAGAATCGTAAAACTTTTTTTTTGCAGCTTGCTTAACAATGTCCTAATAAGTTATTGCTATCGTTATCTTTTCATTCCAACAAACAAAACAACGTTTCATATTTCGTTGGTTTGTGCTTTTGTCGATGGTGAAACCAGTCCTTACTGTTTCATGCTTCATGGTAACTATACTGTCTTACTTTCCTAAATTTACTGTAGCAAAATTTGATAGGTGTTTCTTTTTGTAAATTGAGCACTGAAACGTGTAAAATATACTCGTATATTTTTCATATCTCGGATTGTAGCAGTGAATGAGGCTCATCAAATAAACATTAGGGAGAATCGGAGGAATTTACTTTAACAAATGTAAAAAAAAAGTACTAACCCAATGTGAACTTGCAAATGTCATTGAGTTTGCGAACTGGATGTTATGTTTATTAATGTTTATTTGAAGAGTTATGTTTTATATCTTACTTGTAATATTTATTCCAATAAAGCATTACCGAACTGTTTTTTTAAGTCGGTAAAAAGAACTCGTGAGACACATTTTCTTGAATGTGAAATCAGTGTTATCAATGTGTTGGTGTTTTTCTTCTATGAAATAAACTAGATGTACACGTATAAATAATCTGAACACTTCTTAAGTGACACTAAGGTAGATTTAATTGTTTACTCTTATTTAATGAATTCATATCCTCTTTTTGTTTATAAAAATGAATCCTTATAATATAAATTGCACTTGTAAAAAGCAACTGTGAACCTGTGACAGACGAGGAATTGAACCCCGTGTCTTACGCTATTCGGGCGTATGCCTATACCACTCGGCCACCGTCACATTAACAAGCCTGTTAAATTTTGCAATATAGAGTAGCGTAAGACACGGGGTTCAATTCTTCGTCTGTCACAGGTTCACAGTTGCTTTTTACAAGTGCAATTTATATTATAAAGTTTGTATGGTGACAAAACACTGTAAAAACAGAAATAAACTATGAATCCTTATTTTCTTTGGTTATACCATTACGCGTGAACGACTGTACCGATTGTCTTTTTTGTTCTGTTTGCTATAGTCAGGAGAATGTTCTTATGAAAAAAAAAATCGCAGAAAATAAAAAAAAATAAGAATACATACTCACTTTTTAGCGAAGTCGGGAGCGAAAGAAAGTTTGTCAGGGCCACTAGTTAATTACAAAATTCATATTGATATACATATGCAATATTTAAGCAACTACAGTAGTAATCTCGTACAATTCATCTCTGAATGTACTCAATTCAAATTGAACGAAATGTGGTTTTAGCAGGGCTCATGTGGTTAAAACGTAGGATTGAAATATCTGATAGTGTGGTCTAGTGTTGGACAGCTATGATGGTGTTGGTTATTTCAATACGCTATAGGTAGACCGCGAAATTGAGACCTCGCCCGCGGGGCGGCGGGGTGCGGGGTAAGACGAGAGCGCGGTTAGTGAGCGGCGCGGGCGGGTGTTTCCGCGCCGCTCGCACCCCGCGCGCGACCCGGTATCGCCTCCCCCCACGCCTCTGTACCCCGCAGGCAAAGTCTCAATGAAGCGGTTTACCTATAGTATGTTAATTTTTTCTAGACTTCAACAAACAAATTCAAGAATTGCGTAAAGGTGGTAAATAAGTTTGTTCTATTTTGCAACGCAATTGTTAATGACCATTGGTAAAGGTTTTTTTTTTGCAAAACATGCACAATCGTATACAAATAGTCAAATGTCTGTATTAGTTGAGTAAACCACGGAATATCACGGAACTGAGCCTAAGTGGTTAAGGGCCTTGTAGATTTATGCCTAAAATTATAAAAATGTATTTTAACGCCATTGAAAATAGTTCAAGTATCGATAAAGACAAACAACACTAGTGTGGGAGTCATGTTAATGGAGATCCGTGATTATCGTGTCGGAATACGTTTGATTCTGTTCCATGTTTGCGCAAGTATTTGAAATGTAAATGATTGGTGTAGGAATTTAATATTGCTATAGTTGTTACAAGTAAATGAATAAAAATAAGCAGATGATGAAATAACTGTAAATCTTTAAGTAGGTCTGTCAATCATACATATTTTGTTCAATAGTCAAATATTTAACTACAATTTCACCTGCTGGTAAATCACGTCACCTACAATAATCGTGGAAAAAAGTTATATCATTTTTAAAAATTTTAAATAAAGAAATCAAAATACTTTATTTCAGGTAACAGACACATAACGGTATACAGCCACATAGTTTTGTTAGTAAAAATAGAATAAAATGTTTTGACATAGTAACATTTTGGCATAACATAATACTAAAAGTTGGACAGGAAGACTGTCTGCTACTTAGTGTAGTGTACTTTCATTGACGATATTTGTCCGAGGTCGAAACTATAGGTTGTGCCAAAAAAGGTTTTACTACACATATAGGTAGTGCCATCCACGAAGGCGCGCGGCGTTCATTTTTGACTAAGGATATCGCGGGGTGTGGGGTGTGTGACAAATATTTTTATATCATAAAAAAAATATGTAATAATTAAATTTATTATAGCATCATCAAATATTGCCAAAAACTTGCCCACATGTACTTAAAACGATTAGAACGAAAGATGGCGCGCGCCTTCGTGGATGGCACTATCTATACTTTTGCAATAAAATATTAATACGATCGTGATAAATACAAAACTTATACAGATTTGGATGAATCACTCACTTTTTAAGGCGTATAATAAATTTATATTAGTATCTATCTATGCTACGATGCTACAAAACTCGTAGTAAATGTAGAACAACTTTTGCTGCTACGGCTGCTACGTGCTTTGCTACGAAAAATGCTACGAACTTTTTCGTAGCAATGTTCGAAACGTTTAAGCGCTTTTGATTTTCACAAAACATTTGTAGCTTTTATTCGTGAGGTAACTTTTACGAGTGTTTTATTATGTTTTCACTGTTCATATTTTATTATAACTGATTTGTCATTAATGTTTCAAATATGAAACATTCGCATAGGTTACGAATAATACACACTGAAGTACTAATAATAATAATAATTTATATATTTTATTGCAACCATAAGTAATTATAATACAGAATAACATCTTAAATATTAGGCAGTAGTACAATTCAGGCTGTCTTATTGCTTGAAGTATGTACTTAACTTGAGTAGAATAGCGTAAGACACGGGGTTCAATTCCTCGTCTGTCACAGGTTCACAGTTGTCTTTTTACAAGTGCAATTTATATTATTAAGTTTGTATGGTGACA
Organism: Pyrausta aurata; assembly: GCA_963584085.1. NCBI lineage: Eukaryota > Metazoa > Arthropoda > Insecta > Lepidoptera > Crambidae > Pyrausta > Pyrausta aurata. The sequence continues at coordinate 218,040 of OY757275.1, forward strand.
AAACACTATAAAAACAAAAATAAACTTTAACTTGAGTAGTTAAAAAAATATCTTTTATTTTCTATGTAAGACTAGCAATCCTTACCTTTTAATTAAGGACATCTTAATTTCGTCAGTTCGTTTATTCGGCAAACTCGGCCGTCGAAATGCGGCAAAGTTTCAGATCTAGCCCTGAAGTTATTTGTTCCCCTAAGCCCGGGATGAGATCCAGATTTACTTGGTAACGACAGTCAGTGGAGTTATTTCTGAAGTTTGCATTAGTGACAGTTTTGTTTCTTAACTCTAATTTTCTTCGAAGACTTTGTTAAGGTGCTACAATTAAGGATTAATCTTGTTTAATACAAGAAGAGTCCGTTGCCGTCTTTCTGCATGACCTAAAGGTTTGACTGGCAGATAATGCTTTTAGCATTAAGTCCACCTTTGTACACTAAATTTGTGCAATAAAGTCTTTAAATAAATAAATAAGAGTCGTTTTTGGTGTTTCATTTCTTTAAATCAACTCGATATTACACAGTGAGTTGTTACTACTACGTCTAGAGAAGCTGTGCCAAGCAAAAAAATTGTCACAAAATACGACCACAAGATTGTGACGTTCTTTGGAATTTGAATTTCGAATTATGAAGTCGTACTACCAGTTGATGACCGTGTCATCAATACATGGAGCACAAAATTTGTTCATGGTGTCAGTTCCATGCGCCAGTAATAGTAGTTCAATGAATTTACAAGAGTTTTTATAACAATCCCAACAGACTACACAAGATAAAGTATTAAGCTCCGATAAAAGTGTAGAAGTTTTTCACGCTACTTTATTACTACCTTGAAGTCGCTTCCCCATTGGATCATAAATAAAAACTCGATTCCCTGTAGAACATAAATTTTAAAACGCTCTTCGATACCTAGTATATCCTATATTTTATCTTTCACATAATGTTAGCGAACTATTCAGAAATTGCATAATAACAATCTACTTGTACAGGTAATATGTTATTAAATTCTCCGTGGATTTGTCCAAGTTATGTTACTATGAAATCAATTCTGGTTAGGGTTCCGTAGCCGAATGGCAAACAACTTAACCCTTATAGTTTCGTCAATTCTGTCAGTCTATCTGTCCGTCCGTATGTCACAGCCACTTTATTCTGAAACTATTAGCATCACACAGCTGAAACTTCGTATCTTGTTTACCGCTTTATTATTCCGATACAAAAAAAAAGATATTTAAGGGAGATAGCTATGCTAACCTTAATACTATGCTATGTTTAGCACATCTTTTTTATTTTTTTTGTATCTGAATATGAAATGCACAAATAGCTTTAAAATACATATCTTAACTTTTGAATTAAGTAATCAACATAAAATAAGGGTATGCTGCAGAATGGGCTCTGAAAAACGAAAACTTTGTCAGAATGGCATATTTCCCAAAATATGAACTTCGAGTTAAAATATTTTTTAATGTAGTGTGTTACTTCAAATGAATTTAATTTTGAAACATAATTTTCTCTTCTATTTATTGTATTCAAACACAAGTAAGTATCCCAATATGTTTAACCGATTTATTCATTTAATCTCATCCACTCATTAATTTGACACTCAACTAATCACTAACCAGTGTGCAGAACCTCACACAATATTCCAACCACCCTCAAATCATTATTCATGACATCTGAATCGCGTATGCATCCGACCCACCGACTATTTTTAGTCTCGCTCCGAATGAGTGCTTGTATAAGCCACGAGTACAGTCGTTGATGGAAGTGAAATAGCTAGTTCAATTGGGTGACATATTTCGGAAATTACAACAAACGTTGGATTTTGATATCACTGATGAAAACCAATTTTAATTTCCTGTTGTGGCAAAACACTTATTGAGAGCCAATGTCATTAAATTAAATTCATTGCGTGTTTTTGACTGTCACAATTCGCTTAACATACATTTATAGTCGCTTTTTAACTATAGGTAAATACCCAATCTCTACAACGTTCTGTTTCCGACTGTACAGACGCTTGTGCACGCCTTTTTGCTGTCATAAAAGCGTAATTTAGGGCCTAATGAATATTTTACCGGAAATGTAGGTTTTACTGCTGGTCTAAGTAGGCGGAAGAATAAGGCTAATTTTGTTTGCAATTCAAACTCTCTTCTTATTTTTTTTTTGTTTTCTTGTGGAGAATGAAAATGATTTACTAATTGATGCTTCAGGCTATTTCCGTATTTTATTTCATTTAATTATTGTTTTGGACGTATATTGTGTAAGTGTTTTCATGGTCATTTTCCGTGACGTTCCTTGATCAATGTAGTTTTCGTTTGAGACAAATCACTTAACTATGAAAGTTTTATGGGGATAAATGTACGTTTGTTACTCTTTCACGTAAAAACCACTGGATGGATTTTGATTAAACCTGACAGTAATGAATCTCATACATCGTAATAGCTTAGAAGCTATAATTCTTAGTGATATATTTTGAGATCCAAGATTAACGAAAGCGAAGCAAATATTAAAACATTATTTTTATTTTGCTCATACTACCTCACATATTTTGAGGTAAGGCTTTTTCCCAGCAGTGGAATGAATTAAATTTGTTTTTATTTGAACGAAATGAAACTTTAGTGAGGCTATTTCAAAAAGTATTTTTTTATTACACTTGGGAATACTTTTTGAGATTTGATTCGTGCAACGAACATTGCTGATACAATTTAGGTCAATCCGAATTTCAGCGCATGTCAATAACAATGTCAAGCGAGCAGTTGAAATTAACGATGAGAACATGTAAAATAGTGGGCTCATATTTCAAAAGCGCTGAATCACGTCCCGATGTAATGAGGCGAGCGCTTGAACCGACGCAAATTGGAAATAATTCACTCAAACCTTCTGCAGTTGAAATTATTACTTCATTGCGAGGCACTTGTCATCTTTGAAGGGTTATTTAAATTATTGATTTTGAAAACTGGTAATTTCATGGCGCTCTCATAATATTTTGTTTTGATTAACACTTTTTATATGATAAAATTTAGTCGATTTGATTTACCTAAACAAAAAGCCCTAACATATTTTCGTAAGCATTAATTAAACCGGACAGTGAACAAGTTTGGTTTCTTTGAATGTTTTAATTAAAAGCTTGTTCCGTCTTCAGGTAAGATACATAAATAAATTGAATTGATTTTTTTTTATTTATTTCAGGTAAGCATCAGAATCAGAACGCACAGGTAGTGCTACAGGTACATATTGAATAAGAATTGAAGCCTATTTCAGTTTTATTTACATATTTTATCGCATAGATTTTTCATTATACAAACCTTTTCGCTAAAATTAACAATTGTAACCCATTTTCAGTATGATTTTGAAGAAGTCTTTATTTAAGATAGTCATTTCTAACGGTGATTGGGTTTAAAAAGTTTGAAATTCAAATTAATATTCCTCTCAGATAGGGACTGTTCTTTCAAAGTCCTCTAACTTCGGTGATTGATTTCATTGATGAGACTTCGCTTGTATTTGATGAATAATTTTTATGAGACTTGAATAATTGATAGCTTTGACTTAACGACTTAACTTTTAGGAGGTTTTGTGTTGAGTTGTTTAAAAAATTTAAACTAAAAAAGAACATTCTAAACTGTTTTTCTTTTAATTAAAGTAGTTCAGCGATAGATAAGAAAAAAGTCTGAAAAGTTTTGCGATTGACCTCCAAGTGGAAAGCGCAAAGAAAAAATCTGTTGTTAAAAATAATGCCCGCTATTTAGTAGTCATTTTCAGTAATGATAGTAATAGGACGCGATTTTAAGCACGAAAAACTTAAATAATTTGTTCTTTGAGTTTTTTGCTAATTACATGGAGACACCATTAGTTCACAGTGATAACAAATCCCACAGTCCTAGTATTGATCATCTACTGTTTTGACAAAGCACAGATTCATGATGTGTTATATCCATGGAGAGTTTAAAAGTTCCTAAAATTTTCGTTAGAGGCGTAGCAACTGAATGGTTAACGTAATTATAGTTCTTACTTAAAAAAACATTTTATTGTCTTTAAGTTTTTACCAAATGACTATCATAACAGTAATTACAAAACACGTAGCCCGGAAAAAAATATCTTTATCACCTACCAAGTACTGTTTTTTTTTTTAGGAAATCGTTTTGTTACAGACCAAATACATATGTATGATGTGTGTGTTAGATCTATTGAGAGCTTAAAAATTCCTAAAAGTTTCGTTAGAGGCGTAGAAGTTAAATGGTTATGTTCTTATCATATGTAGTTTTAAAAGTGCAGGCATATAGACTTAGGCTTAAGATACAATGGCACACCTACGTGCAGCACTAACAATACAATCTTTGTCCACACACGGCTGCCCGTACACAATGGTACTGCCTCCTACAAATATAATTAATTAATTTGGCCAACAATGGCTATGTGCCTTGTGCCGAATTGTGCCTTTTGTGATTATGCAAATGTCATGTTGACTGTACTAAATGGAGGTTTTTGCGGTGTTTATGAAACTATTGTAGGATAAGGTTACTGAGGTGGCTTCCAAGATTAGTTTTTTTCTTTACACTAGTGATTAACAGAAAAATGTGGATAAGCATTGAATTGAATTTTGGTTGAATATTTAAAAGTCCTTTATGAAATGTCATACCTATCTGCTCTCCTAGCAAACTTTTTTGAGTCTCTTTTATGCCGGCCATACTTGCTACGGTCAACCAGAGAGGTTTGCCTGTACAAGTCTGCCTGCGCAAGTAGACCGGACCGTAAGTAGAAATGAAAATGAAAAACAACTGCACTAGTCTATGCCCACACACGTTCCTATGTAGGCAAGCCGGCATAGCCAAACCTCTCCGGTTGACCGTTGCGTATATGGCTGGCATGATTAAGGGGTCTAGAGGAGAGTATAAATTAATGTAGATATTGCCGTTTACTAAAACAAAACATCAGCATTACCAATAACTTTTTGACATTTATATTTTTGAACGACTAATTTAAGCATATGCTTTCAAATTTTAAATACAAAACACATTTATTTAGTGAAACCACGTTCGTTTGCGAATCTGATTGGTCTGTTTGATTAGTACGTAGCTGTTCTCTGATGCGTATAAATGGTTAATGAGCTAGTCCATTTGTTCATTGCAATATTGAATTGGTTTTGCTTAATTGATTCCGCGACCGATTCGGCATTTATTCATGATAGGAGCGTGAAATGATTTAGAGGTTTGATTAGTAGGTAATGATTTTGTAGCTAGGTGCAATTTTGTAGCGAATGCAATAAATTAATGGGGTAAAAGTAGCTGGCTTTTGATGGTACCTACTTAATGCACTGTAATTTTTTTCTGAGATGTAAGAATATACTTGGATGATTGAATAAAAATAAACAAGTATATCTACCCTTAAAGATTTTGATAGACATAAGAATATTTCTATTTCAATAATATTTGTGGACGTGACAAGCCTTTCATAGAAACCTGTAATTTTTATGCCCTAAAATATAATTCACAAAATTTTCACACCTAAGAGTGCACCGTCAGCAAAAAACACGATTTTTCTTAAAAAAGACAAACGGCTCGCAACTAGCGACATCAGCCGAACTCGCTTCTGCTGACTCTACTCCCAGTTGCCTGATAAAGAGCCGGTCTGAGGCATGCGAGACAGCGGTTGTGAAAATAGGCTATGGGTAATGGTAGGCATTTCAAAAAGATAACTTCTTTGCTATGTTGCGAGCACTTCCGCCAAAATATTCACGCGCGTGTTGCATTCAAAGAAATACTTAAAACTTATCACAGAATGAAGTACTATTTTAATCACTTAAACTCAATCTTAAAATACTTTTTACAAAGTTGCTGATTAATTTAATAATATTGCATTATATAAAGGTTCCATTTACACTGCATGTAGTAAAAACTACTTTGTCTTAAATTAGTTTATTTTATGTTTTGGTATAAATATACAGAAACTAGCCCATGTCTCCCAGCTCACGCCGTTTTCTGCACTGACCGTGGAAAGCGTTTCAATTGCCCCCAAGATTATATCTGGTGTAATTTAATCAAAAGTTCTCACGAACGAACCCGCGCTGTATCGATTCAGCCGAATCGTTTGGCAACGGTACAGTATCAAACCGACTCAAAGGAACTAGATTATGTACTTTTGATTAGTATTATTGCTGCAACATTTTGTAAAGTTTTTTATCTGTATTCTTCTAGTCTTATTCTACGAGTAAGCACTTAAGTCGTATATAAATATAGGACGTACTCTATCTACACTACAGTAAGAATACATAAAAATAAATCACTTCAAATCAGGTATAAGTTGATAAAAAATGAATGCCTTCTGAAATCCGCAATAACAAATTAAAACTTTGCGTTATTATTTGGTGTTTTGATTGATGGTAAATGTAACGATAATATTCGTATTTAAAGTGTAAATAACTTACGCTGTACGGAGTTCTCTCGCACCTAACCACCTTGAGATAACTGCCAGCAATTTTTATTGCAAAGTGGCTAAGCTTGAGAGACCTCTACTAACCGTACCTTGAATAAATATAGTGCAATGTTGAGGTGACCTTTTACATCTTTGTATCATAGTCATGGCATGTAGTAGAATTAAATTAAGCTGAAATATTGATACTTGGGTCACACTCATTCTGTACATTCGGTACGAAGCCGTAAAACTAAAGTTGCGGATTTTTGAAGAGTTACAACTTTTAAGTAGTTAAGGAGGCGAAGCTGAAGCCGACTGGATTTACGATCGTCGCTTTAAAGACATTTTGAGGCCGTCATTAAAACTTTATGGACAGTAATAGCGAACTGGTCATAGTCGACGAAGAATGATTGATCTGAAACTGAAAGGGCACGGCTTACGGGATTATTTTTTTCTATGGAATCAATAGGGATTTTCTGAAGCTCGAATACGCATAAATAGTTTTATGAACACAAATTTTCATAAAATTATGGCAACGGAAGTCTTGTTTTATGTGCCACTGCATATCACTAATTAACGTTTGTTTTGCGTGCTAGCAGGAATTCAAATAACTTATCCAAAATTGTTGATATCGACTTATTCGCTACGAGTATAGCTAAAGCTAAGCGATTACTTAATGAACATTTGCTCCAGTAATTTGATTTTGATTATGTTTTAGTACTTAGATTTATCCCACCATTGTTCTTTTTGTCTTGGTAGTGTGTTTCAATGTATTAGTGCTCAATTATTTGTGATCCTACATTGTTTCAATCGGCGAGGACCTCTAATTGGCTTTAATGTTACAACATTTGTTTTACTACTGTGTTTTATGTAGCTGTTGGTCTTCCATTAAAATTAAAATAAAATAAAAATAAAATAACTTTAACCTACTTTTTTTTTTTGGAGGTGCTCGTAGCGCAGTGGTGAGGTGCTCGTAGCGCAGTGGTGGCAGCGCTTTGGTAGTAATACCGAAGTTAAGCAACTTACAGCGTGGTCGGTGTTTAGATGGGTGACCATTCCGACCATATAAGTGACGTATATCACGAGCATCTCCGTGCTTCGGAAGGCACGTTAAGCCGTTGGTCCCGGCTAATATCGATTGTTATTAGTCGTTAAGCCTAGTTAGAGGCCCTATGGGCGGCTTGATAAAATCTGACAGCAAGGTTGGTCGCTTGCTTTGCAAACACCCCTCCGCCAATCCGCACTGAGCCCGCGTGGTGGAGTATGGCTCATACTACCTCACATTTGAGGTAAGGCCTTTGCCCAGCAGTGGGATGCTTACAGGCTAACTTAACTTAACTTTTAACCTACTTTTTTGACTACCATCTGAGTGAGGTAACTTATGTTGTAGCTTTTTTCGTCCCCGTTTACATACCTATACGCATAATTATTGACCTTTGTCATTATAATTGGAGTTGTATAAGCTAGCGGGGTCACAGGTGGCGGATAGGTGAACGGCCACAAGATATGGTGGTTAACTGCAAATGTGTTGTTTAAGATCCTCGACCCATCAGCGGCAGGATTACCAGAATGAAGTAAAGAGTCAAATGGGATGGGCTTCCCTATTAAAAGGTACAATATTTGGTGACGATCCTGTATCATGGCGAGTAAACGCCGCAATCAAATAAGTGTTTTTTCGGTGATGCAAGATTAGTACTGGCAGAAGACTGAAGATATAGCATATTAGGAAGGGCTTTCGACTAGTACGGGTGGCGAGAAAACCCTCGGTTCTTAAACTGTGGTGTGAAAGGCAAGATAGAAAACCACCACACTATCTTCAATTATTTGGAGTTCTAATTGAAAAAAAAACACCGAACTGAAGTTTAATTCTTTGATTTGATGATGGTGATGATGACAAATTACTATCTTAAGTAAATATGGTACAACCGAGCCTAAGTCCTGATAGTCTGGTCCAGAATCTACCTATAGACTCATAACATCATGATCTACAGCCTGAGTCATCGAGTCACACACGCTTCCAGCCGTAAAGCCAGAGACAATTTATGACTGCGTACTACCGATGGAGCGTGGCAAAGCGTTTAAGGGCTGCCAAAATGAACTTTTTACCTAAATCTATGGTATCTTCTTCAAAGGTTGCTACTAAGCAGATATACATCACCCTTAATCTCAACCACACCTGACATCAGGTGCAATCAAAGTCAAAAAGCATGAAAGAAACCAGCTAGGTTTGTGTGGGATATGGACGTGGAAAGGAACGTAAGAAGTAAGAGATGACACACGAAAGAGAGTAAGAAAGGAGAAGAACGTTTCAATTTAAAAGAGGAATGTAGAAGTTGATGTTAGGATGTCATGTGAGAAGAGGGTGAGTCTTAGAGAGTCTTTGAGAGAGATCAATAGTGTTTTGAGTCTGCTGTAAATAAATATAAAAGTACATCTACTATTGCAAGTTTCCCCTTATTCCTACAAATAGAAAAAAAAATTTTGAAAGTTATTATAAGTAATCCATTCATATAAAAATGATTAATTTCAAAAATAACTTTTAATGATTGTCTTCCTGTCTAAATGCACTGAAAAACTGAAACAAACAACCTCCTTATGAACAATGTTACATTTATATCTATAACTAGCTTTTGCCCGCGACTTCGTCCGCGTGGAATCGTGGCTTCTTTCTCCCGTTTTTTACACATTTACCACTATATCTTTGCTCCTATTGGTCGTAGCGTGATGTTATATAGCCTATAGCCTTCCTCGATAACTGGACTATCCAACACAAAAAGAATTATTCAATTCGAACCAGTAGTTTCGGAGATTAGCGCGTTCAAACAAACAAACAAACAAACAAACAAACAAACAAACAAACAAACTCTTCAGCTTTATAATATTAGTATAGATTAGTATAGATAAAATACTTTGCAAAGGTTTTGGTACAGGCATAACAAAGCAATAATGATGTATTCAAAGTTAATATTTTTTTTCCGATCTTCGCCGTTTTTTCAGTCTTGTCAACCCTAGTCTCGATATTTATGTCACTGGCCACCATTTATGCCGAATACCGATATTTACCGGATAGGGATGCGGTCCGATGATTTTATCGATAAACCGACGAGTGATAGTGTTTGGTCAATGGATCGGACGGGCGGGTTTATCGAGTAGATAGTGTGGTGAATGAATAAAACGATCGAGAATTGGGTTAGTTTTAAATATAGTGGTACATTTTTCTTTATACGACCGTTTGTCAACCGTGTATAAAAATGAATGACAACTTGATTTAAAATATAGATATCAGTACAAACTTAAGAAATAAATAGGTAAAATAGATAAAAAGTACCTTATTTATATCCACCATAAAAAATAAGGTAGATAAATAAGAAAATGTATTAGAGCAACTGATTCGATTACCATTCAGATATAAATAGTGTAACTAGTTGTATGTTAATGTGTGGATACCTTTGATTGAACTTATGTATTTACTTTCATTGGAATATATCGAGGATATCATTTTTTTTTATTTCACTTATTTTTTTGGGCCATTTGGGACCCAATTAAAGGCGCCTACCATAATCCTAACGGGCAATAAAAAAGGAATCGTTTCACGGCATCAAATAAATCCGCCTGATCCCGTAGTTATACGATTTCTAATATTTACGAGTGAGCGGCCCCGCGTCATATTGCAGGAAGGCCCAGATAGCATAGATAGTACCTCTTTTATAAAGCCATGACATTAAAAATTTCAAGCAATTTAAGTTGCTAAGCCTTACTCAATGGCTTGTGGCAATTAGTGTAAGCTACTGCATTATAATTGAGTTCCTATGCGCTCAATAATATAGTACTATAGTTTCTCAAGCAGTTTGTCTTAAAAACTTTAAATATGGGTAAAAATTTGTGTCGGGTGTTGAGAGAGCAATCTCACAAAATTGATGAGGTGAGACAGCCTACGAGTTAAAGAAACCACTTGCAAATTTCAACAGGCTTGCCAATGTGTCCGTGGCAGAGTGGTGTAGGCATGGGCCCGGCTAGCGTTCGATTCCTTGCCTGACACAGATGCTTTTAACGAGTGTTTAGTATTACCATACTAAATGTATGTCCTTCTCGCTCTAGCTCTCTTCCGTCTCGGTTTCGAACCAAGCGTCATGTCGCTCTCACATTAATTACTGTTAACTCGTCAAGTATGTGTGAACGAGACACAATAGAAATTCCATTGTTATGCGACTCTCGAGAGTCGTTTGATCCCTGACTGATTAAAATAGTTTTAAGCTACCTATCTAGACTCACAGTGTAATAAAACAGTGTAATTGTGTTGGTGATCATAATAAACATTAAAGTGAAGTCGGTGTTTGATTAATATCTGTAACAACGAGTGCAATTTAAAATGTGTGTTACAAGTTACCTCAGTCAATTTACCGATTCAAGATACGCCAGAACTCTTTAGCCTCTGCTCTTTAAAACTTTTCGGAGACGCTGTATTATTTTGATTGATCCTCCTTGGGCTTTTAAAGTTTACCTTGATTAAGCCTTGCTTATAAAGGAATGTAAAATAATAGTTCGATACGGGATTGCTACCATGTATCTTATTATTTATGAGCTTCCGATATTCCGGCACCGTTGTAAGCGCTATAATCATGGAGTAACTGAGTAACAAGGTACATGGTAGCAATCCCGTATTTAATATTCTTATGTTAGTGACCATGAAAGTCTTAAACTTAAAAAAGTAACAAGTTGAGTTACTACCTTTGGTTGGACTTGTTATTATGTCTCCGCATGTGGAAGGGGAACTGGGTTTGGTGGTTGCTGCCTTCACGAGGAATTGGACCTGCCGCGAACCGAGTAGTTCAGATTCTGGGTGCTGAAGGCATACGATCTATTTGCCGCGGAGTGAAAACTCTCAACTTTTTTCTTTTTTCTGACTTATGTCACTCTCTCTCTTTTTATCTACCGCCGACCCCGCTTCATGTGTGTGAACTATTTACACGTTCAACCAACCTTCATACCTACATGTGGCACAGTGGTACTCATGTCATGACGACATCAGCGCTTCTTCAAACGAGTAACTTTTCTATAGATATTTATTCTTGTATGAGTGAGTTATTATTATTGAATCGATAGCCCCTGAATTCACGGCATTTAAAACTCATAACCACATAATTAACTGTTGTAATTACAACCACAATTCCATCATTACTATTCGACAACAGAAAATAGGTCAGTCACTAACTTATACCAAAGCAACAGTAAATCAGTTGGTTTATTAACGATTTGTTGGCATAACCTGACGGGCTGTTATTCCAATGGTGAGGGGAATTCGTGTTAATCAGTAATTAGGTTGATTAATTTCAGCTTATTATCTGTCAGCCGCAGATTCACTACCAGCGATGCGGTTCGATAACTTAACGATGATCACTGATTGTGTTAGGTATTTTCGAGTAGTGTTCAAGAACACTAAACGGGAAATTTTAGGGGAACCTCTAAAATAAGTTTGAAAAGTCTTTACTATCCATGGAACCCATAGTGAATTCAAGCATAAAAAACAAACAAACAGCCGTGCTCTGTCAGTTCCTTATTTATTTTTTTGTGTCGACAAATTTATATGAGGGATATGAGAGCTCATATAGCTTTAATTTTATTCCAATACACAAAGGTAAAGAAAAAATAATAAAAGGGTAAAAAATATCTTCCAGATTATATTCAGATATTCATCGTTATCACGTCCTAGATAATATTTCTTTAACCTTCGCAAATAATTCAAAGTTTTGTATGGGTTAAGAATGCCAATCGCCTTTGCCTCTTAAAAGCAACTCAAGGAAAAACTTGTAATTCGAGAAGAATCTTTGATCTTGCACGAAACATGCATTATTTATATTGTTATATCAACATTATAGCCTCTCACTCGCGGAAAATGCTATCAAATAGTTCATAAAAGATATTCGAATAAAGTTGCCAGAAAATACCGACTAACAGGCCATTATAACCTTTAAGTACTCTAAGGGAAGGTATACAATAACAGTCACTTTTTGTGGCACTATTAATATCACACGTTAGCAAGCTATTCCCAACTTAATGTTGATACTGATAAGGTCTGAAATAAATTGCGGGAGTACGAGCTAGTTCATGAAATATCATGTTTCCAACGAGGCAAAAGTTGCCAACTATTTGTGAGTGAAAACCCTGACTTTCGGAATGCTCAAGTTAGGGGTGGCAGGAACTAGTGTGTGAAGTGTTGTAAGTTTTCATGTGCGGACAGAATTCATTAATATAGTAGGCGTTGCCAACTTATAAAGTTTGTCGATGTAAATGTACATACATTCAGTTGAAATTATTTCAACAATAGTTGATTTTTGTTTTTATACAAACTTAATAATATGGGTTGCACTTGTAAAAATCAACCGTGACTCTGTAACTGAAGAGGAATCGAACCCCGTGTCTTACGCTATCCGGGCGTATGCCTATACCACTCAACCACCGTCACATTGACTCTGTGACAGACGAGGTTTGCTTTATACAAGTGCAATTCATATTATTATATCGACTTAATACGAAATGATACATATTTGAATTATTCGTTGTTTAGTGCTTATTTGTCGATGGTGAAACTGCCCTGAAATAGTTTTGACTACATTTTTTTTCTAATTGTAATAAGCTTGGTATAAAGTTACGCAAGATCTTAGAACGTCATTTCATATGGAGAAATGGACTGATAAAGTAAAAAAAAGTTTTTGGGCAATGTGAAACAGGCCTTAATACATTTTAAATTGTAATAGTGCGAAGCCAGGGTGGGTCGCTAGTTGGTTATAAATAGCTGGGTGACCCGTTTCGCCAACGACAAAAGGTCTTACGAAGTGTAGTGTAAGATAATCAATCAGACGCAAATCCTGAACTTTCAGGGCTGCCAGATGTAAGTTTTCTTTATGAATTAATCATTGGAGACCACAAAATACAATTAAAATATAAACCTTTATTTTTTTATCAGGCAAAGCATGGCGTACTAATATTTTATATTCAAACAATAAACCTTGGTAATTTTTTTGTTAATCCAATCCAATAAACCTACATAGGTAGGAATATGAAATATTTTTGTAGATTTTATTGAACGATGTAGGTAGGTACTCGTATTTTGAGGTTTTCATATATCTTATTATGGACAGCCCTGACAAAATTAAAGGTATGATTGCCTAATGGAAGTCCCGTGTTTACTTAGAAAGTCTAAAGAACTATTTTATCTAATATTTACTTTTATTTTTTACAAGACAGCTCACAGTTTAATCCAAAATGCTCAAATCCCAAAATGTGCTTATGAAAATAAACCAAAACCTAAAAAGAAATAAGTAAAAATAACCATCCTAAAATTGTTAATACACCAAAATGACACCAAAAAAAAACATTATGATACGATTTGAATGTCCTGTGAAATTGAATTTGAATGTATTACTTTCCTTCATTCGTACCTATACCACATACAAATCACATTTACCTGGAGCCCAAAAATAGTTTGTATTCACCGCGTCATGATTTATTCAACAAAATGAAAAGGCGGGTCCGACTTTAATAGATGTGTATCTGACCCACATAGAGATTGACAAATTGAATTGACAGCTCCGAGGTCTGGAATTAATGCACGCTCAGGGTTCGCAAATGGATCGGTTTATATTTGGATTTTTTTATTTATTTAACCTATATCATCCCACTGCTGGGCAAAGGTCTCCCCCAATTCCTTCCATACGTCTCTGTCAGCGGCCAACGACTCCCAATCTCTCGCGAAGCTGGACAGATCGTCACTCCACCTCTTTCTAGGTCTACCCCTTCGTCGGCAGCCGTCTGGTGGTATCCATCGCGTGACGATTTGATTTTGATTTTATTTGGCATAGCGAACATTAATAATTTTATTGAATAGTTTTTGTAAAATTTTTCAACATTACTTTTTTGACCATTGCTGACTCACCATTTGCGTAGAGAAAAAGATTGCAGCTTCATTTTCGACCAGTTTGATACCACTATGAAAAAAACATTGGTTTCCCGTAAAATGTCTGTCGAGTCCTAATGTAAGCTTTCTGTTTGACGTTTAGCTTGAACAATAGTGCCAACAAGCAGAGCAGCAGTTCAGAAGTAAGGCAGTCAAAAAGAGAAACGCAATGCTTCTAAATTAAGTTCAAGACAATGTCTATAAAGTGCACACCACTCGCAGAAAATTATAGCCAAGGATTTGTTCATTTATCATTAAAGTACATTTAGTGGTCTTACTTAAATTAATCTACACTGTCGTAATATTGTGAACACTGAGACAAAACAAAACTAAATAGAAACTTGTAACACGAGTAACATGTACTTAAATATTTATATTAGGACGGGTCCAAATTGGGCATCTGCCTTTGAAATAATACGGTAGAGTTACAAAATTGGTACCATTTAAGTTTAACAGGTCGGTAAAGTGCCAAAGTAGCGTGTTGGTTTATCAAAGTACGGTTACTAATTACTTCAAATTGGAGTGTAGTGACCGCAACATGGTATGTTGTGTGATACCTACGTCTGAAATAAGATACTTGTACAGGCGGGAAGAAATCCCGTCTGTCTAAGTCTAATAAACGGTCAGGATGGAAACTAACTCCCTAGTGGCGTAGATATCTCTTTCGCTAAGATACTAAGTCCCTAGAGCCCTAGCCCAGCCTAACAATAGATACGTAGATATAATAAGGATGTTGTGGTAGGAGAGCTGCTCCCAGGTCGCCCAGGGTAGCAGCGTCAGGACGGTAGGTAGGTGGCGTGGACCCGCTGCCAGTCTGGCAGACTCACCAGACTGATCATAGTGACGGCGAAGGGTGTCTTGGCCGCAGCGGAGGGAAATGAGAACCAACACGGACGGTTGATATCTGATTTATTGGTAATAATGTTACAGTATTTATAATATTTTATGGTATGTTAACATGGAAACGTATAACGATGTGTGCCGCCGGTGTGAGTGCCGACGGGGCTGGTTTTGGGTCCATCGGTCGGCCGCTTCTATGTAGGTCGCTGACGTCGTGGTTGTAGAATGTACGATGCTAGCTCGTACAATACTAAACATTGTTTAATTTTGCGTTGATTATTTATAAATTAATATTTTTGAATGTTTGAATTTTTCAATTCATAGCTCGTTATTATTTTGTCAATTGCCGTTGTGATTTACTTTGTCATTAATCCAAAATCATATGCTCTGATTTGATGGGTGCTCGTATCATTAAGAATTCAAGTGGTAACTTTAAAAAAATACGACTATTATTTTCATATAGATCATATAAAAAGTGACGCTATGTTGGATTACCGTTTCTCATGGTGCGGGTCCCGTAAATCTCCAAAAATAATCTTAATTCAATCTCTCGAAAACAGAGCAGTGAATGTTTAATTGCATCCGTCGGCAGCCTTACGTTTACGTTAAATATTTAGGTAGGGCTGTCGCTATTTATAGTGCCATCGATCCAGCCCCCCGCTTGCTTTCAGGCAAGTAATCGTGCCTTGAAACGTGAAAAGTAACATTTAAAGTAGAAAAAATAGCTAGTATTCTTGGGAAACTGAATAGACTCTTATTTATCACGTCCTTCCTTGACACGTTAGCTAGATAAAGATATCTTAATTAAATTTCCATCATTGCTTTGTTAAATACTTCATCTTCATAATCATTTTCAGCTGGACGACGTCCATTGATGAACATAGACCTCCCCCACGGTCTTCCACAGCGATCTTTTGTGGGAGGTCGGTATCCATTGTAATCCTGCGATCTTTACAAGGTCGTCTTTCCATCTTGTCGGTGAACGTGGTGAACGTCCTACGCTGTGCAAATACATACGAAAAACTATGTAGTGATTCCATCTTGCTTCCAACCAAATTTTAATGGATTTATTTATTTATAGACTTTATTGCAAAAATAACGTTGTGCAAATTTGGACTTAATGTTAAAAGCATCCACTGCCAGTCAAACCATCATGCATAGAGGTGGCAATGAGTTTTGAAAGCTTACGTTTGAATAAGTATTGATACATACGTGAGTTATTACGGTCGGAATTCTTACAAAACTTTATACAAGATATTTCAACCAATATCTATCAATTTATGACCTCAAAATCTTCACAAATGGCCAAAACTTATTTATGTCTTCCCGTATTACCGTACCTGTCGTTTACCAGGTGAATGCTGCTATTCTTTGCCCAGCCATAAATTTAGGGGTCCTATTCTAAAGGCAAGTTTGTTCTACACACAAGAGTTACGCTGCCATTAAATAAGCATTCCCCTGGTGTTGGGTAGTAGCATTATAAGTACCGGCAGAAGGCTGAAAATGTAGTATATCAGGAAAGGCATGGGCATTAAGTGGCAAAACCCCCGGTTCTTAAATTAATCATCACTAAAGCTAAAATTATAATGAGAGCAACAGAAATCAACTACGTATAGCAGCCGGTGTCGATGGAAAAAAGAGATAGAGGCGTAACATGTGCTGTAACATACTTTCATATTGGTAGGAAGGAGGTGTAATTAACACCTACGCGTTATACATTATCTTAAAATCTGAGCCTCTTCTGATTGTTTTTGAAAATGAAAATGATGTTTATTTCCAAAGAAGAAAACAATTATAAATTACAAAAGTACAAGTTATCTTAACTCGTCAAGTATGTGTAAACGAGACACAACATAAATTCCATTGTTATGCGACTCCCGGGTGTCGTTTGATACCAGACTGATTAATACAGTTTATGTAAGTAACATATTTAGAGAGGTATATTAGGCAAAGTACACGTAATAATTAAATAAAAATATTAGTAAAAAGAGGTGCACTTAAAACAAGATGATTATTTTTTCTAATTTTTTAATCACTTAACCAAAATATTGACATGAATAATCTGCAAATACGCATGCTGTTCTTTGCAATATTTCAGAGTAGACCCTGAAAATATGGGCGCTTTCAGCCAAGGGTCACACTATCACGTCCGGCGCCGTCATTCACGCGCCTCGCCCGTTTTGTACCGTTCTTTATCTTTTATGTCACTATACCGATATCCGTGTTCTTCCTGTGTCGTCCATCTTTTTTAAGATGTAACGTGCCACAGATGTAATACAGCAGAGGTGATCAAAGTTAGATGATAGATCGTATTGAGCTACCACTAGCTGTTTGCACAGAATTTGAAAAATGCCATAAATTAAAGGTTTTTTAGCTAACCAGAAAAGATTATTTATACGAAGCAGTCATGTTCGTTTCTCTTTCTCCAATTTTGAGCAGCTAAGGGTTGCCAAAATTTTGTTTTTGGTAAATGATAAATAAAACTTACGTTTCTGTAAGCTTTATAAACCACATAGTTAAATGTCCTTCACCTGGCGCATATTAAAATAATGTTATAACTAATGTCATAATGTTATAATACCTTGGATCTCAATTTATAGACCCTTCTGTGCATTTTATACTCTATGTCGTCTTCGATGCCGCAAAGGGCCCTAAGATTTAAAGCGCGGAAGTTGGCCGTTTACGTTGATTTGTTGTTATGGCTCGCAAAACGGCAGAGCAAAGTTTTTTAATAGCACCTACTTTACTATGTTTAGGCGCTCGGAAACTGGGTTATGAGAGAATGGCATAATTTCCCTAAGGCGTTTTTACTTGTATGACAATTGTTTTTTTTTACCTTTAAATGTTACGCTTTCTTCGAATAAGCGTTCACGGCCACGTGACCATATGTGTAAAAATATATAAATTTTAGAATTATCTAATCCTTAGTTAAATAAATAAAATATAAATTGTATTTTTTGCAAAATTGTGATATTAACTGTTTATTAAAAGTATAAATATTTTTAGTTTCTGTTACTATGCAAAATCATCAAAACATCAGATAAACAGAATTACACCATTAAAGTAGTTATCCCATCTTGTTTGCGGAGGCCGAGGCGTAGAAGCCCTCAACTCAGACATTAGCATGAAGCACTCAGTCGATTTGCATAATTTCACGTCGTTAGTCGTCCGCGCGTGTTATTGCGCTGTGTACACGCCCTAGGGGATCGTTCACATTGACACGTGAGAATAGAACTCGTTCTCGTCTTGAAAAAAACTTGGAATGGCAAAATGGCTAGACGGAAATGCATTCTTATTGCAGGTGGACAGGGTTAACATCTTCTAGGTAGATAGAGGATCAAAATAGGCAAACAAAACAAGCCAGAATGAAATAAACTCAATAAATAACGATCACCTCTTCTTTGCAAGTCGATGTAACCTTTCTTTTCTATTCGTGTTAGTGATCTCGGCACTTAATATTCAAGCTAATTGTTTCTGTTGCGTTTTTTTAATAGTTGATTGTTATACAAGGGGATAAAGCGACCCATTTCACTCGAGATGTTTCTGGCGCTCGAACGAAGTGAGAGCGCCAATAATTTGAGAGTGAAATGGGTGCTTTCACCCGAGTTAAACATACTATTTTTCATTTCAACTGTGAGGAAAACATGAAATTTACAAAAGTGGTTGTAGATGTCTTGGTGAGGTATTATGTAGTTCAGCGAGAAAGGAAATCTCAAGTTTTGAACAAAATATGACAGTTGATTTACAGTACTAACAACACCTAACACGATTAGAAAGAATAACGGCACGAATACATGAAAAAAAAGTACAAAAAAGCAGAAAATATCACATAATTAAAATCTTTGTAAAGAAATTTTCGATCGATTTTTCCACAGATGATAACAGAATCCAAAAAAATAAATTCTTTTTTTTATAAAAGTTTATGACGGCTTTGGACGAATCCTTCCTGAAATGACACTGACAATATAAAATTTAAAAAAATCGTCTTGGCATTATGGCGGGCAGCCGAATATTTTAATTGTTAATTGAATTGAAATTAGAAATTATATTTTTTTTATCAACGATTATACATAATACCTACACAATATGATTTTCAATTTAAAGCTAAGCAAAAATGTTTGTTATTTTAATAACATGATGTGACTCAATTATCTTTGGTCCAAGCTTTGACTGCAGGCCTTGACTCTATGCCATGTCAATTAAAACTAAATTACTTTTCACCCTAGGGATGGATAAACTATTTTCCACCCGGCTATCTACACAGGAAAGTTATATTTTCCGAACAGGAGAGATGAAAAAATATTTTCCTTACTAGCGGACACGCCCTAATTAAAGTAATGTATGTAGAGGAGTGTAGTCCTTTTTGTGTTTAAACTGAGGAAAAAGCTGGTTTAGCGAGAAAGTGATTTGGGTCAAAGCGAGCGAGGCGCTATGGGTGTTACAGTCAGCAAATATTACATTTATCTTTGTCTCATGTGCAAATGTTTTCAACCGACTACAAAAAAGAAGAAATTTCAATTGCTTTGGTATTATCGCAATGTTCAAAATATTAGGTTTGACTTCTTGTAACCATTTTTAAACATTAGTTAAGTACACTATCGCGATAGTTAGCTCAACTTATAGTTAAAAGTCGTTCCCATTGGTTTAATAATTACGATTGTGCGCGTTTTGAAATGCTTTATGGCCCATTTACACGAGGCCAGTAGCACTGGCGCCAGCAAATTAGAAACCGTTCTATTAGACTGGCTTCGTCCACTGGCTTGGGCCAGTCCAACGCACTGGCCTAGCTCTATTTTCACAAAGCCAATACTGGCCTGGCTTATTGGACTGGCTCGTCTACTGGCCTCGTGTAAATGGGCCATTATAATGGTCATTTAAATAGTCAATCTGGTATCTTTAGTTCAAAACATGCACAATCGTAATCATTGAACCTCTGGTATATTAGTTGAGTTAATTATTGATCACGAAACCAGTTCGCTAAGCTTAGTCTCGTTCTTTTGTCTCAAGAATCAAAGTGAGACAATTTGCTGAAGTTTCATCGTCTACTTTATTATTAAACCTACTGAATAGATAAATAAGTAATAAATAAGGTTAGAAACGTTCTGACAGTTCTTTTGTATGAGAACCTGTGTCGCCGGTAGGCGTTACGGCGTTGTTGCTGCAGTGCCAAAAGCACCAATCAATGAATCAACGCATCAATATCACAAACCAATCACACTTTCCGCTGGGAGCTCTGTAATTGGTGTGATTAGTACGTAAAACCAACTACCAATCACAGAGCTGCTAGCAGTGGAACCATCAATCATCATTCCGCTACGTTCATTCTTTAATGTCAAAATACTACGTTGTGGTAATAGTCGATATTTTAAGTCGATCGATATTGATAACTTCAATTTTACCGGTGTAATGTATTTTTTCAATATGAATTGAAAAAAAAACCATAAGATTTAAGTTTTGCGTATTTGTATAATTTTACGGCACATTTGATCGCATCAAAGGGTTGTACAATTACCTTCCGATAGAAAACAATAAGAAAAAAAATTGTATTGCTATACTTTACTTGAAATAGAGATGGTTGCAAGCGGTCTACTGTGTCCAATGCAATCCTGCAATCTCTGACATCCACGCTCTGATGTTGTCGAAGGGTGTTCAATGTGAAACTTTTCGTGGGAACGGCCTTTAGGTGTTGTTGATTATGATAGGGTAGATATCTACATGGCACAATAGCAATAGCCTACTCTTACAATAAACAGCGTTGAACGACAACGAGCAATTTGAATTATCGACCGGCGGCGGCGGCAAGGCGGCGTGTTTGTATACATAGGGGTGACAGGGCAGAAAATGTGCATTTTTTGCAATCTTTTGTATGTCAATCGAAAAGTAAGCAGGTTCCTTTTAGTGTCAAAAATATTACGATAATTTTTGACGATGCGATTAGGACTGACTTTTTAACCCCCCGTGACAAACAGATGGGGGTGTTATATCAGTTTAATCTGTCCGTCTTTGGTATCGTAGCTCCCAAACGGATAAACCGATGTTTGTTTAGTTTTTTGTGTAATAGATAATTTTATCCTGAGTGTTCTTAGTTATGTTTCATGAAAATCTGATTAGCCATTTTTTTGTAGTTATGATAGGGTTTTTTTGAATTTCAAATTATCTGAATTACAAATAAACCAGAGTTTCTGTGAAATTCATCGTTTGTTATAGGTGCAGTCTCGTGATATAAAAAACAATCGGTGTCCTACGATATAATTTTTGAGGTTGGAGCTATGTATCGCCACTGGCTTACAAAATTTGCTCTTTTTTCTAAGCTCGGAAACCTGCTATATAAATGCAATTTAACACAGTCTTGATTACTTCAAACTGTAACCTGGAGAAGGTTTCACACAAATTCCATTGACTCCCTTTCATAGCCAATGACTATCTCTTTTTAGGCCTGATTCTCCAGCGAAGTCTTATACCTATCGCGTGATCATTTAGCTCCATCTATCTGCATGTATCCTCCATACAGAACACATCTTTTCCTGTACTAATATACCGACTTATCGTGCTGTAACATCTGATCAGCTGATACAACTTGATGAAAGAGACAGCCCTGAGTGAGGCAACAAACACGGCGCGACAGGGCGGCGACGCTCCGACACATTTTACAGATTGAGATGTTTGCAGGACTATGACCTCTATGGGGATTGCAACACGCAATCGCATCAATGACATACATTATAAGGCTACAGGTTTTTTTCAGACTGACTGCAACATTGATGATGTCACGCAGCCTACGCGTTAAAAAGCACTTGCAAAATTCAACAGGCTTGTTAATGTGACGGTGGCCGAGTGGTATAGGCATACGCCCGGATAGCGTAAGACACGGGGTTCAATTCCTCGTCTGTCACAGAGTCACAGTTGCTTTTTACAAGTGAAATTTTTAAGTGAATATTATTAAGTTTGTATGGTGACAAATATAAAAATAAAAATAAACTATGATCTTTATATCTTTTTATATCACCACAGTTGAAGAAATAAATGTAAGTTTTGTCCACGATTATCTTGCGTTTGGTTGAATCGATTTGGATGCGGTTTACAGTGAAGTATTTTTCCTAATTAGAAATCAAATGTGTCATTTTAGTCCTTTTGGTAAGGTATATTTGTAGTTGGTCAAAATAGTACATCCTTTCCCTGAATGTAAAAAATACTTCACTGTAAACCGCAAATATGTTAATTTATTTCTCCTAGTAAGATTTTTTGAAGGCGGTTCATTTTAAAAAACATTTTACTATTTTTTAAGTCTTGTTCGCGTTTGATCAAACAAACAAGCTTTAGGGCTTTATAATATTAAGTAGGTATAGATTTTTCTAAGAACACACAGTACTTAATATACCAATGCCACGGAGCGGTACTTACCAAATTAATTTAACATAATTAACTGAGTCTCCAAGGAAGAGTTCTCTAGGGAGTAACTAATTAAATCTTGAGTTTATTCCATAACTTGTACAACTTAATAATGTCAGTCGTGAGCCGAACTTAGGTCGCGAGAGAATTAAGATAAACGTTACTAATTTGATTTCTTGAGAAGTGAGCGTTTAGGAATTGTGTACGTGCTGGCTTCAGGATATTTATGTAAGAGTTTGCAATTTACTTTGCCATACAGCACCTAGGTTGTTAAAAAATATCTGCTCAGTTAGAAAGTCTTGGAACAGACTTTTGCCCAACAGTGGGATGATATCATCTTTATCAAATGCAAAAGTTAGGCCCTTGTTTTTCCAAAACTTCATATTTTATTCTTAAAAGATGAAATATGAAACCAAAAACTGCGAACTTCATATTTGGGAAGAAAGTGTGGTGGTTTTCCTCTTGCCTTCCACACTGCAGCTTAAGAACCAGGAGATTCCAACCTCTTAACACGTAGCCAAAGCCTTTTCTGATATACTATATCTTCAGCTTTCTGCTAGTGCTGATGTTGCGGCGTTTACTTGCCGTGGCTCAGGATCGTCAGTAAAAATGTATCTTTTAACAGAGAAGCCCATCCCACTAGACTTCCCACTTTATTCTGGTAATCCTACCGCTCAATAAAATTAAAACAAATAGGGTAAACATTTTATGTCAATAATTTATACTCTATTTTACCAAAACAATAATTCGATGGCAAAAAAAGGAATATTCTATCATAAAACTTTGAATTTTCACTGTACTAGTTTTTCTTTAGTGTTATATTTTAGGTCACGACTGTTTTCACTGACAAATGCTGAATGCTTGAATCACCTTCCTTTGTCTAACTAAATGGTCTACAAATCAAATCATTCACAAACCTATTCGCCAACATTAATATATCAAAATCGACAGGCCCCTTCCTCATGCTCCTGGCACACTAAGTCCAGCCATTGTCGCAGTGACACGCTATTACCATCTGGCAGGCGTATTACCTAACTACAATAGTGATTGAAGTCCATGTATATGGCCCGGAGTTGTGCTCTGTAAAGGAAGACGGTGGGTACTTGTTTAAGCCTAAGATAGTGTATCTTGTCAAAAATAGCGTCGAAAAAACCATTGCTGAGTTTTCGATTTCTTTAGCGATGATTTATTAGGTTCATGCCTTGCCATATTCGAAATCATAAATGAAATCAGTTGAGGTAATATTTGAATAGAAATAGTAATTTTTATATCCAGTATTATAATTAATTTAATAAATACCAACAAACAAACATAGACAAAATTGAGCACGCACATATTCCATGCATTCGCGATGACTTGCGTTCTTTGAAACATTTTCGGTGTTTATGTGATCCAGACAGATTCTAGTCACCACTTTTTAACTGCTAAAAAGTGGAAACTTATTAATGTTACCAATTTGAAAGTGAGTGCGGTAGGTAATACTTTGTCAGTCTTGTCTGCAGCCTGCAAATTGCTAATCCGGCCCTGGCATTGTTCAAAACGTGCTTGATATAGATTGTGGGCAGTCAACTGTGGAATTTGCAAGTATTTGAGTTGGTCGAGATGGATGACATGGAATTAAGTATTAGTAAATTATTATAATTATTTAGGGCCTGTGGAGTCCCGAGCTAAGGCCTCCCCACTCTTTCTCTAATCTCCACGATTTTGGGCATTTATTTCGGTTGTCTAACTCGTCACGACATCGTCTTCTGAGCTTAACATAATATGGCCGTTTTCCATTTGGCCGGGTCCAATCGGTATCATTTTTAGCACAGAAGTTTTACGGTGTGCGGCTGACATGACCGGCCTAGTCCCATGCAGCTCTCTGAGAGACATCAGTTATGAGCGTAGTGAAGCTCATGACGTATTAGTAAAAGCTGTCTTAAAAATTTAAGTCAATTTTCAATATGAAAATCTACATTTGATACTACTAACTTAGCAACTATGAGGACTAGCATAATAACGTAAATCGTTTAGCTTATTTTTCGTAGCACGCTACGATTCGGTTCGTAGCAATGTCTCGTAGAGTTCGTAGCAAGTAAGTGCTACGACTATGAATCCCAATCGCGCCGTAGCCCATGATTACGATAAATAAAAAAGTGCTTTAAAATATTTCAGAAGGAGCCTGGCCACTTGATATTTAGTTTTTTTTTTAAATGACGGCCACGGCTGAAAACATTGAAAATCGATAGATCACATCAATAAATCGAATGGTAGGCATTTGTAAAATTTTCCGAATTATAAGCTGCTAAAAATGTAACACTACAATTCTAGCGCGCGTTACAGACTATGTACGGACGACAGCACGTCAAGGTAAACACTGCGGTATCTTATGCAGTTGTAATAAGGACTAGTTCGCAACAAAAGTAGGTAACCTGATGTGCTAGCGACTGTACTTACTACTACTAGCTCAAGCTAGCGGTTTAGGAGATCTTTCATTTGTGAAATTATTTTAAGAATCGTTTTTTTATGTTTTATTATAACCGGTATTTTTGAACAGTACTATACTTTTGAAAAATTAAAATGGCTGACCGAAAAGTTTGTGTTTAGTTAGTTACTTTTCTGAAACATTTCAATTTTTACTACAGTAACAGTAGTAGCTTAGTGCAATCCACTCCTAAGTTTCGGTCTGTGAACCGCAAATCTATAACTTCATATGTCTACAACTGTGTCATATCTGTGCTTGTGTGAGATTACCCCCATACATTGTTCAGTGAGCTAATTGGGCTCAAAGGTTCTAATTAGGCACCCGCCGAAGCTGAAAGGGTGATCAAAGTTGCTCATCGGATTACAGATTTGTATACGTTGGGAAGTTGGCTAGAGTATGGTAGCAATATGCTTAAAAAAAGTTTGGACTGTTTATTCTTATCTTATTTTGAAGTAATCATTTCGTTATTTTATCATTGTAGTCCCCCTAGCCGATTTCGACTACGATGGCTAGTCACAACGACTAACTGACACATATTATACTGCACAAGTGTGTGCGCAAACATAGGTACACTCTCTATTCCTCTCACTCTCATAGCCCGATGGGACAGCAATCTGACACGACCGGAGAGAGATCAGGTGCAGGACCAACGGCGTGATTTCTGAGGCACGGGGGTGAAACACCGCCAACTTTCAAACTCCGGGCTTCCCTGAGAATTTCCGAACAGAGAAACCCAGGTACATATTTTTGGCCCGACCCGGGAATCGAACTCGGAACCTCTGTTGCACCCGTCGCATTAAAATGCGACCCTGTAACCGATGCGCCACCTAGGCAGTTTTTTTTAACATATTCTACAAGCAAAGAAAAATTGACTATAGCTATATTCCTCAATACCAAATTGACAAAGAAACAAGCACAAACTCACAAAACAGTGTCTAGTGAAACTGCCAACTACCTGGGAACTTAAATAAGGTTCCGTAGGGTCTTGAAACTTGCCTGAACTAATCAACAGTTGTTTGTGTAGGTGCGCCCAATAACTAAGATGTGTCGTGATGGTAGCTCGATATTACACCTGTATGGATATTGTTAGATCTTAATTAAGATCATCAAGAGTTTTGCGTTATTAAGTTATTTTATCATTAGACAGGTTTTCTCTGTCTCCGTCGCTCGCTATTTTTAAACAGTCACAGTGTCATTATTCTTAAAACATGAAATAAGAAACCAAAAATTGCGCACGGGCGGGACTCGAACTTTAGTATCTTTCTGGCTAACCGGGCCAACTGCTCTTCCAATTGAGCTACCGTGCTGCCGGTCTGACCACGCAAAATTCTTGGTCTCTTATGGATACGTCATTGCTTATTTTTATCTTTTAAAAATCTTTTGCATAGTTCTTTTCGTAAAGTTTGACAGTTTTATTACATTATCTTTAGTTATAAGACCGGAACCAAGTTTTTTCCTATAACCCATTGACTAGTTAATCTAATTCCTTATTTTATCTATTTCAGGTATGTATTCCAGTCAGTTCACATCTGTTATATACTGATGCCTTAGGGTAAGTATTTAAAAGTACCTTAGTTTCTAAAACCTTAGTTTCGAACTAAGGAATTTTCTTCCTTGTGCTACGAATACCAGAAAACGATAATGACGGGGGCGTCTCCCATATATACTTAAATACATATAAACACCCATGACTTAGGTACAAATGTTTGTGCTCATCACACAAACATTTGCCCCTTGCGGGATTCGAACCCGCGACGCCAAAAAAAGTGTATGCATACTTGTACCATAGCCTAATGTATGGTCCACTTTTTGACGAAAATCGCTTGCACACACGCAAAACCGGGCGTAACTGCAAACAAAAGACGACGCGAGGTGCAAAAAGTGGTTAGGCGCGAGGGACCTCGACCATAGCTCTATAACCATACCTAAGCATTCAATACTTTTGCATTATACTAATATCACCTGTTACGTATGTACTTAAAATATAAGATTTAAATAGCATGATACTCATTATTGCATTACTTTTAAGGGTGATTACAGCCCAAAGTAGTTATTATTTTTAAGATGTTATACCTGTAACGATGCGGTTAGTCATAAGTTACAATTGTGGGATAGCCTCAGAAGTTTACGGGATGTGTAGAAAACAAACACTCGTACTCAAATTACTCTTTATATTTTGCTATTAATTAATACGGTTTACAGCATTTTACACCTCACCGACGAATGCCGCCATGACAGTCGTCCCTTCATAGAGTACCACGAGGGTCAATGAACTATCTTATTACAATATTTTTATGTACAAGTATATAAATTTGGTATTTAATTAATGATTTTGATAATTAATTACTGACAATAATAAATGATACTAGATATTTAAATTATTTATAAACTATAACAGTAATCATCATAACAAATAAATCAGTTTACAATTAAATTATAATGTTGAACTTACCATAAACTATTAAGATATACTTGTAGGCTTACAGCTCGGCCTTCCTGTTATCGAGCGAGTCCCTTCGCTTTTACATATTTACAATCTTTAAAAATATTATCTTAATTATTTACAATGCATTTGTTTAATTAATATGAAGTTAATACAAAGTGTAAATATTTGAATTGTATTAAATCATGTATCTCTTACGAAAACTTAAATTTTATTTATTATAATAACGCACTTGAAAGGCCAAAAAAATAATATTTAAATTGTAGATATACAGCTTTTCTTATTTATTAATTTTTACAAATAATCTTTTTTTTTACCCCTTAAGTGTTTGTGTAGACTTATGACACTAATACATTTGCACTTTGTTGTTTATATCTATTGCCTTCTATAATTTAGTAATTTACTAATTTACTAACTCTCAATTACTTACGACCCTTACTCATTTAACTCATTTAAGTTTCCATTTGGTCACTTTATAACAATATATTATGTAAATATTTTATGTACATTTGTTAATCATGTTGTAATTTTATAATCATTTACATTACAAATAATGGGTTACTGTAACCACCAATAATAATTACTGTAACTAAATAATGTTATTTTAAATAAGTTACACATTTAATAAGGTCTTTTACTCATCATCTGAATTAGTTTCATCACAACTACTTTCCAAATCTCTGCTAAAATTTAGCCACGGTTGAATTTTGTCTACGGCTACTACGGCCTCATAGCGGCGATTATTTTTGCGCGATATCGGAGTATCCTCGACAACATACCTGTCATGAGGGAGCGCCTTAACCACGCGATAAGGTCCCTGAAATTTACTAACTAGTTTTTGTGACCGTCCGTCATGAGGGACTTGTCGCTCTACACGCACTAAGTCACCCTCTTTGTAATGTTTTGCAGGTTTCCTATGACTATTAAAGAAAGAAAAGAAAGAAAGAAAGAAACATTTATTTGACACACAACAATACATACATAATAAAAATTATAATATAAAAAAAAAACAACATGATTGTGTATCAAAAAGGCTCCCGCTCAGCACTAGTCGTGATAACCATGTGTAATGTTTATCACGACGCTGATTTTCAGCGGGAGCCTCGATACTGGGACGCAGTACAGCGGCGGCTATACATAAAAAAAGAAATAACAAAAACTACACTGGTTATTATATTTTATTCTGTGCTGTCGTGGCGACACGCAATCCGCGGAATCTAGAAACCGCAAAAAAACAAAAAAAAAAAAAAGGATACAACTGTGTGATGACATTGACATATAGATAGATAATACTCTTACTAATCTGTGGATAAAATGAAGTGGAAAAATAACAATTTTAGATTGCCCTCCTTTACAATTAATAATTTCGAGGAAAAGTGTTAAATCTACCAGCATACATGACGTGGCATGCATGCATGCATGCTGCCACGCCCCTAACCAAAAAGTGAGTGCAGAATGATCTACTTATGGAAATGCAAAATTACTGGATTGTACAGGCTAACCTACTCCGAACGAAGCGCAAACCCTGAATGTAAGTACATAATACTACATAAACACACACTTGAATAGTACACATAAGGATTTCTATCAAGCTACTATTATACTTTAGTTTATTATGCTTTTTACCTCCAGAGCGCGAGTCGGCGAGACTCATGGGAAGGTGATGCAACAAGTCTGTAAGAATTAGTTCGCTAGCCATAAAACCAGTTCCGACACGACACAACGAGCAGCCTCCTTGCACGACGCGCAAGTCATATTGGTGAGTGTACTCAGTTGTTTGCCTTCTGTGATATTAAGATATATTCCTTGAGATGTGATTTAAATGTGTTTTTTACTTTTAGGGCGCGCAAAGGAGGAGGCAAGTCGTTCCAACATCGCGTGGCGGCAAACTTAAAAGAACCCCTGAACGCTACAGTGCGGTGTCTTGGCGTGACAAAAATGTGAGTAATCTCTCGTTTAGAATATCTACTACAATCCTGTGTCCATACAAGCTTATCATAGAGATATGCTGGTGTCCTCGTACTGATTATTCCAAATAACATCGTTGCCAGGTGCAGCCTTCTGCGAGTTTCCATCTTTATGAGATTGGCAGCATTGAGAAAAGGACTTACATGCGACCGTGGGGGAATATGGAAACAGAAACGAGCACAAGCATTTTGTACGCGCTGGATAAGCTTGGATGTACGCTGCAATAGGCATGGACCATAAACAGTGTCACAGAAATTGAATTTTGAAAGGACTAATGACTCACACAGGGCAATTCTAAGTTTCTCGTTCAAATACGGTCTAATCTTATACAATATTTTAAGTCTATAGAAACAGTTTTTAACACACTCTATGACATGATTTTCAAATTTAAGATGACTATCAAATATAAGGCCGAGGTTTCGGGCTTTCTCAATTCTTTCAATGGGCTCTCCGTTGATCATGACATTCAAGGTGATGGTACTGAGCTTAGATAACATTTTTGGTGTCCCAGTTAACATGAATTTTGACTTGGCCGGGTTGAGAACCAGGCAGTTCGATGCACACCATTGAACCAGGCGTTGTAAGTCTTCGTTTAATTTCAACACTGCATTGAGATGTTCGTTTGGGGAGAATGAGAGAAACAGTTGCAAGTCATCTGCATACATCTGATACTGACAGTGTGTGATCTGCTTGACTATGTCAGTGCTGTACAAAATGTATAAAATGGGGCCCAGAATTGATCCCTGCGGCACTCCCCGTGTCACTTCACTTGTTTGTGATCGCGCGACACTGCCGTCACTCTTCTTCAGCTCCACAAACTGCTGTCTCCCAGTCAGGTAGCTGTGAAACCATTTCACTGCTCCTGGATCTAGTCCATAGTAGGCCAGCTTAGCGAGCAGCAGTGGCACGCTGATCGAATCGAAGGCACGTGAGAAGTCTAGCAAAACCAGCAGTGACAACTTTCCCTGGTCCTGGGCCTCAAGCAGGTTGTCGACTACATCTGCAAGTGCGGTGGCCGCGCCGAAACCCTTACGAAAGCCCGACTGCCGCTGTGGTAAAATCTGGTTTGCCTCAAGGTACTCAGTCAGTTGATTGCACACTATTCTTTCTAGGACCTTCGAGAGAATCGGCAGGAGACTGATTGGCCGCAAATCTTGCACCACTGAGGGTTGATTGGTCTTTGGTAGTGGCTTGACTACTGCAACCTTCCAGTCATTTGGGAAGATGCTCTGCTGGATAGAAGTGTTTACTATCCTTGTTATAGTTTCCAGTGAATAGGGCAGAGTAAGTAACACCATGTCTAATGAAAGGCCATCACTACCTTGAGCATTCGATGCTATTCCACGTATCGTCTTGAGAACGACATCAGCAGTTACAGGCTTAAGCGTGAATGAGAGGGAAGTTTTATACTTGTGATGTTCAAAAAATGACAGTTGTGAGATAGTGACTCTATTTGCCGCTGGCACATTCAAGAAATGTGAATTTATAATGTTTGGGTCATTAAAAGTCATTGGCAGTGGTGTATTATTTTTTTTATTAGGCAGTACAGTATTTTTAAGGTTGGTCCAAAGTTTTTTGGGGCTGTTTAGCTGGGAATTTATATTATGGTTAAAAAAACATTTCTTCTCTATGGCTATAGCATTGGCAACAATATTTTTCATGTCCAGATATCTGGATTTAAGGGCTGCTGTCTTCTGGCGTTTGTACTCTCTCTGGTAGTTATCCCTGACCTGCATCATTTCCTTTACTGTATCAGTTATCCAGGGATGGGGCAGGTGTTTAAACCTTTTGGTTTTTATTGGTGCGTGGAGATCCATTAGCCCTCGGATGCAACCAGTGAACGCTCCAACCATTTCATTGACATCATTGGACGTTTCGAGGTATTCCCAGTTGATGGCCTCAAGGTCAGATATAAGTAGCTCTGGAAGAATATTTTTTAGTGGTCTGTACGTTACCCAGGAGGGGGTCGACCGTACTTTCTTTATATTTAATTCAACCGTGACCACTGCATGTGCCCCCAACTCCGGTATATGATTAACAGTATTTTTTAATAGTTTAATGTCAGAGCAGATCACGTCAATCAGGGTACTGCTGTGGTCCGTGAAATGTGTAGGCTCCGTCCCAATTTGTGACATATTCAGGCTAAACATAAAGTTATTTAGGGCATTACACTGGGCACTGCTACTATCTAGTAGATTAATATTAAAATCACCGGCCAATATTATACCGTCTGCATTGCCAAATGAAGCCACAGATTCAGTGATACTGTCCAGGAACAGGTTCACATTTATCCAATGCGGTCTGTATGCTGTGCCCACAATTATAGTTTGACCATTGACTTGTACGGCGACCCACATCTGTTCCACAGATGCAGAGCAGGGGTGTGGACAAGGTTTCACATTTAGACCCCTACGAATGTAGAAGCCCACCCCACCACCCCGATTCCTCCCTGTACATGCAGGTCTCGGTATATGTATAAATCTATATCCAGGCAACTTTGGTGCCAAACCCTCCTCCCCCACACGTAACCAAGTCTCATTTATAGCTAGTATATCTGGCATTGTTCTCTCTATGGCTACAATGAGTTCGTCATGCTTTGTACACAGAGAGCCAGCATTGAATAATCCCATTAAAAAGTATTTTCTTGATTTAGGGCCCATGGCTTGTTTCTAAAAAAAATCAG